>JANAVB010018399.1:8281130-8378630 GCA_029216955.1 Iris pallida
CATCGTCATGTCCTTCCCACCGTCGTAGAAGCGGTCGAGGAAGAGGCGTGTCAGGTCGTCGAAGGACGATATGGAATTATCGGGGAGGCTGCAGTACCAGTCATACGCCACCCCTTTCAGGGCCCCAACAAAGATGCTGGTGAGGAGCGCGTCCTCCTTCGGAAGATGCCCTGTCTGCGACTGGAAGTACGTCAAGTACCGTCGTGGAGAGTCCTTCCCGTCATACGGCGTGAGTGTCTGTGGTTTATACTTTGGGGGATAAACCACCTTGTTCCACTCAAGGGATAAGGCTGGGGAATGCCCATCTTCTGGCGTTCCTCCTGCCTGTTCCTTGGACTCGAAGCGCTCCCGCAGATCTTTGATCATTTCGACCACGTCCTCCGTGGAGCTAGGAGGGGAAGGAGGTACCACCTGGAGTGGAGCGTTTGAGGGCTCCGATGTCCGGGGTGCTTCTGTGTCTGAGGGTGTCCGCTGGAGGGGCACACTCGACTCTCCATTAGCTCCTGGGTCGGGACCATTTGAAGGTGTCCTGATCAAGGCCGACCGCATCTCAAACACTGCTTGAGTCAGTGCTTGCATTGAGGCAGAGAGAGTTTTGAGTCCTCCCTCTAACGAGTCTATGCGCTGGACAATGTCCTGTGGCGGCGCATCAGCCTCAAGATCACCCCCGGTCATGTATACTGTCATGACACGGCCGGAAGTGGATGGATTAGTTGAGGCTTCGCTCTCAGCCTCACTTTCATGTGGGGGAGTTACTTCTCCTGGTGTTTGGCCACCCCCAGCCACATTCTGGAGTTTGTCTTCGACAGGCGCATCTGTAAGGGCCTGACTGCCCTCAGCTCTGTCTTGAAGGGCCTCTTCGTTTTCAGCACTACCCCCGGCGGTGTCCTGGAGGACATCGTCATTTTGAGGGGCTTCAGGGAGGCCATCTTCGCCTTGATGAAGATCCGCCGCAGCTGTGCTTTGGACATCTTCGTCTTCGGAAGGAGGCTGAACAAGGGTCTGGCTACCCCCAGCTTCCTCCAAGGACTTCTTCCTTGACCGAGTGCCTTCGAACACCCCAGAGGTTGTGACAGCTGCCTTGGTTTTCCTCGACTGGCTTTTAGATGAAGGCGAGGAATTGGCAGTCGTCTTCCGGACAGATGAGGAATTGGAGATCACGTTGCATGACGCAATCTTTAGTTCCTCTTCTGCTGACACCTTTGTCCCAAGGCGATGTCGGAGGGGTGTCGATGATTGTAGCCGTTGGAAGACCGACTGCTTTGGCGGGTACTGCCGTCTTGCAACAGCAGTTGATGGTGACCACTGCACAAGTGTGCCCCGTGAGAGGCGCATCGTGCTTGTTGGTCAGCTCTCCTGACCGGCGCTTGTGAGTGATCACATTGCGCAAGTCGTTGGAGGAGAGTGCTACCCTCACACCCCTCTCAGGCGCATGGCAGGGCCAAGCGCCGGGGTGGTCGGGTGAGTGCTGTGCCCCCTGATCTAATACCAAGCAGGCATCACGATCAGTAGTGGGGGAACCACAGCATTTGAAGTGACTTGAACGGACCTCAAACGCACAACCAGAGGAGGCGCGGGAGTTCAAGACCACTGAGTTTGCCTCTCTCGGCTTGGTTGTGCACGCAGTGAATGCGCCCAAGTGAGATGAGGACTTTGAAGGTCGACTCGTTGTCGGTGCAGGAGCACTTGAGTCAACCTTGTACAGCTTGCCATCGACAGCGCGTGTGATTGTAAGCGCGTGCCTCTGGCCGGCTGCTGGCATAGCACGTTTGTGGCGCATGGCCCGTGCCGTCTTGGATTTCTTCGTACCAGCCCGCTGGGGCGCATAGTACTCAGCATCCAAATTCTCCTCGCCGTTACAGCGAGTGAGTCTGTCAAAGACAGAGGCTCTTTGTGGCGCATCAGAAGTAATGCGCGGGGCATTGGCTGCGCCCCTGCTCCGTCGACGTATCTTCCTCGCCTGAGAGGAAGATGGCTGGGGAACGTGGTCAGCCGCACGCTTCCCCGAGAGATGCGCTGCATCAGCGGGCGCACCTTGACTGCTGAGGACGTCAACAGGAAGGGAAGGCTGGACGGGCGCATCCCCTTCAACGGTGGTGCCCGAGGCGTCGACTTTGCGCACCCAGACTGCGCGGGTCTTCTTCGGCTTCGACAGCCGCTTCGAAGGACTCGTACTTCCTTCAGAAATGAACTCCTCGTACGCCTGTTGATTGAGGCGCACTACCAGCGTCTTGTGGGAGGAGCCCACCTTCACGTCGTCGGCCTGTGACACGACTTTCTCGGTAGAGGAGAAAGAGGTCCCCAGCAGAGTCGCCAGCTTGTTTACCATTAAAATTGTTTTGATTGAAATCTTAATACAAACAGAATAGTGATACAATATAGGACTTAGATGTAGTCCTAGGAGTACACTTTTGTTTAAGCTGGGTCCTTAGTGCCAATGGAGCGAGTGGTAATGCGTTGACTCCGTTGACCGGCTGACGACGGTTATCGGTTCTCTGAAGGTGTGGATTGCTCTGGGTGCTGGAGCTTGCTGAGAGGAGGAATACGTTGAGTGTCTAGAACTGCCTCTCGGTGATTCTCTCTGTGTTGTGAGTCTTCTGTTCTGAGTCTCTGTGTGTGTGTGTGTGAAGGAGATGACCCTTCTATTTATAGTTTTGCAGGCTGGCTGCTCATGCGCGCATGTAGGATGCGCCGGTGTGGGAACGCCACGTGGAGGTTGCTGATGGAGGCGCATGGATGCTGCGCCCTGATCGAGGGGGAGAACTCTTCATACTGCTGTTGTGAGCCGGCACGTAGCAGAGAGAAGATCTTTCCGTTGCTGAAATCTTGGACGAGTTGAGTCAAAAGACACGTGTCGTCGACTCATGGTTCGAAGATCTCGGATTTGGTGGAGAGGAGTGATCTGGTGGGCTGCGCCTTGGATTGGGCGCAGGAGGAGGCTGCGGCTCATAACCTTTAGGAGTTACAAACCATTTGGGGCACATGGCTTTTGAGGCGCATGCAGGCGACTTTCCTTCTGTCTTTCGGGATCAGAGAGCAGTCTGAGGCGCATGGCTTTTGAGGCGCATGCTGATTTGGACGCATGGCCGTAGAGGCGCATGCTGATGGTGGAGTGGCCACGTGGCAGTAGCCGTCGGAACAAGGTCATGATGATGCTGACGTTGCCGACACTTCATTTTCTGAAAAGCTGTCAACTGTTCAGACTTTGGGAGGCGTGCTGCCAACTCTGTCAGTTCAGCATTTAATGTTAGTGATGTTCGATGGACAGCTGAGTGGGCGCGTCGGTTGGCGTTCCACTCGGTATGGAGATGTGTGAGGGCGCACCCTCTGTAATGCGCCGAGTACTGTAGGGCGCGTCTGTGTGATGCGCCTGACGCCGAAGGGCGCGTCCGTGTGATGCGCTGTCTGGCTGGCGCATCGGACATGTCTTTTAATGATGCGGCTGTCTCGCTCTTCGAGTACTATAAATAGCCGTTTGGCTGAATTCGAGGCGTCCGGTTCATCCATTTAATGTAAATTCATTGCACGGAATTCGGAGGGCCATCCACTTGGCGCGTGGGTTTGATCTGCCCGGCCTATAAATAGTGGCATGGAGAGAAGATTTGCTTCTCATTCCCTTACGTACTTCCAATATGAATTTGAACATACGGGTGCATTCTGCTGACGAAGTGCTCCCGAGGGTGAAGATGAGACGCTGTGTTATCTTTGATGCACTTAAAGGTGACTGTTACATCCAAAAGACGGAGTCGAGGGCTTCTGAGGCAGGCGGAAGGTGCTTGTTGCATCCAAAGATAAGGATGCTCGAGCCTCGTCTCCGTTATTCCGGAAGAGCCGTAGATCGGAATGGCGGTACAAGGCTCTCTCTTCCTGCAAAGTGGGGTTTCCCTACTTTGATCGTGTCGAAAGCTGCTTCTTTAGCCATGGTTTCGATCACGGTCTTCCTTCGGCTTTGGAGGATCTTTCGAAGCCTCCCCTGGCCACAGCATTTGCGGTGCTATTCTCTTCCTTGGTTCCAGCCAGAGGGTTAAATGCTTTGTGTCGAAGCATTTATCGGGCGAGCCTGGTTGGAAGAGCGGCACATAACTGGGCTCTGCTCGGCCAGGTGAGCCTGGCTGGAAGAATTTGGCTGAAGGGATGCACATAACTGAGGTGCTGAAGAGATGATGGGATGCGCCTGGATGGAGGCGCATGATATCTGCTGCGCCTTATTGGTGGCGCATAGTGATGCTGCGCCTATCTAGTGGTGCATGGCGGTTGCTGCGCTTATCTGAAGGCGCATGATGGCCGCTGGCTGTAGACTTAGGCTCTTTCCTTTGTAGGAATTCTCCTTTGTACAGCCTTTTCTAGACATGTAATAGACTTTTATATATAAATAAAAAGTCCTTCTTCAAATGTCTATAGTTATTGACTTTGCTGTGAAGTTCTTCATCTGAGTTCTGGCGCATGTAGTGTCTGGCGCATGGGCTTTCTGGTTGTGAAATTCCATGCTTCTACAGTGATAGCAAGGAAGAATAAGTGAATACAAATATGAAGGCCAAAAGACATAATTGAATTCAATGAGAGTTTTCAAAACAGTTGTGGATTGAGATTCTTATCAAGTTTAATCCTTACGCGGGCTCACTTGGTACAGTAACATAACCGAAAAGATATGCTCTGACCTGCATGGGCCACCACAAAAACTTGTCACGAATCGAACCCGCTTTTGGGGATGCGAGTGCGTGCGCAAGCCAGCTACGTATCAAGCAAACTCCAGCCCAACTCGAATACGTACATGCTGTCCAGAATAGGGTATTATGTCTAATATGGTAAGTTAAACTATATCTCAATCCACAAGAATAATATAAAACAAGAATGAACATTATGGTTCATGGTCTGCAGCCCACTAGCATATATGTTCGATTAGACTCCAAAAAAATAACATGAGTCTATAAAGCTAGGCTAACAAGCAGAGTGCAAATAACGGATGGGAATATGTAATCACGAAAGATACCTGAGTCTGAAGTAATCAACTACAATCATGATCTGCTAACTAACTTCGGGAAATCAACTACATGAAGATATCATCAGGTTCTCAGGGGACTAGCAAGATACATAAAACATGTCTATCTAATAGTTTATCATGCATAAATAAACTCCAGGATATAAGCAAGAAAAGACTAAGCAATACCGATACACTAATATGTGAACAACTATGCATAAATGAACTACTGGAAGAAAACATATAAACACATGTCAAGAGATCAACGGATAACCAAACCCACGCCCCTAGTCTTGACTCGCAGGTTTGAACAAATAACTAACCCTCGCCCCTAGAGTGGACTCGCAGGTTAGTTTAAGGCAATCACCCTAGCCCCTAGTGTGGACTCGCAGGTGATTTCAAACAGTCAACCCTCACCCCTAGTATGGACTCGCAAGTTGAGAATAAACAAAAATGGGAATATCAGTTCAGTTATGACGCACTCATCCTATGACACGATATGACTCAGTCAAGTACATGTATGAACAAATCTGGTATGAACTACAATATCAAACCATGAACAATGACGATATGAACGAGACAACTAAACTAATCTGAATAATATGAAGGAACACATATCACCAATCAATGAAAGAAACTAGTAATGACTTGTAATAAAGAAGAAGAATATAAGCATGTAAATAAACTGTAAAAAATAGCAAGGTATACTTGCCTGGTGGTAGCACGTAGAACCAACATTATCAGTCAATCGACAAGCCACAAAAGTCAAACTCTCACAACAGTCTCTGGGGGCCAAAATAGATATTATCAACATTTTCAGAAAAGTCAAATTACCTTGGTTAGTCTACCCATAAGTCCAATTCTGGATACAGGGGCAAAACGATAATTTTGGGTCAAAACGATGTCCGTCGTTGGACCCGCTTTGCACCGAAAAGTGTGCAGTATCTAAGGCCTCTAAAGTCATCAAACTATATGTCTACGAATCCGTTTTGACAATACTTACCCAACCGTATGTCCAAAAGTTAGATTCTGGTGGACCGTGCACAAATTTGCCCATTGGATCGGGTCGCAGACCCACCAAAATAGCGTTCTAGTCGACCTTCTCAAAATCGAACCAAACTTAGCATACAGGACCAGATAAATGACATGGTCCGTTTGGTGTAAGTTTCGTCTCGAGATGACGAACGTGCCCGAGGTTACGAGCTAGTTTGCAAAGGGGCCGATACGGGATATCTTGACGGATACGCCTCGATTTCGTTGCACACACACAACAAAATTGAGTTTCGTCGAATTCCACGTGTCGACAACATCCATACGCTTGATGCTTTTGGATTGCGACCATGTCGTCCGGTTTGTCGTAACGCACGTCGTATCGGTGGTCTGATAATTAATTTACTGTTTTGTAAACTATTTTTCTCGATTTTCTAAATTTGTTTTCTCGGTGCATAGTGGACGAAATCAAAAACTATGAAAATTAGTTTGAAGCCCTATAGGTTGTCTATGAGATTGTTCAATTAGTTTTCAAAAATTGCTAATGGATTGATCGGAATCGATCTCCGAACAAGGGCTCTTGGGCTGTTCTATTCCATGTTTATGAACAGGTTTTCGTCCAATTTTGCATCGATTTTTTTGAGTCAAAACTTTAATGAATCTCGAATCTACTTACTAGGACTCCCAGAGGGATATATAGGCTTTCCAGAACTGTTTACGAATCGTAAAACGATCTAGTATCGAGGGAAGAATCGTACCTCGAAGTTGGGCTCGTAGCTGTGCTGCGGGTTCTGTTGGCGCGACTATTTTGTGCTGCTGCGGCTGGCCGGGCAGCGACCTCGTGGTTTTCTGCCGGCGGCTTGTGATGGCGGGGAGTCGCCTGGATGAGGGGGTAATGCATGGGGGAGGAGATTTAGGCTTTCGAGTTTGGGTTTTCGGGTTTGCTTCCTTCCCTTTCTTGTTATATATTCGGGCAACACTATGAGAGGAGGGGGTCGGGTGAGTAGGGGTTCTGCTGTATGCGGGTTGGGCTATGTGGGGTTTACTTTCTTTTTGGTTTTCTTTTTCATTCTTTTTCTATTTCGTTTCTTTTTCTATTTCTTTTCCTTTTCTTTATATAACTATATATATATATATTTATATATATATATTTATATATATATATATATATATATATATATATATATATATATAGGAACACTCCATTTTATTCCAACAAGGCTTAAAATGCCGAAGCCTGTACAAGTATACCCCTAGGCACAAAATGCCGACGCCTATACAAGTATACCAATAAAATCGGAAACCTGTGGTTAGGAGAAAAGAGACACCCAAAAACTAGTCTGCCCGTGCTTACAGTTGGGCCTAATTTTCTGGAACTGTCTGGCGACCTCCCTGAGGATCTGGTCGGCATTGTACTAATAGCCCTCGTATCTCGCTTTGTTACGATTCTTCCAAATTACCCAAATGGCAGCGGCCGTAACGATATGGTGGCCGTGGGACGCTGTAGCCCAGTCGGCCAGTAGGTCAATGATGTACCCACCACCATATGCCCTTTTGCACCTTTGAGAAAGCGTTCTCCATACCCTGGTAGGTAATTCCCCTTGACAGAAAATATGATCGACGGTTTCCGTCTGACGCTCTGAGCAGCAATTGCAAGCTGATGCCAAGCTGAATCAAATGGTGTGCAGATTATCGTCGGTGGGCAACCTCTTCCGACATGCTCTCCAGATAAGGATGGACCACTTCTTGGGAATGCAAGTTTGCCAGAAGGCGGCGTTGATCTGAGATGGCGCTCCGTGGCCACGGGCAATTTGCCTGGCCGAGCTCACCGAAAATATGCCCGAGGGTTTGGCCGACCAACACAGCACGTCCGCTTCGATGCCTAACTTCAGGTCGTGATGACGGATGTAATCTTCGGCCTCCTCACTGGCCCATTCGCGGATCCTGCCCCAATCCCAGTCGTTCCCTACTGGGTCCCAGAAGTCCTTGATTCTGGTGATCCTCCGATCCGCCGTGCGATTAGGGAGCAAGGCGTCTCCGGTCCAACGTTCAAGGAAGAACGATGATTCGCCTTTGCCCAATTGAAGCTGAATAACCGATTCGGCCATAGTACGTCCGATTAGGATCCGCCGCCATGCTACTGAAGACCTGCAGTTGGAGATAGCCTGAGATTGGTGGATATGCTTGAAGTATCTGGCTTTCATGAATCTAGCCCATAAATTCTGACTCGTTTGAAGCTTCCACCACAGTTTTATGGAGAAGGCATCAACAATGTGAGAGATTCTGGCAAATCCCATGCCACCGTCCTCGGTAGGCCTGGCCATTGTGTCCCAGCTAGCCCAGTGATGTTTAATGTTCCCGCCGCTGTGTCCCTAAAAGAAGTCGCACAGGATGCTTTCAATCAAGCAGATAACCTTCTTGGGTGGGGAGCACGCTGCTAGGGTATAAATAGGGATGGATGTGAGCACGTGGTTGATGAGGATCATCTTCCCGCCCGGAGATAGAGTTACGTTGTGCCATCCCTCCAGCTTCCTCCTGATTTTGTAAATCATCCCATCGAAGATGCCAGTGTTAGTTCTACCGTACACCAGCGAACATCCGAGGTAGAGGAACGGGGGGTGCTCAATAGAGAAAGAGGTTATATTGGAGATGTTCGCCGCTGTATCGCTCCCAATGTTGTGATGCACGTATATGACGTTCTTGGCGGGGTTGATCTTCTGCCCATAACTGGCTGTATATCTCTGGAGGGTGTTGTGGACCACCTCCACCGACCCGACATCCCCGGTTGAGAAGATGAGGATGTTGTCGGCATAAGCTAGGTGGGTAATGATCGGGCAACCGTTGGCGGTATAAAAGTGTTAGAAATTCGGAGTTCTCACCATCTTGTTCAGATTACTGCTCAAGGCGTCTGTCGTGATAATAAAGATGGTGGAAGAAAAGGGGTCTCCTTGCCTGATGCCTCTGCTAGATTTAAAAAAGTTGTCGGCCTGGCCGTTGATGACTGTGGAGAACCACGAGTTGCTGATCGATTTCCACACAATGTTAGTCCACATTTTCGAGAATCTAATGGGCCTGAAAATCCAAATCATGAATTGCCAGTCAATCCTATCATTAGCTTTCTCCATGTCCAGTTTGATCACAATGTTGCCACCTCTAGTAGGATGTTTCATGCAGGTGATAAGCTCATGAGCGAGCATAATGTTATCTTGGATGTTCCTACCTCGGACGAAGCCAGATTGCTCCTCCGAGACGATCTTGGGGAGTAAACCGGACATACGGAAAGTGATGATCTTAGAGATAATCTTGTTAGTGAAGTTACACAAGCTGATGGGACAAAAATCACGAAAGGTTTTCGGGTTATCTTTTTTGGGGATGAGGATGAGATTGGCGGCGGATATGGATTTGGGGTAGGTCACTCCCTGAAAGAAGGTAATAACTGCTTCATGGATGTCCTTCCTGATCATGTCCTAGCATTGACGAAAGAAGATACCCGAGAAACCATCGGGTCCAGGAGCGCTGTGGGCGTCTAGCGCCCAAATCACATTTTTGACCTCGAGCTCGGACGGTGGGAGCTCCAGCTGAGAGTTGTCGTTGTCGTCGATGAGGAGAGAAATATCAACCAGGAAGTTGTTGTCTCTGTGGACTCTTTGTTTGGTGAAAAGCTGGAAGTAGAAATCAGCAGCAGCAGCTTGGATACCCCCCTGGTTACTAATGATGTTACCCGTATCATTTTTGATCTAGTGAAGGGTCAGTTTCTGCTTGCGACTGTTGGCACATGCGTGGAAATAGGCCGGGTTTTTGTCCCCCTCACTATCCTATTTCAGCCTCGCTTTCTGCTTCCAAAATTCTGTTTCCACTTTCAGACAAAATTTGAGAATGGCTTTGGTTAGGTTAAGGGCGGTCCTGGCTGCCGGCGAGCGATCAATCAAAACGAGCGACTCTGCACGAGTGACATCATCTTCCGCTACGCGAATCGCCTGGAAGATATCTCCATAGGCCTGTCTGCTCCACGTCGTCAGAGCGATCCTCGTCGCCTTAAGCTTGCTGGCAACTCTGATCAACAGGTCAACTTCGTCCACCTGGTTCCAAGCGTCTGCAACGACATTCTTGAATTGAGGATGATCGATATATATATATAATTTATTTTTGATTTATATATATATATATATATATATATATATATATATATATATATATATATATATATATATATATATAAAAATATATATATATATATATATATATATATATATATATATATATATATATATATATAGTGTATAAATATATATAGTGTATACATATATAGGGTCCTATATATATAAATATATATAGTGAGAGCACTATATATATATACATATAGTGTGTGTGCACTATATATATATATATATATATATATATATATATATATATATATATATATATATATATATATATATATATATATATATATATATATTTTATATATACACTATATATACACTATATATATATATATATATATATATATATATATATATATATATATATATATATATATATATATAAAAAAATATATATATATATATATACACTATATATATATATATATATATATATATATATATATATATATATATATATATATATATATATATATATATATATATATATATATATATATATATATATATTTTTTTTTATATATATATTTTTATATATACACTATATATATATATATATATATATATATATATATATATATATATATATATATATATATATATATATATATATATATATATATATATAAAATATATATATATATATATATATATATATATATATATATATATATATATACCCATGTGTTTTTAACCTATAAGTTCCAAATCCACCAGAACTAATTCTTTTGGCAAATGTTATTATTACCCAAACAAGATATAAAAATAAATCAAACAATATTGATAATAATAAATATAAAAATATTTTTAGAAAATAATTATTGTATCACTAAATAAAAAACAGAAAGTGTACATATATATCAAATTGTATCTACATGGGCGTCTTATCGTACATAGCATCTCTACATGGGCTTCGACTCGGTTCGGGTCCAGTTTGGTACAACCGAATTTCCTAAAAGTCTTATTATTAATAAATAACTAATTAAATTAGTTATAGTGGCCAAATCGCAACTTTGAATGGTTTTCCTAGTTAGAACTCACATATGGCTCGGCCATCGCTACTATGGGTAATACACTTGTCAATGCACACAATTGCACTATCCGTGCCATAATTTTTAGTCATATTATACTCCGAAACTTAACCATGACTAAGGCCTTCTGTAATAATCATTAATTAATTAAATATTTATAAAATTCCAAAAATTCACCATTTAATTCAAATAAATAAACAAATATTTTCAAAATTTTGAAAAGTTTACAATGGACATTCTTTAGAAGCAGCTGGAGCAGTAGGCATGGTTGATGGAGGTATATCTTCCTCTAGGACTGGATCATCATCCCGCTGGTAGGTTTGACCTTACCTAGTCTTGTCTACCAAAGCTTCATCGGTCGAGGTGGAGACCATGCGACAAGACTTGGGCTTCTTTCCCTTGGACTTATTGGCAGGACGCCCAGTTGCCTGCATCAAGTTTGAGACAAGATCGGGGTGGATCCACCTAATTTTAGCTCACGCCATTGTAAGTAGAACCAATCATGTAGTATTTTTACGAGTTGGTGGGAGGTTAACAACTTCCATCGTCACCCTAGGGATTGGAGTGACACCATATTGGGCTTCTGTTGCCGAAAAATCACCAAACTTGTGGGTGATAATATTTGCAGTGACTGTCTTTTTCTTATAGTCAAGAGTGAGGACCTTGGCATCAAAAAGTCACTGCATTTTTTTCTTCAACACGTAGCATTCACATGCAGGATGGTGGACGTATCGATGGTAGTGACAATATTTGGGATTTTCTACCTTGTCTGCCTCGTTGGGATGCTTGAGAGGCGAAAGTTGTAGCTTATCTCCCTTCATCAGCACGTTGAATATCTAAACTACGTTTGATGGTCAAAGCCTGGTTTCCTTTTTCGTCTCGGCCACTATTGGCATTGTTGCTGTCAGAAGGGCATTTTCCCCTATCATCGATAGTGAGGAAGTTTACACCAGTAGACGAGCTTTTCTGGCATTCTTTTCAACATCGGAGCAGATGATAAACACCATCCGGTCTGTATATTTAGTGGAGTTGGTCCAGAGCTTAACTGCTGGCAACATGTTTTTGTAGCAGCGTCCATCAGTACTGGCTTGGGGGTGCCAGGTGGTATTCTCAAGGCTGCCTGGAGGAAGCTCTCGACGTAGGTGCGAACCGGCTCTTTTTTTCCTGTATAATATCCATAAGGGAGGACATTGTCATATCCATTGCTCCTTCATAAAATTAAGAAAGGAAAAGGCGCTTAAGATCTTCAAAAGATGAAATGCAGTTGTTTGAGAGTCTACAGAACCATTTGTAAGCTACCACATATAATGCTCCAACGAACACGTTCGTGAGAAAGGCATCATCCCGCGGTAGGTATCCCATCATGGATGTTAAATATATCAGATACCTATGGAGAGAATCTTTTCCATCGAACGGGTCAAGGATTTTGATTTCTACTTAGGAGGCTAAACCACATTGTTCACTCGGAAGGATATGGCTACAGAATCTCGAGCTTTTGGAGAGCTTCTTGTTTGTCATTGGCATCAACATGGGCTTGTAATTACATGAAAGCTTCAAGTATATCCTCTGATATCGGAGGGGCAGATAACCGCGGTAGAGTATGATTGTCGGTCGTAGGAGGAATGGGAGGGGTGCATTAGACTCCCCATTAGTCCCTGGGTCCTGAGTTGTTGGTACCGGGGCCCTTGGTGGTTGTTGGGTCAAGCTGGCTTTAATTTCCAAAATTGCTTTAAGTCAAAACCTTCATGGAGGCACTAAGAGTCTGAAGCCCTGCCTGGAGAGCAACGATGCATTGAAGACTGGTGTTTGACGCTTCATCATTGTCCCCATTATTGTCAGGCCCAAAACCAGAATAATAGAGAGCGGGGGACAAACACAGCGAGCTACGTATATTGAAGTATAATCCACCTTGATATACGGTCACGGCTGTAGTGCCCCGTCCCGCTCAGTCAATCGGAGGAATATGAACGCCGACGGCGTTCGGACTTAGCCTTGCAACGGCTACTCGGAGGCATCGCTCGGTCGAGGCGACCGCTTGCACAGGTGGGGTAGTTTCGGTGAACTTGCCTCATCATAGCCTTCACATAATAAATCGTATGTTTTCAACTTGAACAAGTAGGCTTGAAAATAAAAGTGACCAATCCACATAGCTAAAGGGAATAATCCCGACGGGTCGAACTGAGTTAGAATATGGAAAGGTCCAACGATCGGCTTAGAGTTGGTGCACGGCGTGCTTTAAAAATGACACTCGATCCTTCGTCCCGTGGCTTGGGAGAAGGAAAGTTGGTTGAGTAGTCGAAGTATGAACGTAGCCTAAGTCATAGGCGTCGCCCGTATAAATGCTTCATAAAGCATGCACGGTCCTATCGTCCAAGGCTTGGCATAGCCTTGGCTTTCCCCATGAGTTAAGTTGTGTCGCACGGCTTATGATATAAGTCTAGGCACCCAAATGACTTGGTCGTTCAGAAGTCGAACGCATGCGCGGTATATTTCCGCTATGCGAGGCTTGACGCAGCCTTTGCTCGTCGAGTCGTTGTGCGTTTAAGTCAGGCAAGTTATGTTAGGCTATCGAAAGTCGGTTTGAGGCACGATGCACGGACTTAGTGTATAGGGCATGAACCATGGTTAATTGAATGAGTTTTGGAGAAAGGACTATTGAATAGGCATTGAGCTGAATGAAATGATATGGTAACATGGAAAGAATGCTCGCGACCGTGGGTCGTCGAGGGGTCTCAAATGATAGAAGGTTTGATATTGGTTTTTGAAAGAGATGGTAACATTGGAAGAGGAATGACTGTGTGAGACATCAGTTTGTGTCGAATCTTGCATGGTCATTGGACAACTTGTCGACAAGGAGGAGTTTCAACGCGCAACAACCCTGGGTAGCATGGAACCGCGGCATTTCGGAGGGAAACACGATATAGCCGTAGCTGGACGAACCGCTCGGGTCATTCGGAAACTTTCAGCGGGACTAGCTACTTGCGCTGAAAGGGTCGCCGAATGGCAAGGCTATAGTCCAGGATAGCTTGTGATGTTAGTAACCAATTCATATAGATGGGTCAGCACGGGCGTCAATCCGCGTGTGTGCCTTTGCATTGAGTCAGTTGGATGTGTGTACAGTTAGAACACAAGGTTTGGTCCTAAGATTTGGCATCAACATAGGCGACATGCTACGGCACGAGATGCGACGTCGGTCTTAAGTTGTTGGCATATAAGTTGTATAAGATATGGTTTGAGTTGTCTTGAGTTTAAGTCAGGAAACGCCGCAAGGCAAAGTCGGTCGAGTGATACTCCGTCCAGAAGTCTTGATTAGGTCAGTTGGTGATTGAAGTAGCAAGGGCCGCGAGGCGGCGATATGATTGAGTCTCATTGAGTTGCGAGGCACGGCCTCAACAAGGATTTATAGCACGGTCATACGAAAATGGAGCCTCATCGCGTAGTTGCGTCTCTAATTTTGGTCGAAAGGCAAGCACGACTTGATAGGCTAACGTTGTTTGAGTCAACATTGTTGTTGCAAGCACGAGATAGTCTAGAGGTACAGAATAGGCCAAGGCGTCGGTCCAAAAACTGATCCTAAGGCACAAGTAGAAAGGCAATCATAAAGGGACTATGTTCCACAAAGTAAATCTAACGTATTGGATTTGTATGGGTAGGCGAGGAGCTCATTCCACCAGTACAGTTGAGTACTGACACCCACTTAGTTTACATGTGCAGGCACATGTAGAAGCTCGTGGCGCGAAGCTCGCTTGGATGCATCGAGGCACGGAGTTCCTTGGTGATTCGAAGCGTGCGACCGCATGGAGTAAAGACTTATACGGGACATAATGTATGGACGTCGCCTTCCGAAGCTTTCGCTGGAGTCAAGACTTGTATGGAGAGATGAGATAGAGCTGAGTGACTTATAATATGAGATGAGTGAGCTTGAGTGAGCTGAGTGACTTGTAATGTGAGATGAATGAGCTTGAGTGAGCTTGAGAGACTTTTAATATTGGCCTTGTGTCCCATTGTAATCTATGTTTCAATATCAATAAAGAGCTTCCTTTGAATAACTTGTGTTTGTTCTAAATTTTTGCTGCTATTATTCAATGTCTCTGCTTTGGACTTCTGTGCGACGACCCCATCGCAGCCGCTGAAATCGGGCGTTATGGAACCCGCCTTGCACGAGCGCAATCTAGGCTCGTGCGACATCATGCCTTAGCTAGGACGATCGATCCTACGGGAGCGGAGCGTGACATAATGGTATCAGAGCACGGCTTTACGTCCTTGGACTATCGATTGAATTCTTTAACTCGTTGTTTCTGCAAACTCTGTTGCTTCTGCAAAGTTGATATCGTTGGTGCGATCTCTCTCAAATATTCTACGGGATGTCTATACAATAAGTCTAGATATTTTGTAAAACGTAGGGGAACAGTTTTTGTCGAAATAAAAAGATGGTTCGCGTAAGCACGGTTGGCAAAGTCGGGATGGGCATATACACCAAAGTTACGTCGACGTTAGAAAAGTCGAGTGCAGGATTTGTAATGTTCGAGCTAGAATGAGTTGAACTCGATTGAGAAAATATGGGATGACTATCGATAGGGGTGCTATCGAGCGACGGTATCGTCGATGCGATATAGATGAGCGTGCTTGGAAATTGAGGAATGGTTCGAACGGAAAATTTAAAGAAGTGGATTTTGATTCGAATGATAAGTTGAGGATTTCTTGAATGGCTTCATCCCTGAGTGGTGTATGCGATAGCCTCAGGGATGTTTATCGATCAATTGAGGATTCGGGGTGTCAATGAGTCTATTAGTAAGCGTCACACATATACAAAGCCTTAGATTGAGTGAGTTATTGCCATGAAATTTGATAAGTGGATTGGAACAACCTAGAGATGGACGTGCATGGAACGTGCACGAGATTGAGGATTGTGCGGAGGTGAAACGTGAAAACGATTGAGTAGGTGAAATCGAATCGAGTAAAAAGTTAGAATGTATGAATGGATGACTTGATCGAGGAAATAGATATGGATCGTATACGAAAAGTTAGCACGACAGGTAGGTAGCGTGCATAGAAAGGTTTGATTTTGAAGTTACACAAATGACTTTGAGGATTAGAAAAGATGTTGCTCGATGATTTGAGTTAGTAAAAGGGACGATGCGAATTGAAGAAATACGTTGGTCGATGACTTAAGATAAAGGGATGAACGAATACGCAAATTTGGGTTTGAGAAATTTGATGTTGTGAATGATTCGAGGGATAATGATCAAAACTGAATTTGAATGTCGAGAAGATTGTCCAGTCGGACGATAACATCGTTCGCACGACTCAAAATTTGGTTGTAAAGGAAGATCGTCAGGTTACGCATATCGTCGATGGTATTGAGGCATATCAAAGATCGCTATACGATAACTCGGGGGTACTCTAACTCGGCGAATGACGATCGTGCAAGCGTTATTGTTCGGTTGGATGCTATGTATAGGATTTTGATTGAGATAAATGTTAGATGAAAGTGATCGTGTCTTGATGGTTACGAGGATAACCACAACGTCGACGATCTTGTCTTGCGCGAGCGCAACTCTAGCCTTGCACATGCGTTGCGTCAGATTTGGGGCGATCGTTCCGCGTGAGCGTTGACATGGTGATTCATGTCGCGAGAATGATCGAACTCGAAAAATTAGGATGCGGCAACTTTGATTGTCTCGACTTATTGGCTTGATACGAAGGAAAATTCGAGGATGTTTGGACTTGCGACTGATGAATGAAATAAACTTAAGGATTAAGTAGGTCCAATCCACGCATCAAGAATGAATTAGTCTAGACGCAAAACAAGAGTTACGTTCCGATGAGGATAATTATCCCGCGGGAGCGTGCATGGTGATTCATGTCCACCTTGGATAATTTAACTCGCGTAAGATCGGGGCGCAACATATTGTTAAGCTAAACGACCTCACGATCGAATACGTGAATTGGGATAGATGACTTAGGAAATATGGAATGTAAAATTTTTTGGTTAGCGATGAATTGCGTCAGAGCGTGCTTGAATTAAGAAGGATTGATAGGCAAACTATATCGAACGTGTTTGAAGGGATGGACTATACAAGATGACTTATTGAATGAGCGATATTGATACGTCGTAGAATTTGGTTGATCGTAAGTTGAAATAGGATGGCTTTACTGAATGACCCGGACCTCGTGCGACAAATATTGGGATGTGTATAGGGAATCGATGCTCGTTGTTTAGAAATCGGAGTGATGCGAGCTTGGATAGAAAATCCCATACTATCAACTTGGTTTGACCTTAGGATGGGGTCAGTGTTGATATTGTTGTTTGGAAACTATGATTCCAATACTGACGGAATGACATAGCCTAGCAGTTAGGCAGACGTTCCGGTACGGAGCGATAGGAATTGTGGAGGCACCACTCATAAGGCTCGGTTGACATGCATGTATATCAAGGACGCTTGAATACGTGCACGATCCGACTCGAGTGGTGATGGCGGGATTCGCTATCACGAGGCTTGGTTGAAATACATGTATTTTGGGGACGCCTAAGATAAGTGCATGATCCATACTAAGTGATACATGGAATTCAAGTGAGACTTGAAGAACGGGGAAGTATCGAGGATTTTGAGATCGTAAGTTTTGAAGAAAGGATTGAGGGTAGCACGAGCGTAGCTCAGATTTGAGAAAGGCATAAGAGAATTGTGTGCGAGAGTTCTTGAATGTTGAGTAAAGTGACAAGTCGATAAGTGTACTCAGTTAGTTTCAAGGATGAAACTTTTTCGGAGTGGTGTATGATGTAGTGCCCCATCCCGCTCAGTAAATCGGAGGAATAGGAACGCCGATGGTGTTCGGACTTAGCCTTGCAACGGCTACTCGGAGGCATCGCTCGGTCGAGACGACCGCTTGCTCAGGTGGGGTAGTTCCGGTAAACTTGCCTCATCTTAGCCTTCACATAATAAATCTCATATTTTCAACTTGCACAAGTAGGCTTGAAATTAAAAGTGACCAATCCACATAGCTAAAGGGTATAATCCCGACGGGTCGAACTGAGTTAGAATATGGAAAGGTCCAACGATCGGCTTAGAGTTGGTGTACGGCGTGCTTTAAAAATAACACTCGATCCTTCGTCCCGTGGCTTGGGAGAAGGAAAGTTGGTTGAGTAGGCGAAGTATGAACGTAGCCTAAGTCATAGGCGTCGCCCGCATAAATGCTTCATAAAGCATGCACGGTCCTATCGTCCAAGGCTTGGCATAGCCTTGGCTTGCCCTATGAGTTAAGTTGTATCGCACGGCTTATGATATAAGTCTAGGCACCCAAATGACTTGGTCGTTCAGAAGTCGAACACATGTACGGCATATTTCCGCTATGCGAGGCTTGACGCAGCCTTTGCTCGTCGAGTCGTTGTGCGTTTAAGTCAAGCAAGTTATGTTAGGCTATCGAAAGTCGATTTGAGGCACGATGCACGGACTTAGTATATAGGACATGAACTACGGTTGATTGAATGAGTTTTGGAGAAAGGACTATTGAATAGGCATTGAGTTGAATGAAATAATATGGTAACATGGAAAGAATGCTCGCGACCGTGGGTCGTCGAGGGGTCTCAAATGATAGAAAGAATGCTCGCGACCGTGGGTTGTCGAGGGGTCTCAAATGATAGAAGGTTTGATATTGGTTTTTGAAAGAGATGGTAACATTGGAAGAGGAATGACTGTGTGAGACGTCAGTTTGTGTCGATTCTTGCATGGTCATTGGACAACTTGTCGACAAGGAGGAGTTTCCACGTGCGACAACCCTGGGCGGCATGGGACCGCGGCGTTCCGGGGGGAAACACGGTATAGCCGTAGCTGGACGAACCGCTCGGGTCATTCGGAAACTTTTAGCGGGGCTAGCTACTTGTGCTGAAAGGGTCGCCGAATGGCAAGGCTATAGTCTAGGATAGCTTGTGATGTTAGTGACCAATTCATATAGATGGGTCGGCATGGGCGGCAATCCGCGTGTGTGCCTTTGGATTGAGTCAGTTGGATGTGTGTACAGTTAGAACAAAAGGTTTGATCCTAAGATTTGGCATCAACATTGGCGACGTACTACGTCACGAGATGCGGCATCGGTCTTAAGTTGTTGGCATATAAGTTGCATAAGATATGGTTTGAGTTGTCTTGAGTTTATGTCAGGAAACGCCGTAAGGCAAAGTCGGTCGAGTGACACTCCGTCCAGAAGTCTTGATTGGGTTAGTTGTTGATTGAAGTAGCAAGGGCCACGAGGCGGCGATATGATTGAGTCTCATTGAGTTGCGAGGCACGGCCTCAACAAGGATTTATAGCACGATCACACGGGAATGGAGCCTCATCGCATAGTTGCGTCTCTGATTTTGGCCGAAAGACAAGCACGACTTGATAGGCTAACGTTGTTTGAGTCGACATTGTTGTTGCAAGCACGAGATAGTTTAGAGGTATATAATAGGCCAAGGCGTCGGTCCTAAAACTGATCCTAAGGCAAGAGTAGAAAGGCAATCATAAAGGGACTATGTTGCATAAAGTAAATCTAACGTGTTGGGTTTGTATGGGTGGGCGAGGAGCTCATTCCACCAGTACAGTTAAGTACTGACACCCACTTAGTTTACATGTACAGGCACAGGTAGAAGCTCGTGGCACGGAGCTCGCCTGGATGCGTCGAGGCACGGAGTTCCTTAGCGATTCGAAGCGTACGGCCGCATGGAGTAAAGACTTATACGGGACATAATGTATGGACGTCGCCTTTCAAAGCTTTCGCTGGAGTCAAGACTTGTATGGAGAGATGTGAGAGAGCGGAGTGACTTATAATATGAGATGAGTGAGCTTGAGTGAGCTGAGTGACTTGTAATGTGAGATGAGTGAGCTTGAGTAAGCTTGAGAGACTTGTAATATTGGCCTTGTGCCCCATTGTAATCTATGTTTCAATATCAATAAAGAGCTTCCTTTGAATAATTTGTGTTTGTTCTAAATTTCTGCTGCTATTATTCAATGTCTCTGCTTGGGACTTCTGTACGACGACCCCGTCGCAGCCGCTGAAATCGGCCGTTATGGAACCCGCCTTGCACGAGCACAATCTAGGCTCGTGCGGCATCACGCCTTAGCGAGGACGATCGCTCCTACGGGAGCGGGGCGTGACAACGGCTGTCTAGATGTATGAGGGTTTATCTATAAGCCATCAGTCTTTTATGGTCACGAACAAGCCTAGTGTCTCAATCTCAAGCAAGTAATAATAGTTACAAGATGATAGACCGTCAGATAATCAATAGTAAGGCATCCCATACATTTCATATACAGATGATCATAAAGCTAGTCGTACAAAATACGAGGACCAGCAAAAGTTTCAGTCATATATGATCAATCCTAGGATTTGTCAATCATTTTACAACCTTTAGACAGACAAGAAATATAAGTATTCAACACGAGCTAACACTTAATCGGCGGCTAATTGCCTCAAAAGAATAATTTATAATAGAGTGGGAGAGCAAATTAAAATCCACTCGTTGCCAGGGTTACGTCTAGTGTTCACCATATGGCTAGAAGGCTGGGAGATCCTCGGGTGCTGCTCCGAAATATAGCCATACAAAACTAGCTGGGTCAGACCCAGAAAGAGCAAGTGCCACAAAGGAGGCTTCACTTAAGAACTAAAACCAGCATGTCAGAACATAAACAAGAATAATAACGAAAAGACATGAAATATAAATAAGGCAACAAATGACGAGAGGATGAGGAACTATTCCGGAAGCCAGGTTACAATCCTTAAACCAAACAAGGACCAGGGTTGTAACCCTTCGCCTGAACAGAACTGGGTCTCTAGCCATTTATTTCTAAGAGTAAAGCGTAAGCAAGCATGTCCTGAGATAGCCATGTACTGGATCTATACAAGACTAGACAGGATTGGACTTCATCCAACAGTCACGACCAAACAAAGAGTACGGCTTGATACTTTAACTAACTAGGGTTATCACAAGCCTAGTTACTAGCAAGATGCAATGAGATGTTCCGGCAGTCACAAGCCCTACAGCTATCCAGGTTTTCTAGGCGAGGTTCACGTAAGAGTTATCAAGAATTATAAGGTGAATTTGAGTATAACACATGACAGTGTCCATATTACTTGTTTCAAGAAGTGCCCCACATCATAGTGGGCTAAAAATGTGCCCTACTCGTCGGTAGGCTACAAGTCCATCAGGTGTGGCTGGGATAACGGGATCGCCTGTAATTGGAAACATCCCTCTATATGAGCTACCTTGATCAATCTAGTAATTAACCTAGTCAGATTCAGCATGAATCCCTGACCGTGGTAACCAGGGATGCAAGTCCTAAACATGATGCGAGACGGGACTGGCAGCTTATACAAGAACATTTAAGAACAATCACCTACGATGTCAAGACGAGTTATTACTCAGCATGTCAAGATAGCCGTCACAACAGCATTCAAGATTACATGACAGGTTTACTTGTCAAGAGTGCGCCACGATGGGACACAATCATGTCATTATCATGCCAAGGTTGCTTGTCAAGAGTGTGCCACGACGGGCCACTATCATGTCATATCCTTATATTATCGTGAATGAGAGAAACTTGCATAAAATAGCTAGTAATATATTCTTGAAGCCAAGAAAAAGATCTACAACTTTTATGTTGGGAGTTGGAAGAAATTATGGCCGCAAATCAGCCAAATGGGGCATAAAACAGCCAAAAACAGGCAAAATATGCACTATACGACACTATGCATCTATGCGGACTGGCACTATGCGGCCAGGCACTATGCATCTACACGGAATGGCACTATGCAGCCAGGCTCTATGCATCTATGCGAACTGGTACTATGCGGCTAGGCACTATGCAGCTATACGGACTGGCACTATATGGCCAGGCACTATACGGCGAGGCACTATGCAGCTATACGGACTAGCACTATACAGCTATACGGCCAGCACCATGTGGCTATGCGGCTAGCACTATTCATCGTCCCTGCCAGAACCAGGACAGATAAACATAGAATATGTCCAAATCGTATTTTGGCCATAACTTCCTCAAAACAAGTCAAAATCTAAGTTTTCAAAGGTCCATTTTGGGTAAAATTGAATCTCTACAACATAGAACAATAAAAATATAAAAATAATGAAGTTTGGTAGATCAAAATCCAAGAAAACCGAAAAGATTACAAACTTAGATCTACAAAAATCCATCCGTCCAAACCGAAAACTCCAAGTTCTAAAGATGCTTAGAATCATGTAGAGAAGAAGGTAGAACAATAAAATGGAAGATCTATCATGAAGCAAGTTGCACTTGCCTAAGCTCTCTAGGTTGGTGGGAGAGTAATGGAGAAGAAGGAGAAGAAATAAATGGAAGTAATGAAGAAAGAGAAAGGGGTGGTTGGGTTTTATAAAGAGAGGGGATGGTTCACCATGTTGAACCAACCATCAAAATAAACCAAACCAAGCCATCCAAAGTAAGTCAAGTTGGACCAACCCAACCCAAGGTTAACCTTCGTCAAGATACATCAAGGCAAGCAATAAAAAAATACGAAAATATAGTAAATAAAATATTGGTCGAAATCCACATACGTATACTGGAAATACGTATAACGAAAAACGGGAGTGACAACTCTACCCACCTTAAAAGAATTATGTCCTTGGAATTTAATTAAGAGGCTAGAGATGTCGGGGCAAGTTATACTAAAGCACAAGCCATCTACGACTAGCAACCAATCAAGCAATAATTCATACAAGCAAGGAATTTAAAAGCAAAAGGTATAAGGAAGACATTATATCTTATGAGTCAAACAGGTGTGGATATCGCGAGCGGATATCATCCTCACGCTCCTACGTTGACTCACCTAAAGAGTGGTGACACCAAGCAAGACGGACTAAACTAATAGTCTTATTCTTGAGTACCTTCTCTCTTCGGTCCAATATGGATACGGGCCTTTCCTTATACGAAAGGTTGGTACCACTAACCAATTCCGAATGATAAAGGGTATGGTTCAGATCCAGGATATACCGTCGCAATTGGGATACATAGAAGACATCATGCACTTTACGTAACGATGGCAGAAGAGCGAGACGATAGGACACATCACCTACTCATTCTAGAAAGTCGAACGGCCCTATATACCTAGGACTAAGCTTTCCCCGCACGCCAAAATGAATGACGCCATGGGTAGACGAGATCCTAAGAAATACGTGGTCGCCGACTGAAAACTCAAGGGGATGCCAATAAGAATCGGCCCAATGGCGCTGGTGATCTTGGGCAACTCGAAGATGATCTTTGACTTGTCTGACCACCTCGATTGTCTGCGTAATCATCTCTGGAGCAAGCATCTGCCTCTCACCTATATCATTCCAGGCTAATGGAAATCTTCACTTCCTGTCATACAGTGCTTCAAAGGGTGCCATCTGGATACTGGCCTGGAAACTATTGTTATAGGAGAACTCCACTAGGTGCAGGTGATCTTTCCAGGAACCATCGAAGTCCAGCATACAAGATCGCAATATATCTTTAAGAGTATGAATCGTGCGTTTGACTGACCATCTGTCTGTGGATGATATGTTGAACTGAACTTAAGACGAGTCCCCAAACTCTCTTGAAGACTCCGCCAAAAGTGCGATATGACTCTTGAATCTCTATCTGATATAATACTAACTGGCACTCCATGCAATCTGATAATTTGCTTGAGGTACATCTCTGCTAGTTGATCCGTCGACTGACCAACTCTGAAGGGAGAAAATGATCTACTTTCTTGAGTCGATCAACGATAACCCATATTGCAACCCTGTCAGCCGGGGATTTAAGTAACCCAGTTACAAAGTCCATGGTTATATACTCCCACTTCCACTCCGGGATCGATAATGGTTGAAGAAGTCCAGCTAGTGTATGATGTTCAGCTTTAACTTGTTAGCAAACTAAACATCGGAAGACAAACCGGGTTATCTCTCTCTGCATGCCATTCCACCAAAAATGCTGATGGATGTCTCGGTACATCTTCGTGCCACCGGGATGAATGGAATACTGTGAACTGTGAGCCTCTGCCATGATCTTTTGTCTGATATCACCACTGGGTACACAAAGATGCCTTCCATGATGGAGTGTACCATCTTCGTGAATGCATAACTCGGGTCTTCGTCATTCTTCACACTCTGCTCTGAGCCGCTAAAGCTTGGAATCTGCTGATTGTGCCATCTTGATCCTCTCAATTATACGGGACTGAACTTGCATGCAGGCCATCAATGACATATTGGTAGGGAGAACTATCTCTATCTCCATCACTACACCAAAATAGATAATTTGAAACATTAAGAATTTTGGGTTTTGAAACAGTATACATGCATTCCTAGGTGTTGGAACACATCATATCCATTCCAAAATTATTAAATGTTCCAAAAATTTATTTTTTCTACAAATATATACATATTGTATTTTGCGGAACACACTTGGAATGTTTTAATTTGCGTTCAACAACCACCCACTCCTCACGTTAATACTTAAGAAAAGTGTTCTAGTAAATACTCTCTTTCATCTATTCTGACCTCCCCTCTATCTCTCTCGATCGATCGATCTATCGATCGATCGATCGCCCGCGGATCCCCGACCGCAATTCTCTACCGCACTAGCAGTCTCCTCCTTTGCTGGTTAGTCATTTCTCTCTCTCTCTCTCCCCAACGGCAACTCCCCTCCGCCCCCATGCCCTCTTTCTCTTCTTTCATATTCTAAAATCTTATTGCTCCCTCGTAATGATTTAATTATGATTATGTATAAATTGGTTAGGGTTCCATCGCATGATTTATGATAGCTAGGGTTTCAGCCTCTTAGTCTAGCGGATAGTTTCTAGATCAAATAAATTAGGGTTTATAAATTGAAGGTATAGATTTATGATAGCTAGGGTTTCATCTGCATTATTTCTGTTTACTCAAATTTGGACCTCAGTTCTGTGTGACCCATATGTAATAAGTCTGATAACTAACAACATGTAGTTCTAATTGTTATTTCAAAAATGGTTAAAATCTAATTTTTTAGTATCAATCTAAGTTTTGAAGGTTGTTTTAGGCATATAGAGTTCCATTTTAAGATTTGTTTTCAAATCCATATAACGTGTCTTGCGCCTCGGTTTTGTAATTTCTAAATCGAATTCATGATGAAGAGTATTTCCTTAACAAGTTTAAATCCTAATTCATATTGATTTTGGCTTTGGAGGAAAAAAAAAGTTCCCACGTGAGATTAATATCTATATATCAGCTTGGTTTTGGACCGCCTTGTGCCAAAATATCTCATACTTATTGTTTCATCATATATTTAAATCACGCTCTTGGTGCACCTTCATCATTTCTCCGTTTTGCTTAATTTAAGACTGAATTTGGGTAATACATGTACTTATCCTACATCGAAATTTCCAGAGAAGGTTTTTGTTGTTGTTGTTTTCCATGTTGCATAAAGTTGCTTCAAATACCTCAAACTTTGATAATATCTCTTGGAAATGGATGCGAGTCTGTGTGCATAGTGACGCTCCCTTGAACTTTAGATTAAATTGAGCCATTATGGCGCTGGATCGGCCTTCTCTCTTTTATTTTGTTTTATTATTTGTAGCCTTCTTTCAAATGTTTATTTTCTAGACTTCTTCTCATGAATAGTTGTAGATTGACACAATTTAGTTGAAAGTAATATTGTTATTGGGCTAGAGAAGCCATACCCAAAACATAAATTTTCATGTCAAACCTTGCTTTCTTCATTTACCAATAGGATAAATCATAAAACAAATTTGCTTAATAGTACTGTCAGGTCTGATTTGTTATATGAAGAGGATAACAAATACAAGAAAGATGAATACCATTATATACTGCTATGTGCTATCAAATATTTCCCATCTACTTCACGAGGACAAAGTCTTATAGTATCTATTACTGTTCAGGTCATTGTGCATAGTCACGTAACATCTTCCTTTGAATTCTGGAGCTATAGTAGAAGATCCTTTTTTTAAAGGCTTTGAATCAGCTTTACTATAGTTGCAAGTTTTTTTAATCTATTTTTTAACATTATTCTAGATATAGTACTTGATTCTGGCTTTTTTCACATAATATCTTGCCCTATAGTATGTGTTTTTTACTATAGCTTTAGTTAACTTAAATCTTTTTCCACCGAAGTTAACTGAAATAATACTATTGTTAACTTCAGTTACTGCTACAGATTAAAGGGTATACTACTGGTTGTCAAAAATGATACTGTGAAGTTAACTGAAATAATATCTTTCCCTATAATACTGTGAAAATATATATTCTTCAGTTTGGACCACTTCTTCCTCCCCTACTCCACATAGGTAGAGGGGATCCAATTAACAATGGTCACCTAGGTGGTTGAATGATTGTATGGAGGTTGTAATCATAGCATTACCCTCTAGTAAAATAGTTTCCAAGAAAGTTATTTTTACACATACTTGTCCTTAAGACTCACTTTGCTTTCAAATCAGTCAGTTAATGGCGCATAAATACAGTCAGTTCTAATAGCATAAACGATGGCATCTAAGTATAACATATAAAAAAACATAGGAATCCAAAAATCATGAATAGAAAGTATCTCTTAATCTAATTGTGTTAAAACGTAAACTGCAAGCCTAGTATAGCTTACCCATGTGGGAGAAATGGGAGCTGAAACCAAGCACACAAAACCAAGTTAGGGATATTAAGAACACAATTAATTTTTAGAAACTGGAAGAATATAACATAGTCCAACTGTTCCAAACATTTATTTAAGACTAGCATCAACAGAAAAAAAATGTTTGGATTTGGTTTCTATATGCTCATATTGATATATACTTGCAACTTAATCAAATACACAACTCAAGTCTTGTCTACCATATTACATTTGTACAACTGCATCAATACATTTTTGCTAATATAAGATGAGGAATACATCTTTAACACAGATAAGTTAGTGAAGGATGTCAGGACTTCATGGGTACTGAACTAGAAAACTGATGGGTGACAGAATTATTAATTTTTCTCTCTATAATTGATTAATGAACATGGCCTTTAAAAATTTATGGAATACTTGTTTTCACGGATAAGAGCTCCAGATCTTAGAAGCATTTGTCTTTTGGCACATAAGTTTAGCTGCATAATATCCTGTTGAAGTAGCTCGAACGCAGGAAGAGATCTGAATATTACATTAACCAATGGGTTTATCTATATTTTTGCTAATAATTTTCTTCTCTAAAGAAAACCACTTTTAAACGACTAGTCAGTATCATTTACCGAACAACTTGAAAGCAAACCAGAAGGATTTCCCTTTTGACTTGCAGCTCCAAAAAGAGTTAAGATTTCCAATTACATACATGAATAATAACTAGTTGCCTCCTGTACAATCCAATCCAATCTGGAATTACTCAACCAGTTCAAAATGATTGCATGTCAGTTTCATACGAAGGAAAGACATAAACCTCTTGTCAGGGGCAAAGATTGTAAGCTTCTAGTAATACCCCCAAACAAACCTTTAAAATGTTGCCTTGATTGACACATTCCACAATCTACATATACTCAAACCCGCCAAAACCTTGGCTCCTTGATAGGTGACTGACTACAAACAGAAGAAGACAATGTAGACATCCCCATGTCAAAGAAACAAGAACTGATCAAAGTTAGCATTCTAAATAGCCCAATATTTCTAGGTTTGAATTTTGAGGTTTGAACATGGGATTCAAGTGAAATCAAAGGTGATGATTTAGTGCATTCATTTGCTGAATCACCAAATATTGAATGCAGGACCCTATATTTTTTTTCACATGCTACTATATTAAAATGTGGCCCTATAATTGTGATCAGGATTCAGCAACTTTTCCGATTTATCAAGCGGATATTGGGTCTCGGTCATTTAATCTAGGATTGTGAAGGATAAGGGTCCCAATCTCTTTAGTTGTCGTTCATATGCTATCTTTGCTCTCCACTTGTAGACCATGTAACTGCTCTAGCTTGTTGGATTGATTTTACATTTGACCCTTATTTGTCTTCCCATAACTGACTATTTCAGGTTAAAAATAGTGACCAAGACTTGGACAAGGTTGAGGTAACTTTGTGATCTAGAAACTGACTTACCATATGCTTTATCTTTTACCTATGCTTTAGATTAGTGTTGTTCTCATGAGTTTCTACATGGGTATTGTAACATCTCGATAGCTATCGTAAAATCTAGCTCTGGTCAACCATGAGATAATGGCAATTTTGCTTTCTAACTGCACGTTCGTCTCTCTTCCTTAATTAAGAAAATATTGTAATATTCCCATTGATTGTTATTGGAATGAACATGAAACCTTTGAGGGGACTGAACCCCATATGAAATTGAACTTGAAATGTTTCTTGATAGCAGTTTTTATTTGCAACTGCATGCCCTGCTTTGTCATTCAATATAAATGTTGCAATATTGCCTACTAATACCAAAGTGGAACTGAACTTGGAAACTTTGAGGGGAATGAACCCCAAATATTAAAGATTTATCTTTGTTATGATTATTGTCATATTCTCAGTATCCCCCATTTAAGGAAGGATACTTCCTGAATCCCTGATGCATAGATTTTTCTAGTTTAGGAGTGGGTTCCATAAACACTAGTTTCTGGTGGCTGGGACTGATGCAGGCCCAAATCATGAATGGGGTATAGAAAATTGTATGTTTTATTGATTTGTCAGGTGGAAGGGGTTAGCTTGGGGTGTCTTTCCTCCGTTATGAGAAATATTTGTTTCCTATCAGTATAGTCTTTGAACGGTTTAAACAAGCACTCAAGGTTCCAGCAGTAAAGCATATTAGATTTTTTTTCTTTGTGTACTCCAAAAATATATTAGAAAGGCTTTATAAACCTCAACCTAAATATGCTAAACCTGTTGACAGTAGAGTCATCAATGCAATTGACTGAGTGTAATCACAACCCGAAACATAAACAGATCAAATGTATGAGTCCCGAGTATTCAGAAATGCCCTGCATGAGTTACCAAAAGAAATATTTGTATTTTTCCTTAATGTTTAGACTAGTTTTGCAATGCTTACTAGTGCAATTCCCCTGCTAATACTCTAGAGAATGCATACATTATGATGGTGCTATTCCTCAATCAGGTTTCAATTTATTAACATTGTTGTATTTGGAAAAAATTTGGTGTATTTTGTGCAGGATATTTAAATGAGAATTGAGTACAATGTTTACCCATATGACTACAAAGGAATCTGATTAAAGATGTTAAATAGTATCACTTTTTAAGTTTGACTCGCCAGTTGTTACAATAAAATTGGAACTGCTTCAGCATGGGAATACATGGTTATGTACTATATATTTACTGGTGCTTGTTGGTAGACCCTTTTTTTTAATTGGTTCTTTTTTTAAAAATCTATTTTGTTGTCTTCTTTTGTTTCTTGCTTTCTAACCATTTCTCCTCGGCAGTTCATTCTCAGGTTAGACAAACATATAGAGGAGGATATAACCATTGGCAGCATATTATCAGAAGAGAATCAAAAGATTTATGAAAATATTGGGAGACGTTTATCTCACTTAAATTCCATACCGGTATGACCCCCTGTATTACAGTTTTTGCTTGACCATTTCAATGACATCTCTAAGTTTCAGTATTTTCTTACTGATGTCTACACAAAAGTGGGCACACATACAAAGACACCATACTTGACATGCCTATATTATACATACTCTTATTCCCAACCTATATTATACATACTCTTATTCCCAACCTTTACTATATTCTTAATTAGGCAAACGACCCACTTGACTTTCCTTTGAAACTCTAGATTCTTACGTTCATTCAAGCTTTTTCATTTCTCTGCAGTACCATTTCATTCATCCAATTTCCAGTGGAAATTAAAACTTATTTCTTGAATAAGCTATTTTCTTTTTTTGCATATATACTTTTAACGCTACATCTTTGAAAATTAATTATTCTATTTATTGAAGATTCTAACTTATCTTGTCTACAATTTTGCTATAAGTTTTTTATAAGAACAAACCATGTAACACAAAAATAACAACGCAAAGAAAAAACAAGTCAAAACCATTGATATTCAAATTTCATTACTTGGCCCTAATAATGACAATAAAAAAACCGCAAAGTAAAACATGTTTGACCCTGACAAATATGAAAAATGTTTATGCATGGATAAATTATATATGGATATTTGTAAAAAAAAAAGGTATCCATACTAAAAGAAACATTTTTAAGGGTATTCATGTAATTGGATATTTTACGGAGAGGTATATATGCATACATATTTGAATTCTTGTAGATAGTGTGTGTACATGCTTAAGAATCTTGAATAACTCATTTTGTCCTCTATTTTTATTGGTTTTTCCTTTAGCACTTGGTCACATGGGGGTTGCACCAACTTGAAATATTTTCTCCACCATGATGATGTTAGGCTAACTATCTATAGGTTTGGTTGCTTTAACAAGACCAATCAGATATATACGAGAACAACTAAGATTTACCTAATCTGTAATTAGACCAAACCCTTTTTTTCTTTTTTCTTTTTAAGAAAGAACTATATATTAAGTGATAGCTCTTGATACTATATATACAATTTTGTTCATGTGAGTGCTATGTTTATGTTTCCACGGCTCCTATCCTGATTTTAACTTAAACTTGTTTTATAATGTTGTATGCAGGTGTTGCCAGTTGCTGTTATTCAAATCTTTATCATTTGGTTGGAGAACAACTTATGGAATCATCTTTCGAACAACTAGATTTTGTAAACAGATTATCTTTTAACAGATTATCTTTTATGGTCGAGCTAGAGTTTGTATAGTATTTATAACTTTGACATTATATATACTTTTGATGATGTTTTATAAAGAACCAAATTTTGGGATATGTTATTCGTTGTTTGATTTATATTAAGTTGACATGTTTGCTTGCCCTCTTGGATGTTGACTGAGGCAATGTATAAAAAATATTGCACCATTTATTATGTGTTTTAATGTTCAATTATGTATCTTTATAATTCTGGTTCAAAACAAAATTTGGCTATAAAATTGAAATCAGAAAAATACGTTGGAACGTTAATAAAACGTTTCAAAACTAGCCACAAGAACGATATAAAAATTGTTACAAATTAAATTTAGGAACGGATGCAAATGTTTCAAAATGACATTTAGAAATGTTTTAAAGGCATTCCAAAAAATACTTTAGGAACGTATAAAATGTGTTTCAAAATCTAATTTTAGAAACACTCCACAGATGTTCCAATAAATAATATAGGAACACATTTTGTGTGTTCCAAAATCTAATTTAGGAACATTTGAGGACCGTTCCAAACTAAATTTTGAAACACTCAATAACTGTTCCAAATATTGCAATGCCACTTTTAGGAACAATTTTCATGCGTTCCTAAAAATATTAGATACATTAAAAAACTGTTCCTAAATACCTTTTTTGGTGTAGTGTGCATCTTTTGAAGATCGGCTAACAATTATGGTCGTGCTGTTAGAAAATAAACTCCAGCTCTTCTGCTCAATGCATTTGCTACTACGTTGGCCTTCCCAGGATGATACTACAGGTTGATGTCATAATCCACCAGTAGCTCTAGCCATGTCCTCTGACGCAGGTTAAGATCCGTCTGAGTAAACACATACTTAAGACTCCTCTGGTCGGTGAAACTCTTCACCCGATCTCCATATAAATAATGCCTCTAAAGCTTCAATGCAAAAACTACTGTTGCTAACTCCAATTCATGGGTAGGATAATTTCTCTCATGGTCACGAAGCTGGCGTGATGCATAAGCTACTACCTTACCATGTTGCATCAATACGCATCCCAATCATCTGCCTGAAGCGTCACAATAAACAAAAAATCCTCCAGTCACATCTGGAAGCGTGAGAATGGGGGCCGTCATCAATCCTTGCTTTAACTTGTCAAATGAACTCTGACACTCTACTGTCCCAGCAAACTGCGCATCCTTAAGGATCAACCGCGTTATGGGCTATGAAATTCGAACAAAATTTGATACGAACCGCCGGTAATAGCCGGCCAATCCTAGGAAACTTCGAACTTCTGTAATGGTGCTGGAAACTGGCCATGTCTCTATAACCACTATCTTTTGGGGGCCAATATCCACTCCACCTCTGGTGATGATATGACCTAAGTACGAAATACGATTAAGCCAAAATTTGCACTTATTAAACTTTGCATACAACTGGTGTTCCCTGAGAATCTGAAGAACTACTTGGAGATGCTGCTCATGATCCGCCTCACTCTTGCTATAGACCAATATGTCCTCTATAAACACTATAACAAACTGATCCAAATAAGGCATGAAGATACGATTCATAAGGTCCATGAATACGGCTGGTGCATTGGTCACTCCAAATGGCATAACAAGGAACTCCCAATGTCCATACCTTGATCTGAATGCTGTCTTCGGGATGTCCTGCTCTCTAACTCTGATCTGATGGTACCATGATCACAAATAAATCTTCGAGAATACTGCCGCTCCCCTGAGCTGATCAAATAAGTCATCTATCCTTAGTAGAGGATATCTGTTCTTGATTGTTACAGAGTTCAAGGTACGATAATCAATACATCATCTTAATGTACCATCCTTCTTTTTCACAAGAAGTATCAAGGCTCCTCAAGGCGATCCGCTAGCATGAATGAATTCCTTGGTTCTGAGTTCTACAATCATCTTGTACAAAATCTCCAACTCTGAAGGTGCCATCCTGTAGACTCTCTGATACCGGTGCCGTCCCTGGAAGAAAATCAATAGTGAACTCTATCTTTCTCTCTGGTGGCATGCCTGAAAGCTCTCCAGGGAATACGTTTGGTAACTCTTCAACGACTCTGGAAAACTGAACTGCCTCTGCTACTGCCATCTGCAAGACTAGGGGAGAAGGTTCTACTTCGCCCCTAGAGAATGAAAACTTTGCCTCACCGGGAATACCAAAAATAATCCTGCCAATGTGGCATTCTATTCTTACGTATTGCTCCTTCAACCAATCCATTCCTAGGACCACATCATAGTCATCCATCAGAAATTCTATCAACCTAACGGGAAACTCTCTACCGCTAACTACGATTCGATACGAGGAAAATACTTTATCTTATCTACTCCTACAAGACTGTTACCAGTAAGTATATTGAGCCTTCCTGATAATGACTCGGGCTCAGTCCTATCCGTGTAGCGAATCGTGCAGACATAAATGAATGTGATGCACCTGAATCAAATAATATTGATGCTAGAAAAGAGTTGACGAGAATGGTACCAGCCACCACCTCACCTGAAGCTAACTCTTCCTCCACGGTCAGAACCATAGCCTGACCTTGCCCTCTGGGTGCTGGTCCCCTGTGCTAGAAACCTCTCTGTTGCTGGAAGGCTTGTGCCTGAGGCGACAATGGCCTCGGAGGCTGGTACTGCTGCTGTTGCTGCACTGGTGCTGGGGCTGGTCCCTTAACCGATGGACTAGTTAGGTTCGACGATGATGAACTGACTCTATTCGGACAGGACCCTATTATATGGTCCGGTGCCCCATAAGCCAAGCACAATCCCTGTGCTCTGCGACACTCCGAAATAACGTGTCCTGGCTTCCCATAATGAGTGCATTCCATTGCGGAAGACTGCCTTTGCTTCTATTGTTGAGGGTACGTCGGTGTTGAATGTTGAATCGACGTAACTGAATTTGTCCTTCGGGGAACTCCAATCGACAAAGTCCAAGCTGTCGGGGCTGGTGCTGAGGACAAACTCATCTGCCCATGGGACCTCTTCCTGCTTCCGGTTCATTCCATGATCCTCTGCGAGGTATACTTATGCCTCCTAGCTGCCCTCAAGACAGCATCAAAAGTCTGATGCTCGAACTGCTCCACAGGTAGAATAATTTCTAGGTGCAGTTCCTGCTGAAACCACTGCGCTCAATCCAACTCGGTTGCTACCAAGGTGGGAGCAAACCAACTCAGTCTTGAAAACTCGACCGTATTTCCATCGACCGTCCTGTTCATCTGTTTCAAATTGGTGAATCTCGTCTGTGGATCATATCGAGCCACTACATCAAAGTACTTGATCTGAAACTTGTCATTGAATGTCGCCCATGGGACAGGCGCCACCAATCCAACTGCTAACATTGCCCACAAGGTGCGGGCTAAGTCCAATAACTGTAGGCGTACTACAGTCACCTTCTCTTCCTCTGGAGTCTTGGTTGCTTCCAATACAATATCGATGTCTTAGAGCCAGACATCAGCTGCAACTGCAACTTTGCTGTCGTCAAAGAAGGGAGGGTTCAGGCGCTTGAAATTGTTGGCTATACTGTTACCTTGGTAACCCACTCTGCCCATGGCTAACTCTACTGTCTGGTGCAGGGCATCGCCCCGACGATCTTGGGAGGCGAGCAATTTCTGAATGAGTCCTACCAAGACTCGATTGTCAGGCTTTGTAGGCTGAGCTGGCTGAACTGGTGGCTCTGGATCCCAGGAAGGCATAACTCGGGAGGCTGCTCCTGATTACTGGGCTTGGAAGGCATAACTCGGGAGGCATTACTCGGGAGACGAGAAATTCCTGGATGAGTCCTACTAAGACTCTATTTTCAGGCTCTGTAGGCTGAGCTGGCTGTACTGGTGGCTCTGGATCCCCGGAAGTCATAACTCGGGAGACTGCTCCTGAGTACTGGGCTTGGTCTCCTTGTTGAGGCTGGTTCACTGGCGATTCTCCTTCTGGCTGATTGGCAGGACCAGGAGCAATGCCACTGAAGAAAATAACATGGGGAACATTAAGGAAGGACCAAGATAGATCAAGGATATAAGCATGTGAGCAGGCCAAGATTTCAGAAAGATTAGAAGACACGAGTAGAGATCAAAGGCGACTGCTGATTGAGACATCTATCCGATAAAACTCTCACACATCTTAATTTATAAGACCTGCATGGGCCACCACTTAAATCGTGTCATGTCCCAGAACCAGAATACTGGAGAGCGGGGGACAGACACAGCCAGCTACGTAAATAGAAGTGTAATCCACCTCGATATACGGTCACGGCTGCTAGATGTGTGAGGGTTTATCTACAAGCCATCAGTCTCTTATGGTCAAGAACAAGCCTAGTGTCTCAATCTAAAACAAGTAATAATAGTTACAAGATGTTAGACCATCAGATATTCAATAGTAAGGCATCTCATACATTTCACATACAGATGATAATGAAGCGAGTCGTACAAAATGCGAGGACTAGCAAGAGTTTTAGTCATACATGATCAACCCTAGGATTTGTCAATCATGTTACAGCCCTTAGGCACACAAAAAATATAAGTATTCAACACGAGCTAACACTTGCTCGCCGGCTAAACGTCTCAAAAGAATCATTTTCAATAGAGTGGGAGAGCAAAATAAAACCTACTCGTTGCCAATATTACGTCTAGAGTTCACCATCTGGCTGGAAGACTGAGAGATCCTCGGGTGCTGCTCCAAAATCTGGCCATACAAAACCAGCTGGGTCAGACCCCAGAAAGTGCAAGTGCCACAAGGAAGGCTTCACTTAAGAACTAAATCCAGCATGTCAGAATATAAACAAGAATAATAACAAGAAGACATGAAATGTAAATAAGGCAACAAATGACGAAAGGATGAGGAACTATTCCGGAAGCCAGGTTACAATCCTTAAACCAAACAAGGACTGGGGTTGTAACCTGTCACGACCCGTACCCTGTGTAGGGGCACGAGAAGTGGGTACGCCCAGCCTATACCGTAGTGTCGGCGGTAGAACATTGTTCTAGGTCACTATCACAACTAAATATAATATGATATACTCTCCGAACAGAGGACAAATCACATAAGGTACAACTTAATCACAAATCTAGAGATAGAAATAACACAATACAATATATATGAAATCTAAAAAGAGAACATTCAAACAGATGGAAAGTCTAAGTGTCTAAACGACACAACATCACAAACATACAGAAATAATACAACTCTAAAGTCAATACAAATAACATAATGAAAATAAGATGAAGCCTAGCAAATATAGTCTAAGTAGTAGGGATGACATCCTCAGTTAGAGCTGGATCCTCTTGTGGGTCCAACTCACAGGTGTCGTCTAGATGGGCTCCATAGTAGGTTGGGTATAAGTCCTCAGTATCATCTGTAATATTTTCAACAGGTCCAGTCAGGACAGGAGCGAGCACAATACAACTCACGCAGTTCATATCATGGCAGGAAATATAAAGCATGCAAAAGAGTAAGATACATGAACTGTAAGAAGATGTACATAAAAACGAGAGATATTTATAAACTGGAAATATATACATGATAAGTAAGAACTGTAAGTGACTAGTAATTTAGAACACAATATGGTTATATAAACAGGTTAGGTTATACAATAAAATAGGACTCCATTATATACGAGGGCACAATGGCCATATACAATATTTTATACAATAGGGGATTTGATCGCATAGCCATTTCCTACTCACCCTCCCCAATCAATACACAAGGATCTAATCAAGTTACGTTACCTGTACAATAGTTTATCTATGGACTCATGTGATCATGAGAGTACAATATTGCACAAGAGTATACACGAATAGGGGTGTACAATAGATACAATATGTTCGTGAAAAGCACATGACAATATGTATTTGATGTACCCGAGGGAGATAACGTCGCAAGAGAAGATCCATATAGTACCAATCCATGATAACAATCGTGATAGCATCAAGTAAAGCGATCTAGAGCAAGAATATAAGTCATGACAAGTCTGAAACGATCAGAGAATGTACTCGCCTGTGATCTGAATGTCTATGAGAATATACTGTCCGAAATAAGGTATCTGAGTCCTATTTAGAGCAACACAAGTCATGATATATACAATAGGGTTATAAATGAAGTGTACAATGCATCTACATGATTTCTAGGTCAATCTAGGTCAAAATCAACTCTTGGTCAACTATGGGTCAAACCAAGTCAACATCTAGTCAAATTAGGTCAACAACAAGGATATCTTGGTCAACTGGTCAAACTTAGGCTATCAAGAGTCAATTTGGTCAATGGTCAACTATTGGTCAACTTTAGGGTTTGGTCAACTAAGTCAATCTTAGTCATCTAGGATTTGGTCAACTAGGTCAATTGGTTACATATTGACTCAATGTTGACTTTTGGTCAACTCTAGTCAAACTAGCCTATTAAGTTCAATACCAAGTCATTCTAGGTCTAGGGCTAGTCAACTAAAGTCCACAAGTTCAAATAGCCTATTGGTCAACTATAGGGTCAACTATACTCTAGGCCTATATACCATATAGGTACAATACATAAATACATACATGGTTTATATTACACTCATTACATTATATCTATACATGCATTACATTCATTTATGCTTTATACATATCATACTTGCATACAATGTATACCTACATGGGTTACAATATATCATGCATACTTTACATGTCATGTATATTACATTACATGATGCATATATGTATACTTGCATATCATTCATCCATATTAGATACTTGCATTACCTTACATACTTATCTATTAAACCTTATACAACCAACACACACTCTAACTCATCCTATACAATATATCCATTCACTCATCAATAACTCAACCACCAAAGAGCAAGGGGATGCCTAGTGCAGCCCCTACTGCTACTGTTGGATAACACACGCCAAGCCATGCCTAGGCAGGGCAACACTGCTGCTGGGGCCTGCCTGCAGGGCAAGCCAAGGCCTCATCATATTCATCCATGAATCCTCAGTCCAACCTCATAACTTATGTGTAATATACATACTTACATATATATTGATATATATATATATATATATATATATATATATATATAGGAGCGGATCAAAAGCCCACATTAGAAAACCCCCTAAAAACCCCCCTTACTCTAATTCGTAATATTAATGTTAATATTAATGTTAATATAAATGTTAATGTTAATATTAATGTTAATATTAATGTTAATATTATTTTTTTTTATTTTTTTATATTAATGTTAATGTTAATGTTAATATTAATATTAATGTTAATGTTAATGTCAATATTAATTTTAATGTTAAGTTTAATGTTAATTTTAGTATTTAATGTTAATATTAACATTAATATTAACATTAACATTAATATTAATATTAATATTAACATGAAATTACGGATTAGAGTGAGGGGATTTTTAGGGGGTTTTCTAAGGAGGACTTTTGATACGCTTCCTATATATATATATATATATATATATATATATATATATATATATATATATATATATATATATAAACCAAAGCCGGTGGACGACTCCACCCGACCTTGGCCCGGAGGCCGTGGCCACCACCACCCAGCCACCTCCTTGGGAGGGAGTATAAAAAAAAAAATATATATATATATATATAAACCAAAGCCGGTGGACGACTCCACCCGACCTTGGCCCGGAGGCCGTGGCCACCACCACCCAGCCACCTCCTTGGGAGGGAGGGCTCGAACCCGGCCCTCACCCCCGGAGCACGGTGGTGTTACCAGTACACCATGACTCGATGTGCATATATATATATATATATATATATATATATATATATATATATATATTTATATATATATATATATATGTTCAGACATATAAACTTGAAACCAAATTCCTAATAATACTTACAAAGTCAACTTCTAACCAAAATCGAATACTAACATTCACTGTGATATTCAACAGAACATACAGGTATAATAAAAACCAAATTCAAAACCAAATGAAACCTCATTTTTCAAAATTACCTTTTGAATTTATTTTGAAAACCAACATTACAGTATCAGTAAAAACCCATATTTGAAAACAACTATGTCAGTAACAGTCAAATACCTATTTTCGAACCCAAGACCCCAAACGAAAACCCAAACAACTGAAGACAAATTTGAAAACAAATCGAAACCCAGATAATATATGATAACTCATTTGAAATCCTAAATCAAAATCATCCAAAAATCATTTTCGAACTCACAGAAGCTTGTATCAGACAAAAACCTTTTCGAACCAATTTTATTTGAAAAACTAAACAAAACATTCGTATTAAAAGTGACGAAGTATTGTGTCAGTAGGAAGGGAGTCAGGTGTCAACATGGGGGTCAATTTGTGCCCTCAAGTGTCCTAAACTTCGTGTCCACAGTGTCATAACACTGTATCAAAGTGTCACAGGAGACAGTACAGTGTACTGTCTCGTGCACGTGTGTCGACCGATCTAGGGGCTCGTGTGATCACCCTAGAGCCTCGTACTCGTGTCCAAGGTTAGGTCGGGACTAGGGCTAGGGTTTCGAGTCCCTGATTCGTGTCCAAGTCGTGTCAGTGTGTGACACGAAGCCCGTGTCAGTGAGTGTCTGTGTGCTTGTGTGCGTGTGTGTACAACCAGTGTGAGTCGAAATACGTGTCCAATACGATACAAAGTCGAAAGTGGCTTGGGGGTGACATGTTAATCACTGCCCCGACCCTCTGACCAAGTGGTAGGCCGCCACGTGGCCTGTACATCTCACACAAACACTGTGGCAGTAGGACAGTGAACTGATCCTCGTACTGTCGGTTCATATCAATTTTGGACACGGACATGACACGGAATCCAGCTCAGAGTTAGGGTTTTGTGTTCCTCACATAAAGGGCTACCAAATCATGTAAATAATTTCAAAAATTATGAACAAATAGTTTACTTGGGCATTTCATCAAACACCTATTTAAAATACTGATACGTGTCCGATACGCATACTAAATGGACATGAGATCCTACCAAACTCACTCTACAGCTAGGGGACACCTAGATGATGCAACTATGGAAATAAATCAGAAATTCATTAGGGTTTGTACTATTTTACCTATTGAGAGTTCAAACTCAATGAAAAGGCTCCTAAGTGAATTGTTCCCTCCATAAGCTATGGCCAAATGCTCTTCAAATCCTTGCTAGCAGGCCTCCACTAGCCTCCTCTATTGAAATAAATCTCAATGCAAGAGAGTAGCCTCAATTTGGGATCAATTTGGATTAAAGGGGGAGGAATTTAGGGAAGAACAAATTAGGGTTCTTAGTAGGTATTAAAAGAGGCAAGCAATTTGTGAAGAGATGTTTAAATAGGGGAAGGGGGCTCTTGATGTCTGTTGGAAAGGACTAGGATTAGGGTTTTGCAATTGTTAGATGAGTGGCTAAGGCTTCTCCACATAATTCAAGTCCAATCAATGGTTCAATTTAATCCTAAGGCTTTCTTTCTACAAGTATCTTAAGAGAAATATCCTATTACAATAATATCTAGATATTCCTAACCTTGTCAGGATGGAAGCTTCTAATCTAGTATCTAAGCTCATGACTAATATCTAGGTTAGGGCAACTTCTAGGTTAATGCTTAACAAATAGATTAGCACATAATTAATTAATCAAAATTCATTTTCATTAGAAGTCAAAAATGACCAAAATACCCTTAGGCTAAAAGTGGTAATTTGTAATTCTAATCACATGACTAGGCTCCCATGGTCATGGTTAGTCACTAGGCTTAGCAATTCTAGGGTTGCACTAGTTAACCATCAAAATCACAATTCAATATTTTAAATAGTATTAATTAATTAAAATTCACCAAAAATCACTATCATGAATTAAATCCTATTATTGAATAATCAAAATTATAAAAGTTTAAAATTACCCTCATTTTAGAAAAGTGGGTGTTACATAATCCTTCGCCTAAACAGAACCGAGTCTCTAGCCATTTATTGCTAAGAGTAAAACGTAAGCAAGCATGTCCTGAGATAGCCATGTACTGGATCTAGACAAGACTAGGCAGGATTGGACTTCGTCCAATATTTACGGCCAAGCAAAGAGTACGGCTTGATACTTTAACTAACTAGGGTTATCACAAGCCTAATTACTAGCAAGATGCAATAAGATATTCCGACAGTCACAAGCCCTGCAGCTATCCAGGTTATCCAGGCGAGGTTCACGTAAGAGTTATCAAGAATAATTATGTGACTTTGAGTGCAACACATGACAGTGTGTATATTACTTATTTCAAGAAGTGTCCCACATGACAGTGGGCTGGAAATGTGCCTTACTCGTCGGTAGGCTACAAGTCCATTAAGTGTGGCCGGGATAACAGGATCGCCTATAACTGGAAACATCTATCTATAGGAGCTACTTAGATCAATCTAGTAATTAATCTAGTCAGATTCAGCATGAATCCCTGACCGTGGTAACCAGGGATGCAAGTCCTAGACATGATACGAGACGGGACTGGCAGCTTATACAAGCACATTTAAGAACAATCACCTATGGTGTCAAGACGAGTTATTACTCAGCATGTCAAGATAGCCGTCGCAACAGAATTCAAGATCACATGTCAGGTTTACTTGTCAAGAGTGTGCCACGATGGGCCACAATCATGTCATTATCTTGCCAAGGTTGCTTGTCAACAGTAAGCCACGATGGGCCACTATCATGTTATATCCTTACATTATCATGAATAAGAGAAACTTGCATAAAATAGCTAGTAACATATTCTTAAAGTCGAGGAAAAGATCTACAACTTTTAAGTTGGGAGTTGGAAGAAATTCTGGCCACAAATCAGCCAAATAGGGCATAAAATAACCAAAAACAGCCAAAATAGGCACTATGCGGCACTATGCATCTATGCGGACTGGCACTATGCGGTTAGGCACTATACATCTATGTGGACTGACACTATGCGGCCAGGCACTACATAGTTATACGGACTGGTACTATGCGGCCAGGTACTATGTATCTATACGGACTGATACTATGCGGCCAGGCACTATACATCTATACGGACTGGCACTATGCGGCCAGGTACTATACAGCTATGCGGACTGGCGCTATGCGGCCAGGCACTATGCATTTATGCGGACTTGCACTATACGGCCAGGCACTATTCATCGTCCCTGCCAGAACTGGGACAGATGAACATAGAAGTTGTCCAAATCTTATTTTGGCCATAACTTCCTCAAAACAAGTCAAAATCTAACTTTTTAAAGGTCTATTTTGGGTAAAATCGAATTCTCTACAACGTAGAACAATCAAAACTTGAAAATAATAAAGTTTGGTAGATCAAAACCCAAAAAAATTAAAATAGCTACAAATTTAGATCTACAAAAGTCCATCCGTCCAAATCGAAAACTCTAAGGTCTAAAGATGCTTAGAGTCATGTAGAGAAGAAGATAGAACAATAAAATGGAAGATCCATCATGAAGCAAGTTGCACTTGCCTAAGCTCTCTAGGTTGGTGGGAGAGTAATGGAGAAGAAGGAGAAGAAATAAATGGAAGTAATGAAGAGAGAGAAAGGGGTGGTTGAGTTTTATAAAGAGAGGGGATGGTTCAACATGTTGAACCAACCATCAAAATAAGCCAAACCAAGCCATCCAAAGCAAGTCAAGTTGGACCAACCCAATCCAAGGTCAACCTTAGTCAAGATACATCAAGGCAAGCAATAAAGAAATACAAAATACAGTAAATAAAATACGGGTCGAAATCTGCATACGTACAGTAAAAATACGTATAACGAAAAACGGAAGTGACAATTATTACCCCTCTCATGTAAATTGACATTACATGGGAGAGGTAGACAAAGTGGTGGACCTTTTACTTTCTACCTCCGATATGTGGGGCTCGCTGTCTTGAGGGAAGACTTGGCATGTTGACATCGACTAGGGAATCTAGAGGATGGCTACCCCCAACGCCATATGTGACATAAACCAGTTGGGTACCATAGATACCTCAGCGTTAGTTTCTTGAGAATCAGTCTCCTCGGAACGACGGGTTGTTGTGCAGTGTTAGGGGATTGCTACCCCCTGCTTGAATGTAATCCCTCTTCCCAAACTTTTAAAATTTTAATTTATTTTATTTCTTTTAATTATTTTGTGCTAGAAAATAAAATTTAATTTGAATTCTTATAAAAGAAATTATAGCTATTTTTGAATGACAAAAAGGTTTTGCCAAATTATATTTTCAAAATTATATTTTGGATTTACGAAAATATTTTACATATTATCTTGATGATATTAAATATTACTTTGAATTATTATTGTAATCAAATATTAGATTTAAACTTGAATAATTTAGTTTTAAAATTATTGACTATTATTTTTTACCAATAAAAATCTATTTAAATTATTTAAAATAAGATTTGGGATTATGAAAAATATTTTGGATTATTTTTATGGAAAAAAAATATGATTTTAAATTATGTTTGGCAACTAAATATTGGAATAGATTTGATTAATAAAGTTTTAAATATTTATTTTATTTAAATTGATGGAAAAAAATTATTCATTAGATTTGATCCTTCCCTAATTAGTAAATTGAGTCAATCTCCATCTATTTAAGGAAAGCCTTATTTTCCTTCCAATCTAATCCTAATTAAATAATTGCTATCAATTATATATACCTATTAAAATTATGAACATCTCTCATGTTTTGTTTTGTAAAATTTCTTTCTTTTTCGTCCAAAATAGGCCAAAATTTGTCATAAATTTAGCCTAATTTTTTAGAAGATATAGATACTTTGCGAAGCCATTGCGGCCAACTCCGGATCCGTTTTACCTCTATTTTTTGTTAGAACCGTATCAAGGCTATATTTCCAAATCCTTAATTTATTTTATGTAGTCATGAACGTAAATTTTTGAAAAATTATTTGAGTACCAGTTGTCCAAAAAAATTAACTTGTCGTACTATTTTTAAGATTACGGGAGATCCTGATGTCCGTTTTGTGAACCGTTTGATATTTTGAAAATTTGACACATAGATATATAGCATACAATTTTCCATAAATTAATCAATTAGTTTAATATATTTTTAATTCGTAGAACCCATAGATGGTGGGTGATTCATCGAATTAGTAGTGGTTAGCCATAGTTACAATAACTTTCAACCAAATCGAGATTGTGTCGCATACGTTAACTCCAAACTAATAAAGGCAAGTACACTATCGGTTTATGTTCTTATTACATTATAATGCTATTCTTTGTTGTGTTTTCATTTAGCATGCAGATGAGACATAATTATGACACGATAGGACTTATTGTACCATGTTTGTTATTATTGTTATTATTTATTGAGTCGGGAGGGTAAATGCTTAGTAGATATGTGAATAAACTCTAATGAATGTTAATGTGGATAGGTAAGTCATACAACTAAAGTATTGGTTAGTCATACCTTATAAATATGGATAGCCATCGAGATGACGTGTCATATTAGCCTAGTCGTTCACATATTTAAAGGTATTTACACAAACGTCTGTTAGTCTTATTGTTTGTGTTCATTATCTAGTTATCTCGTTTATACATGTCTTACGAGTGATCTTCTTGTACATGTTTATTATTTCCAGTTCATATCCATGTTTTTTTATTGTTATATTGCATCTCTATTTAGCTTTATTTTGTACTGAGTTACATTATTGTAATAGGGTTATACTTTGCTCCTTTTCTGATTGCATATGTTGCAGGTGACATGCTATTTTTGTATCATAGATCTTTCTGGGGAGGTAGAGTCGTTTCGGAGGCCAATCTTAGATTCCAGATATATTATAATTCTTGGATTTTAATATTTAACGGGTGTGTTCCTGAATATCATTTTGATGTATTATTGGATTTGTAAATAGATAGTTATAGTGAATGAACAAATAGATAAAATTATGATAAAATATTATTTATTTGGTTTTTAGATTAATATTGAGGTCTAGACAGTGTACTACCGCCGATACTGCGGCGTAGGCTGGACTTGGATACTTGAATCCTAAAAAGCGGATACGGGTCGTGACAAGTTTTTTTTGTAGCCAATGTAGGTCTATTTTTGCAAAAGATTGCAAACTCATAGTAGTACCTATATTAGTCATACTACTACGAGCCTAAAACTAGGAAGTGCTCATTCATAACTAGGATTGATTTAATTTTTAGGAGAATAACTAGGATTAAATCTGCAGTAGGAAAGAGCTTATTCAATTTGATTGTTTGCGTAGTTAAGGTTGCTAAATAAGCTATGTGGTTAAAATATTAATAAACCTTGAATTTTAAAGTTAGATGAATTTTAGAAAAATTTCTATGACGATATATTATTTTGTTTTGATAAGATGGTATGATCAAAGGTGGGTAGACTTTAGATTGGCAAATTAGTTCTTCGATATTAATCAATTGTTGAGTATTAGTGTATCCAATCACAGAAGAGAATTCTATCTCTATATATTCTACCTTGATAATTTGTTCAAATTTTATTTTTTTGTCCTCTCTAAAGATCATCATATCGTAAAGTCAGTATTACTTATTTCTCATTGGCCATAAATAATTATTTTTTCTAAGATCAATATTTTATTTCCATCTATTGAGTTTTGAGCCTAACCTGATTCAATTATCCATATATAAAGTTCGAGCCATTGTTGATGAAATTCAAGGAATATAAGTATTTCCTCAATCCTTGAATATCAGAGAAATAGGAATTTAAAATTTTATATTTCTCTTGTCTTCAGTCATTTTTGTCATAATAGATCATTTTATTTTTAAAATTGATACTTTTACTTCAAGGACAGATATCCGTACTTTTTTCTATTATGATCAACTTGGAACTTACTTAAATTTTTAGAAGCTCCTTTGAAAATTGTTATGAACAACGTTGAAAGAATATTCGGTAAACTTACTATGCAAGGCAGACACGCACTCCAGGCAATTATCTGAAATATGAAGACGACGGGTTCACTACAGCCAATAGAGCACTGGCAAGACACGACCCTAAGTTGAAGTAATTTCAGATATGCGTAGATTTTTTGGATATTATTAAAACTATGTCCTAATTTAATTATTTTGATATCTTGGGTTATTATTTCAATTAATGCTGATATAATATTCAACACCCTATCAATATTTGATTCATGAAACCAAGACTTTACTGCAACCAGATATACAGTGGCAGGACATGAATTCTGGATAAAAGGACTTCAGATATACATACAATTTTTACATACTATAGAGACTATATCTTTTTTGGCATATTATTATTGATTTTTCAATGTCCACAAATCTATCCACTCTCACTTTAATTTAATTTAGTACCCTATTTCTTATTAAACGACTTCTCAATAAATCTTGTAGTTTTTTCTATCTTATATTTTCTATTTTTGAATCATCATTTGGTTTCCTCTTAGTAATCATTTAAATATTACTAAATTTTGATTCCATTCTACTAGATTCATAATCTTGCCTAGATTTTGATTCTATGATCATGTCTAAATAATTTTAGTTAAGTAGTTGATCGTACTAAAACGATTTCAATTTTGATCATTCTTAAACGAATTTTAATCGTGACTAGACCATTTTGACTATATTTCTGATCGCACCAAATTGCATCTTTTCGTAACTTTCGATTCTATTCACGTTCATGCCTAATCGATTTTGATCATTATTTGTGTCATTTTTATACTTGATTATGTTCTTAGTCGTATCTAATTAAACCATTGATATTTCGAGGAAAATTTTTTTCTAAGGTAGATTGATTTGTAATCCATCTTCCCGAACTTTCGAAAAAAATTATTATTTTTATTTATTTTAATTCTTTTGTGTTAGAAAATAAATTTTTATTTGAATTCTTATAAAAAAATGTAGCTATTTTTGAATGACAAAAAGGTTTTGCCAAATTATATTTTCAAAATTAGATTTTGGATTCACAAAAATATTTTTTATATTATTTTGATGATATTTAATATTAATTTGAATTATTATTGTAAACAAATATTAGATTTAGATTTGATTAATTTAGTTTTAGAATTATTGGTTATTATTTTTTACCAATAAAAATTTATTTAAATTATTTATAATAAGATTTTGGATTATGCAAAGATATTTTGAATTATTTTTATTGAAATAATGATTTTAAATTATGTTTGATAACTAAATATTGGATTAGATTTAATTAATTAAGTTTTAAATATTTATTTTATTTTATTTTATTTTATGGAAAAGATTTATTCATTTGATTTGATCCTTCCCAAATTAGTAAATTGAGTCAATCTACATCTATTTAAGGAAATAATTTTTTTCCTTCCAATCTAATCCTAATTAAATAATTTCTATCTATTATATATCCCGATTAAACTTATGAACATCTCTCATATTTTGTTTTCTAAAATTTCTTTCTTTTTCATCCAAAATAGGCCAAAATTTATCATAAATTCAGCCTCATTTTTTAGAAGATATAGCTACTTTGTGAAGCCATTACGACCAACTCCGGACTCCGTTTCATCTTCATTTTTTTGATAGAAATGTATCGAGGATAGATTTCCAAATATATAATTTATTTTCTGTAATCATGAATGTGAATTATAAAAAATTGTTTGAGTGCCAGTTGTCTAAAAAAATTTGACATGTCATACTATTTTCAAAATTTTGGGAAATCTCAAACTCTGTTTTGCGAACCGTTTGATGTTTTAAAATCTGACACGTAGATTTATAGCATAGTAATTTTCTAAAAATTTATAAAATAGTTTTATATTATGTTTGATTTGTAGAACATAAATGGTCGGTGATTCTCCGAATTAGTAGCGGTTAGCCATAATTATAACAACTTTCAACCAAATGGAGATTGTGTCGCACATGTCAACAACAAACTAATCGAGACAAGTACATTATTGTTTTATTTTTTAGTACATTATAATTCTATTCTTTATTGTGTTTTCATTTAGTATCCAGTTGAGACACGATTGTGACATGGTAGACTTGTTGTACCATGTTTTTATTATTGTTTTTGTTTAGTGAGTCAGGAGAGAAAATGCTTAGTAGGTATGTGAACAAATAATGAATGTTAATGTGGACAGCTAAGTCATACAGCTCATGTACGGGTTAGCCGTACCTTATAGATGTGGAGATAATGTGTCATATTAGTCCAGTCGTTCACATATCGAAAGATATTTCACACACACTGTCTGTTAGTCTTATTTGTTTATGTTCATTGTCTAGTTATCTTGTTTATAAATGTTCTTACCAGTTATCTTCTTGTATGTTCTACTTTTTTCAATTCATATACATCTTTCCTTATTGTTATACTACATCTCTATCTAGCTTTATTTTGTGCTGAGTTACATTATTGTAATATGGTTGTACTTTGCTCCTTTCCTAACGGGATACGTTGTACGTGACTTGCTATTTTTGTACCATAGATATTCTGGGGAGGTAGAGTCATTTCAGAGGCCAATCTTAGATTCCAGATATATTAGGTAGTTCTTGGATTTTAATATTTAGCGGGTTTGTTTCTGAATGTCATTTTGATGCATTGGATTTGTAAATAGATAGTTATTATGAATGAATAAATATATGAAATTATGATAAAATATTATTTATTTGATTTTGAGATTAATATAGAGGTCTCGACAGCGTACTACCGCCGATGCTATGGCATAGGCTGCACTTGGATACTTGTATCACAAAAAGCGGATGGGGGTCCTGACAAGTTTTTTTGGTGGCCCATGTAGGTCTATTTTTATAGAAGATTGTGAACTCGTAGTAGTACCTATATTAGTCGTACAACTGCGAGCCTACGACTAGGAAGTGCTCATTCACAACCAGGATTGATTTGATGTTTAGGAGAATGACTAGAATTAAATATACAGTAGGAAAGACCTTATTCAATTTGACTGTTTGCGTAGTTAATGTTGCTACATAGGCTATGTGGTTAAGATATTACTAAACCTTGAATTTTAAAGTTAGATGAATTTGAGAAATTTTCCTATGAGGATATAGTATTTTGTTTTGATAAGATGTATGATCAAAGGTGGGTAGACTTTTAGATTGGCAAATTAGTTCTTCGAAGTTAATCAACTGTTGAGTATTAGAGTGTCCAATCACAGAAGAGGAATTATATCTCTAAATATTCTGCCTTGATAATTTGTTCAAATTATTTTTTGTCCTCTCTTAACATCATCATGTCGTAAAGTTCGTATTACTTATTTTTTATTGGCCATAAATAATTATTTTTTCTAAGAGTCAATATTTGTCATGCCCCAGAACCATAATACTGGAGAGCGGGGGACAGACATTATCACCTACGTACTTTGAAGTGCAACCCACCTCGCAATACGGTCACCGCTGTCTAGATGCATGAGAGTTTATCTACAATCCATCAGTCTTTTATGGTCAAGAACAAGCCTAGTGTCTCAATCTCAAGCAAACAAATAAATGTTATAAGATATTAGATCATCAGACATACAAAGTAAGGCGTCCCAAACATTACATATTCAGATGATCATGAAGCTAGTCATACAAAATATGAAGACTAGCAAGAGTTAAAGTCCTACATGATCAACCCTAGGATTTGTCAATCATGTTACAGCCCTTAGGAAAACAGAATTTAAGTTGCAACACGAGCTAACACTTGCTCGGTGGCTAAACACCTTAAAAGAATAATTTACAATAGAGTGGGAGAGCAAAATAAGAACCCACTCGTTGTCAGGATTACGTCTGGTGTTCACCATCTTGCTGGAAGACAGGTAGATACTCGGGTGCTACTCCAAAATCTGGCCATACAAAACCAGCTGGGTCAGACCCCAGAAAGAGCAAGCTCCACAAGGGAGGCTCCACTTAGGAACTAAAACTAGCATATAATACAAGAAGAACTGACAAAAGAACCTAATTAAATAACACAAAAGACAGAGCTAAAGTGGCATGCTAGCTTGCAAGTATGAAAACAAGAGGTGGAATATAATTTCCTTGTTAATCATGAGCCAATCATTCAGGTACGGCCAATCAAGTCCTGCAGCTTTCTATTATTAGCTAACTAGGGTTATCACAAGCTTAATTACTAACAAGATGCATTTGAGATGTTCCCAAGTCACAAGCCCTGCAGTTATCCAGGTTATCCAGGCGAGGTTGCTTGGAGTTATCAAGAGTTTAAAGAACCATTAGGTGACTTAGAGTACGACACATGGCAGTGTGCTTTAGTACTTATGATTTCAAGAAGTGTCCCACATGAAAGTGGGCTGGAAATGTGTCCTACTCGTCGGCAGGCTACAAGTCTACTCAGATGTGGCCAGGATAACGGGATCGCCTGTAACTGGAAAAATCCCTCTATATAAACTATTTGATCAATTTAGTCATTAACCTAGTCAGATTCATTACGAATTCCTGACCGTGGTAACCAGGAATCCATGTCCTAGACATGATGCAAGACGAGACAGGTAGCTTGTATAGGCATAATCAAGAAAAATCAACCACGGTGTCAAGACAAGAGTTATACTAACAAGTCAGGATAGCTGTCGCAACAGCATTCAAGATTATCATGTCATGTCAGGTTACTTGTCATGTCAAGAGTACTTGTCTGGAGTACGCCTCGACGGCTACTTATCAAGAGTTATCAAAACGGGTTCATATTATCATGTTCAAGTCAAGGTCAAAGCTCATGTCCAAGTCAAGTTCAATAGTATCAAGCTATCAAGTTGGGTCGTCGCAAGTTAGGCCAAATACAAGACACATGTAAGATCACAAGCATATACAACAAGGACTAGGAGAACATGCATGGGGATAAGGGCAAGGGGGTATCGAGGCCCACAAATGGTGCTGGTCAGGTGGCACCAGAAAAGTGACAGGTGCTGGACCAAAATACGCCAGCCACCAAGTGGCGCGGGGCCAAATGGCGCTGGACCAAAAGGCGCTAGGCCGAAAAGGCGCTGGGCCAAAGGGCGCCTGGGCGAGCAGGGTGCGCCTGGGCCAAGAGGCGCCAGGGCGAGCAGAGCATGCCTGGGCCGAAAGGCACCAGGGCGAGCCGGGTACGCCTGGGCCAAGAGGCGCAAGGACTAGGATGGGTCAACGTACGTCAGCATGCGCCAGCATGCTCCAACATGTGCCATCATGCTCCAACAGCACCAACATGCGCCAACATGCGCCAACATGTGCCAGCATGCTCCAACATGCACCAACATGTGCCAGCCAGCATACGCTAGCACCAGCATGCGCCAGCATACGCCAGCCAGCATACATCAGCCAGCATGCGCCAGCACCAGCATGCGCGCCAGCCAGCATGCTCCAACATGCACGCCAGCCAGCAGGCGCCAACCAGCATGCCTCCTACTCATCTTCTCCAGACATCTCCCAAATGTTCATGGAAACCCATGAACTCTAAATGGCATAAATCACGCAAAACAAGTCAAAATCGGGACTTTTAAGGGTCTAAATTGGGTAGAATCAAATTTCCTACAATATAGGACAATTAGATTTTGAAAATAACAATGTTTAGGATATCAAAACCAAGAAAAACTGAGAAAAGCTATAAACTTAGATCTATAAGAATCTAACCATCAAAACCGAAAATGTCAAGTTCTAAAGAGCCTTAGAATTAAGTAGAGAAGAGAATGGAACAATAAAATTTGAGATCCATCATGAAGCAAGTTGCACTTGCCTGGGAGTTCTTTGTAGGTGGGAAGGAGTTATGGAGAAGAAAAAAGAAATAAATAAAGAAGTTATGGAGGAGAGAGAGTAGAGTTGACTTATATATCAACCCCTTCTTATCTCAAACCAAAATGAATCAAACCAAGCCAAGCCAAGCCAAGCCATATTGAACCAAGTTGTACCAAAATTAAGTCAAGATTAAACCGAGGCTAAACCAAGCAAGACAAGTCAAAATACAGGACACCTGTCAAATATCAAAAATCTGTATACGTATCCTAAAAAAAACGTATAAGGGAAAACGGGAGTGATAATATTTAATTTCCATCTATTGAGTTTTGAGCCTAATATGATTCAATTATCTAAATATTAAGTTCTAGTCATTGTTGATAAAATTCAAGGAATATAAGTTTTTCCCCAATCCTTGAATATCAGAGAAATAGGAATTTAAAATTTTATACTTCCCTTGTCTTCGGTCATTTTCTTCATAATCGATCATTTTATTTTTAAAATTGATACTTTCATTTCAAGGACAAATACCTGTACTTTTTTCTACCATGATTAACTTAGAACATACTTGAATTTCTAGAAGCTCCTTTGAAAATTTTTATGGACAAAGTTGAGAGAATATTTGATAAACTTATCATGATGAAGCAAATGTGAACTGCAGCCAATTATTTGAAATATGGAGACTGCGGGTTCACTATAGCCAACAACGCACTGGAAAGTAATGACCTTAAGTTGAAGTAATTTCATGTATGCGTAGATTTTTTGAATATTATTGAAATTGTGTCCTAATTTCATTATTTTGATTATCTTGGGTTATTCTGTCAATATTGGATAAAGTTGATATAATATTCGATACCCTATCATTATTTGAGTCATGAAATGCATGAGGCCCGAGTGGTCAGGTGTTCGAATTCCAGTGGGAGCGATTCAAGAAACAATTTACCTTATTCAAAAAATATATATATATATATATATATATATATATATATATATATATATATATATATATATATATATGAAACTATCATCTTGTATCTACCAAAAATCCTTCCTCATATTATCAAAAAACTTGAATGCTTCAAAAATATTTCACGCAATACAAAATTGCTTTAATTTGTTTGTGAATTGAAGAATTGTTAAGGTTGTAACTAGTAAGAGCTATGAAAAGATGTCATAACCTGATAAACCATTACTTGACATCACATACGCTCTGTTGATTGTTCCAGATGTAGAGAAGAATATTTATGTATACCTGAAAAGGAAACAACAAATGTAAGAGCGATAAGAACACAATTGTTTGTAGTAAGCAACTACAGATTTTTTTAAAAAGATGAAAGTAGTTTTGAGCAAATTATGTTTATTACTTATTGATAAAAGCATAACATAGTATAATAATAGCAATGACAAGATAGCCCTTCGCAAAGTCTTTTTGAATTGGCGTAAATGTATTCAATCATATGGATGTTACACCCTGCTCATCTACTAAATTTGAGAGACTATATATACCACAACTAACCAAATACATTTTAGTTCGACCACTAAATTTTGCATTCATGTATTCGATCATGTGTTCGTGCAAGATTCATAGATGATTTAAATACTTTTTTGCATTTCTTACTAGATAATGAACATCCTCGGATAAGATCATTTGAATCCTTGGCAAGCTCTAAATGATTTTTCTGTAAGTCGGATGACAAAAGAAAGAAATGCATAAGAACCAAAAAAATATGCCACTTTGTAGGACTATCAATTATATTATATATAGCAGAGTGATGAAATACATAAAAGAGACATCACAGATTATGAAGGTATATATACATGCAGCAGGAGTATCACAGTTTGGCTTCTTACCATAATCCCGGATGAAGTGGATAAAGGTGTATTACCAACCAATTGGTTTATGCATCATGTGTTTCCTTTCCTCACATCCCACGAGTCCAACACCCAAATGACAAGTTGTGGGGCTATTTCATAATAAATAACAGAACATGTGGTTTCTTAGGAAAATATCACATAGAAATAGTTTATCTTAGATTCTTGGACTGATGTGGAACATTCAAGCCACAGCTTTTACCACCTCAGATGAACTGTGCTAGCATTTGAGTGATAGCTATTCAGCAGTTTCATGATTTCAGAAGATTATTATCAGAATATAAATCAAAAGGATGAGACTGCATTAACCAAGTTTCTTACTTTTAATCAAAATTGGGGAAGAAATAATATAATTGTCTTACTCTTGATAAAATTAAGATCCCATTCAGTTCTTCTATCGTGTGCTGGTTATAAATTAACTTCTGGACAGATGGGGAGGAACTCGTGTGAAGTTTTACTGTCGAAATTGGTCCATTTGGTCTGCTTCTTCATTGTGATTCTGAAAGACTAGTTTGGTCTTTTGACTAGTTTATAAAGTTTTTTTTTTCATCTCGTAATAACTTTCTTTGGTTGAACTGATCATCGGGTTGGTTCTCTCTGAACCTCATTCATTGTTCTTCCCAAAAAGCATATATACTGAGGATGAAGCATTATCTTGTCAGCATAACGCAAATTATCTAGGTGAGCTATGTTGAACAACATTCCTACATGTAGAAAGGAAGTATCACTATGTAGATTCACTGAACTGTAGGAAGAAAGAGCGACAAGTCTCTTCCTCAAATAAACAATATCATATAAAATTTCTAGGCATGTACATTATCATATGAATTTCTATTCATGTACAGTAACTCTTCTTCGAAGGCAGATGTAGGACCTATATATATTGTATTTGTAGCCTCAAGGGTGGAGCCAAGGGAGGCATTGACCTCTAACCCAGGAAAAGTCCCACCACCCTTCCAATACATGATGTAAGTGACATAGTGGTTCTTCGAGGCTGACAACCATAAAAAAAGTCTCCAATTGGGACTTGGCAACATGGAGATGCATTATGTGGCTCCATTTCATTTTTTGTGATGGTTATGATAAAAGTATTGGAAAAAAACTATTCTAAAATAAGAGGCGGTTATTTCACTAATGTTTCTTCCTCAGAAATCATCCTAGTTAATTAACAAAATTAAACAGCCATGATCGAAGAGAATATCCACTCGAGAGATTTTTAGGCCGATAATAGTGTTGAGCAAGGTACAGTATAATGAAGATTTCACTAGATCTAGTCAAGGTTCTCGATATCTTTCAAAGTCACAAATCAAGAAATATACATATATATAATGACAGGTTATACTTAGTAAATGGACCTAGTCATGACCTTATGTAAGAATTCTGACCTATGTCAAACAAATGCGTGTGTGCAGTAGTCAACTTGTTTACCTTCAGCTCATGAAGGTTAAATTAGTATACACTGCAGAACCTGCATCGATCCATTATCTTGAATATCTTAGTTTAGTTTACTCCTTATACTTTCATTCTTTAGTTGAAGCAAAATTAACTAGAACATGAAAAACCTTTGTTCTTGACTATCGTCTTCCTTTTTAAGCTATGCGAATGTGTAGAATATATATATACAACAAGTTAGTTACCTGGAGCTGCAGATTTCCAGTTGTATTAAGCAAACGTTCAATCTTCTCACTTATTATTGGATCAAGAACCTGTATAACTACCTTATCAAATTTTGACGAGCACGATATTCATCTAAACTGTCAATCACGAGAGCAATTGAAACTGTCTTCTGATTATTCAATTTCATGGGAAGTTAAGACCTGCAAAGCTTAGATCCATTAACCTAAAGAAAATAGAAAAAAGAGACAATTAAAGAACATCAGAAATAGAAAAACTCAAGCATTAATGTTCTGTAATATGCGCCACAGTTTGTTATTGACTATAGTTATAAAGAGTGGATGTAGGAATTTCTAAACTCCAAGATTGACATCCAAATTTCAAGGAAAAAGATTGACATCCAAATTTCAAGGAAAACAAAAAGATTGTTACCTTCTTTCAAACCAATTTTCTTCTTCACAAAGTCAGCATGGATATTTGCCCTTTATGCTGCCACTGTCACTCGAGTAGCTTTCTATGGCCAAAAAAATCTCAGGCTCTTCATGAGATATGATGATAATTTTTTGATGACACTACAAGATTAAAAATAATAATACGCTGAGATGCCATTCACAATTAGTTTGTGCCCTTTATCATTACTATTACCACAAAACTAACAATGTAAACCATAACATCAAAATCCAAGGAATTTAAATAAGGTCTTGAACAAAATCGGATAATTGTGATTACAATAATTAGAGGTTATTAGTCATTTTATTATATCCTTCCCATAATAAGGATGGGTGAACTTACTACTGCACGAATCACTGTCGGCTATGTTATGCGGTCACAATAAAATGGTAGATATGTTTGTATATCTAATTGGTTTCAAATAGCAAATTTTTGTATATGTATTTCAGATAAATTTGATTTTGGAGGGGATTCAAATACACTTTAAAAATTAGAATAAGTAAAAAAAGAAACTATAGTTCTTAGTCTAAGGACAGTCTTACACAAACAGAATGGCTCAATGAAGGAAGAGACTTATGAGATCTCATTGAATCTGTTCCTTCAAATCTTGCCCTAAAATTTTAGGCCACTCGCATTCGTTAGCCGTCGTGAGGAGAAGAGAAGAGAACGAAGGGGGGGCGAGATAGATTACCTATCATCACTGCATTCGTGGACCGCCATACCTATCATCACTGCATTCGTCGATCGCCATGAGGAGAGGGCTCGAGAGGGGAGACGAAACTCTATTTGGAGGGAGGGCTGGGGAGGAGAGAAACGATAGAAAATAATTTGGAGATATTAGGGTTTTGTCCATGTGGTAACTGATAAAGGACATTGAGAGGGAGAATGAAGAGGAGAAGAAATTTTGTTTTCAAGAGAGATAAAAGTAATAAAAGAAAGGTCTTCATAGAGGGGGTTTTGTGAAGGAAAAAAGTGCTTCAGAATTACAAAACTTAGAAATACATTTCCTAATACAGGTATATGTCGCCAAATGTACACTATCGTTCTGCGACATAAAATCTGCCTAATTTATGTAGGATTAGAAAAAAAAACTTCCTCCACACGTCAAATAAGTGTAAATGCCCAAACAAATGTCAAAGAAACGTCGAAAAGGGTTTCCAAATATGTGACATTCTTCACAAAACGTTGGTATACTGCTCGAGATTTAAAGAAAACGCAGGTAATTATCAATGTTTGTTTTACAATGTTGGTATATTTCTCGATGTTTAAAGACAAACAGATGTAATTATCAACCTTTGTTTAAAAACGTTGGTATATTGCTCGACGTTTAAAGAAAATGCAGGTAATTATCAACATTTGTTTTAAAAGCGTTGGTATATTTCTCAACGTTTAAAGACAAACGAGGTAATTGTCAACCTTTGTTTAAAAACGTTGGTATATTACTCGACGTTTAAGGGCAAACACAAGTAATTATTAACGTTTGTTTACAAACGTTGGTATATTGTGCGACGTTTAAAGACAAATGTCGGTCATGACCAACGTTTTTTTAAATGCGTAGTTATATGCAAACTTAGCCGACGTTTACAAAAATGTAGGAGGAATAAACGTCGAAAAAGACCTATTTTCTTGTAGTGCTCTTTATTATTTTGCTTTGCCGAAATAAGTTTCGACATAGAGACATAACTATAACCTTCATAGAATATGGTAAGGAACAACTTCTCCAAATCCTTGAAACTTTTAATGCGATCATCAGGCATACCGTAAAACCATTCAAAGGCCACAACCTTTCAACGTACCAATGAGTAGTCTGGACCAAAGTGCATCATTCTTCGATATGTGTAATGTATGAGAAAAGAAGTACATTAGATATTGTCGTGGTGACCCCATTCCTTCATAGGGAATAAAAGACTGAGGTTTGTATTTTGGAAGACAAACTACGTCATTCCATTCTGGAGGATAGGGTCGAGATAGCCCCAAGCTTTATAATTCTTCCTTCGAGCTCACGAAATCTATTCGAGCATTAATATCCCAAATAGCTTCTTTAGTATTGACAATTTGATGTGAAGAAGTCAAATAAGTAACAATTGGTTGTTTGCTGCATCATTGGTATAGAAATACTTCCCACCATTGGAGAACTAACTGGATTTGTATCCATTCGTACTGTATCTTGGATATGTGTTGTAGTTTAAGGATGAGCAAATGTTGCCTGATTGCTCATCATAGCTTGTATCTGTTGCATCATTGTCATGACTCCTTTTAGCATATTCTCAAGAGCCTCTACCCGCTGTCGGTCAGCAAGTCTTGCTTCCTTCTTCACTACTAGCCCATAAGTAGATATTGTATGTGGACAACCAGATGGAGAAGTTTGTAATGATCCTTCACTAGAATCAGTGCTACTGGTGGATGATTGAAGAGATATATTAGTTCTAAGAGCACCAGAAACACTGTCTTCTAAGTTCTAAGGTACATTATCCTCCTAGTGATGTAGAATCATCAAAGACAGGGATGTTACTACCCCTAGTGAAAGGAACAATATTGTTAATTCCTTGAGTAATCATAGAGGAATGTCTGGATTGAGACCGAATTCCTTGATAGACTCCTTCTAGTGAAGAGGCTCACTGACCTCCTCTAGATGAAGAGGACGAGAAGCCCAATCACCATTTTGGCTTGATGTTGTATAAATCGAGGCCAACGGTAATTCATCTTCATCATCTAAAATTTGCCATCCAAAATACTGTTGGTTCAGCATGTTTGATTTCAGCCTCTAAAATACAGACTGCATGGTTGGTTCATCAACTGCCTTTAAATAGCAGCAATTGATAACGACCTTTGCACATGAGTGCCTTTGAGGGGACACTACCATAGTTGAGGAGATCTCCTTTGACTTACGTTTGTACCAAAGTACACCACGTAAATCAATAGAAGACAATTTTGGCCCCAACCCCTTACTATGCGCATAGAGAGAATTCGCGCATAGGGATGGTGGTGTAGAAGCATGAAAAGAAAAAAGTGCAGCAACAAGCAAACTGCTGCATACTTCAGACATACAGTATTGAGAAAAGCACAGTTGTAACACCTAAGTCCAAAAATACGTAGGATTAGGCACGTAGACATGCCAGCCATATAATAAATATACGTAAGTTGTAAATGCAGTATAATCATGGCACAAATCTCATCCACAAAATAAAAGAAAAATGATATCATAAATCAACTATGTATTGTCATTATAAAACTTGTTGGACGGAGACAAATCTACTACCAACTATTTTAAATGAGAAGTAATACATAAACAATGAAAGAATTAATTAAAAGTGGTAAAGGACGAACCAAGAGCAAGTCATCTTCGAAAGAATAGAGAAGATCATGGCCTTGGCTAGAATACCTGCTGAAGGTTACGAAAACACACACCTGGAGAAACCATCAGGTCCTCAGGGGGACGTAACAAGATACATGTAAATATGCCATATCAATTGAATATCAAATATGTCACAAGTCACAAGTAAAAGTAAAATAGCCCAAATCATAACAAGGTCCAATATCACATCATCGAAACAGTGGACTACACATACAACCAAACAAGGATAAGGAGTAGCACACTATTCCATGATGTGACAATGTCCCATGCCACTATTGTAATAAAGGGTGACAAGATATTAACTAAGGTGACCTAACCATTCTACTGTATACATGCAGTTAAGAACAAACCTTCTACGCATAGGCACTTCTAGCTATAAATGGGATCCGATATAGTCCCTACTTGGGACACCAGGGGCCAAGCGCATAACATTCCAATAATGTTAGTAGCTAACCTGAGAGGGTAATCTCACACCGTATCTCCAGCGGAGCTTCCGGGTTACAAAAAAAAAAGTACAATAGTGGCCCATACGACAAGGAACTGTTCTCCCCACCATATTCACATATTTATGTCGTATCTACGACCATATATCTCTACTAACTGCCAAGTCTCCTAGCATGCATCTATTAGCAGTTAGACCTAATGCATACGCACAAGTGATCAGCCAATAAGTAAGTACCTCTATATACTACCCATATCTCACACATATAACGTAGCAAAGTCGTGACAAAGTTTATGAAAAATGTACTAACAAACGGTAGTCACTTAACTCTAGGTCCATATGCAGAATTTAAAGACAATAAGGAAAATATAACTAGCATATGCATCATGTATAACTGGAAGCACAATAAGATAAATCAAGAACAGTAACAGAGATCCAACGGGATGAACTGGAAATAAACAGACAGTAAATATGCAGTAACTAAATAATAAAGATGTAGACTATATAAGCAGTAAATATGGCAAGGTATCTTGCATGGTGGTATATGATGATCTGATAAGTCATGATTTTTCCACAAGACATGGTCGATGTGAAGGGTCACGAAGGTAATAGGGATATGATTAGTCATGATCAGATTGACAATAAATAAGAATTTACGAAGAGAAATATTTATACTATTTTTAGAAACTATTTATAATCTTTGAAAACTAGTTTTTATTAGTCTAAAATACTTTGGTAAATACTTGTAAATACTAGAAAATCATTATATAAATTTTTGTAACTACTTTTTAGTTTATATATATATATGGAAAAGGAAATTCTATTGAAGCAAACAGCTCACTAGGAGCAGAACACAGGGCCCACATGCTTCCAAAAAATAAGTTCGAAATTCAAAAAACAAAAAGCAAGGAGGGGACGGACCCCACTCGTCACAAGCGCGGGACCCGCGGGGGGCGCGGCACGAGGGTGCCTCGGGACTCCTAGACGCGGGCCAGAGAGGGGGAGGGGAGAGAGGGGGTTCGACCCCGGGGGGAGCGACACCGTAGCGACGGAGGCGGGGAGCCACGGCAGAGGGGAGGGGGCATAACCAGGGGGTGAGAGGGGAGGAGGAGGGGCTCGACCGAGGAGGGAGCCACGGCGGAGGGGCTCGAGCTGGAAGGGAGCCGCAACGGAGGGGGAGCTGCCGGGAACGTCACAACTAGAGGCCCGGGGGGGTGGAGCGGGTACACTGCCCGAGGGGGGTGGAGGCTCTCTGCCCGAGGGGGAGAGGGGCTCTCCGTCCGACAGGGAAGCACACGGTTCGAGGGAGCCTCGGCCCCCCTCTGCGCGCAGGTCGAGGCCAGAGGGGCACCGGCGGGGCTCATACAGGGCTCCGGCAGGGGAGGTCAACCCGGAGGGGATGGCGACGGCGGAGGCAGAGAGGGTACCTAGCGGGCAGTGGGGGCTATCCCAGAGAGGAAGTACTAGGTTCCGATGGGGGAGGCCAACCCGGAGCGGGATGGTGCAGGCGGAGGCAGAGAGGGATCCTAACGGACGGAAGGGGTTGTCCCGGAGAGAAAGCACGGGGGACGGGAACGGGTTGACCTCTTGGGGAAGGAAGAAGAAGGGTGACGCCGCCGCCTGGAGGGTGGGGAAAGGGGAGCTCGACCAAGGGGGAGCTCGAGATTCTACGGAAGGGAGGAAGAGGAAACCCGTGGGAGGGGGGAGAGGACCCGCGGGAGGGGGGTTCAGCCTCGGGGGGGCCACGACGAAGGGGAGGGTCCCGGTGAGGGGGCCGACCCCAAGAAGGGAAAGAGGTCGAACAGGTCAGCAGGGGGTCACGAGGCCGAGGCTGGGACGAGAGGGAGGGGAGCCACTCTAGGGCCGCTGGGAACCGGAGGGTTGAGCTGGACGCAGCCGAGGAAACTGGGGGCCACCTCAGAGTGAGGAACGCCGGGAGAGGGAACACTGCCGAGGAGGGGGGCAACACGGCGGGAGGGGGGCGCCGGGACAGAGGGAGGCAAGCATGGCGGAGCGAGGCTCGACCCCGATAGAGGACCGAGGAGGGAAGGGGCCGGAGGGTCTCCGGGAGGATTGCCGACGGAGGAGGACCGGACTCTCTATACCGAGTCCGGTGGCGCCGAGGACGCCGGTGATGAAGACGGTGCCGAAGGGGGTGAACGGGAGGAGTAAGGGGAGATACCGCACAGCGGGAGGATGCCGGCAAGGAGGGGCTGCAAGGCGAAACTCGGCCATCCGGGGGACCTGGGGCGGCGGGAAGAGAGGGGGCCGCCGAGGAGGAGGAATGAGCCAGGGGGCGCGTCGAGCCGAAAGAGGCTGACCGGCCATGCGAGCCATCCGACCACGAAGAGGTGGAGGGCCTGCAGCGAGCAAAGGTGCTCCCTCCAGCGGCGACCGGAGACCTCGCTGCTTCCTGGAGTGGAAGCCCATTTTTTGTCATATATATATATATATATATATATATATATATATATATATATATATTCGAGAATCTAGAAAAATCAATTTTGGTCAAAACTATAATTTTTTTTTGGAAATAATTAAAAACCCATTTTTAGAATACCATAAAATATCTTAGTAATATATTTTAGGCTAAGCCAAATTCTATATTTTTATCATACACCTATGTTTTAGAAATATCAATAATAATATTATTAAAACTAATTATAATAACCACATAAAACAATAGTATAATTATTTATATATACAATGTACTCCAGCAAAATATATATTATGTATATGATGATTTCTACTAACATACTGATATAATAATAATAATAATAATAATAATAATAATAATAATAATAATAATAATAATAACCAAATCTATTAATAATAATAATGCAGAAATACTAATAATAAAATTTACATATATAGTACATACATACATACATACCTACTATATAGTATTATTTTAATAATATAGCAATTAAAAATACAAGTACTAGTAATAATCATAATAATCATAATCAAAATCAAAACGAAAATGAAATAAATTTTGTCTCTTCTTCATAATTATTAAAAGAAGAGAGAGAGTGGTATGGGAAACAGAGATAGGAAGAGGGGGATACCAAGACAGGGGTGAGAGAGTAGAGCGCAGGGGGAAGAAGCCGGAGAGAGGACCGATCAGGGGTCGTCGGCTCGATGGCATACAGGCCGAAGGAGAGGCAACGCACGTGTTATGGACTCGACGGAGGGAGCGCGAGGCAGCGCACGTGTTAGGGACTCGACGGAAGGAGCTGCTGGAGGCAAGCGGTCATCGGCATCGCCGGGAACGACGTTGGGGCCTGGCGAATGGGTTGTGCTGACTTACGACGCACCTTGGTGGACAGAGGTGGCGTTGGGTGGCGTTCCAAGGAGACGGGTGCTCGCCACTTTAAGACTCGACGGCAGAGACGCGGCTCCGATGCTCCGGGCTTGGGGGAGACGCTATCTCGCGGTGGCGGCAAAGATAAGACAGGTTTTTCTTTGTTGGGGATTTTGGGGACAGTGGCGGTGGTGATGATGATGGTACGATGGTGGTTTGGAAGAAGACAGGGGTCGGGTGAGGGGTGTTGCTGTGAAGTCATGGCGGGCGGTCGGGTACTGGTGGCGCGGGATCGACGATGGTCGTGGCCAGGAAGATGGGCAATCGTCTGTGGCGGTTGGAGGCTTGGTGGAGAAGAGGGTGGCCAGAGTGGCGGTTGGGGAGACTGATAGGGCAGTAAGGAAGAAGTGGTGGTATCGGGAAACCGGCAGGCTTGGCGGGGTGGTGATGGAGTGGCTGTTATGATGATGGATGCGGGAGAGGTGGCGGCTATGGTGGTGATGGTGGCGATACGGTGGCGGCCGGTTGTCGAACCTAGGGAGGTCGAGGGATGGTGACAACATACTTGTAGCAATGGGCATGGTGGGCACGGGGCTGAGAGTGCACGGGCGGCCACGACAGGTTTTCGACGAAGCAACACTGGTCGTTTGATTAGGGTTAGGGTTTAGAGGGTCATGTCGTATCCGGTGTGTCAGACACGACAGGAAGAAAATTTGGAAATTTGAGTTTGTGTCTGGTATGTTGGACACGGAGATGGTGGATAATGTATATGTAAAATAATATAGTGAAAAGACACCCAGGGTCGAACCCGAGGCCTTCACGGCTAACACAGAAAAAGTGGACACCGACATGGTGCACGCACATTTGCGGTGGAGTAAATTGGATTAAGGAATTTCTATGAAGAGCAAAGGAGTCTCTCCTTATATAGGAGGTGGAAACTCCGAGTTGGATAATGTAACTCCACTTCTCCATTTTTTTATTTAAAGTTTCTAATAATCATCACAAGTTTGATTTGAGTAAGGTTGAGTATTTATAATTCTAGTAAATATTTTGAATATTGATAATTGGATTTTTGGAGAAAAATTATTTAGGAGCATAAATTTAAATTTGAAAGTTTGTTGTAACAAACTTGGGGCCCACAACCTACTCTTCTAACTAATTTTCTGATTTCATGTAATAACGAAAAGATGGAGGGGTGATTAGGAAAGTTTGCTTAACATAAAGGATTGTTTTTGAAAAGTCTTTAGAGCGGGGGGGGGGGAGGCTAAGTGCAAAAGTGCACTTTTGTTATAAATAAGAGAGTATGAGGACAGAGTCTCATTCCTCTTCCTTCCAGAATTTTGAAATTCATTTTGCTCGATTCCTTTTCCCTGAGTGCGACGACGACGCCTGACCTCGACGACGTGAGCCATCGTTCTAGCGACCATCCTTCGACTACAGCGCAACCATTTCTCGACGGGAGAGACTCTTGATTGTCTTCTCCCTGCAACATCAGCGAAGGGTTCGCCAATGAATTGGTGAGTCCTTAGATCTTTTCCTCTTTCTTTTGTTTAAATTTTGAATCTATGATTCGAGTTGATCTAATTTTGTTCGATCAGCTCGATCTAGATAACTGATTGGTCGATCGACGATCCTTGTCTCGTCGACGAACTCTGTCGGATCTCTGGAACCGGTTCGAGAAATCCAGCACCATCACTCGGTGAGTTGTGGATATCTTGAGGTTGATTTTTGATCTATGATCTCCTCAATTCCTAAATTTTGATTAAACTCCAGATCCAGATTATTAGGGTGGAGCGCTCAGATCTCTGATCGTTTGCTCGACAAACTTGATCGGTGAGTTGATTTAATTTTGGTTTAAATGCTCTTGAATTTTTAGATTTTTACTTAGTTTTGTATCAAGAGTTCTATTTCACGAAGTTATTCGTTTTCATTCTAAATTTTGAATTGTTGTGATGATCAGTGAGATCTGTGAAGATCTGGGAAACTTTTCCATTAAATTTTTGGTTCGATGAAACAGAGAAGATTGGAGAGTCAAATATTATATTACTGATCACCACTTGTTTGATGAATTGTCCCAACCAGGACTATGGAGACAATTTGGTCGCGAGGCTTGTGTCTGAACCCGTGAGAGTGTCCCAGTTTTGAGATCTTCACCATTTTCAGGTAGTACCAGTTTTGAGATCGAGTTCACCATTTTTAGGTAGTACTCCGCTCTTTCAATTACTGTTGATAATTCTTAGGCTGCATTTAATGATTATTTGGGCGGGGGTTTGTTCGAAACGCAGGAATAGGTTGTGGTTCGATCAGCTGTCATGATTAGGAGAGGTTCGTGTCTTGCTTAAGTTGTGTATGAGTTATAGCAATGTGGTGGCTAAGTACGACAGGAATCAAGTATCAGTTTTGTTGTTTATCACAACCGTGTCCAGGTTGCAGCTGTGTCGGTTTAGGTATCCACTGCAAATATGTATCTGTGGAGTAGGAAGTTTAAGTAATAAGTTCGGTTGGGTTTTGATTTCCTTCTTCGTCTCTAATTTATGGATCCAAATGCTGGTATTGAGTTGGGATTGAGGTTTTGTTCATTATTTGGAGTGTGGATGTGTTAAGTGAGAAATGGAATGAATAATTTAGTTACCAGAAGTCTTTTGGAATTATGAATTGATGCTATTCTTAGCAATTAAATACTTTCATTAAGGTTTTATTTTCAATTGTAGAGTTTTCCATTGAACCTTGCCTTTAAATCTTTAGATTGGTTGCTGCAGGAAGTAAGAATATTGGTTTGGATTACTTATCCAGGAATTTGTTTAAATGCATGACTGATTTAGGACAACTCTTGACTGAATGATGGTTTAAATCAATGGATTTTATTATTGACCATTCATAGATGGAGTTATCCTCAGTCATATGTTCACCTTACCCGACAGAAAGATTCTGACATTCGAATGAGGACCTTGGGTCGTTTCATGCATGACTGAGACTTTAAATTTTATATGAGTATTGGTAAAATCAAGGGACAGGACATTAGATAGTCCTGTGTTTTATCCTGACTGAAGGAATTAGGTTTTCTGTATATCACTTAGAAGTTTATGATGATGGTTTGGTGGGTGCACCTGAGACTTGCCATCCTAATTGCGAAGTTTGAATGTCTACTTTACTAAGCTTAGCTAGTGGCAACATATGTTTTTCTAAACCTTTGATAGTATAGTAGTACAGTTATAAATAAGTTGTAATAACTAAATATTATTCCACCTTTTTAAATGACAAATGTTAGATTAGAATTCATAGATCAATACTTATATATTTGCCTAGTATAAGTGTATTGGAGACTTTGTAGTTAACCTTTGGGAAACCAAATTTATGTTTAATTACTTTTATCTATTTTTAGCTTGCCTGATAGATGAGATATATCCTCTCATTTGGCAAATGATAAATAGAATTCTTTATGCAAGCTGAATTATTATAAATAATTAGAGTCTAAATTTTAGTCTATCTTGTTTTAGGCAGAGGTTTAAAGAATTGCAAAGAGAATAATTAGAACTTAATTAGACTTTAACCAAATTGTAACCATATAACAGGAGGACATCCAGCTCCATCTAGTACCCTTGATTTCCCGGAGCAAGGCAAGTACTTTTCTATGGTCTTGTGCATTTACATATCTTGTACCTTTCCTGTGACACATCATGACACGATATCTTGTACCCTATATTTCCTGTTCTTGTACTTACTTGTGTTGGATGGGAAAATACACTAGCTATGTGACCAAATCCGGTTACTATATTCATGCAGATAGCTTAGGCCTCGTATCGTGCACGCGGGCCCTAAGCCGTACCATATTCATGTACTCCTGTACATGCTCCTGTACTCACCCCAGCCGGTCACATAGGCTAGTTGTATTTCAAACATGGTGCACTTGTCATGTCTTGTACTTCAGGTTTATAGTTACATTCCTGTACTTTATATTCTTGTACTTTACATTCTTGTACTTTACTTTCTATACTTTCATGTTCATTTTCATTCATGTTCTCTGTACTCATTTTCATATCATGTTCTTGTTTATTACCTAGAACTGTACTTTGCTCCGCTCCTGACAAGGATATGTTGCAGGTGAGATGAAGGCCCTGTATGATACATATTATGGCCGAGAGCCAGTAGATGCAGTAGAGCCAGCTGGAGTTGCTCTTGACTTAGAGGCTGAGGAAGACTAGAGCATTACCTTTAGTAGTTTCTATTCTGCTTGTATTGAGACTATCAGACTTTATTTTAGCTAGATGAATGTAACAACTTTGAGACATGTATCTGGATTTGGGATTCGTTTATAGATGCAGTGTTTCACATTTATTCATGTTTATCTGGTAGATTTCCCGAGATTGGTACAGCTTACTTCATCGTGTCCAAAGATGAAGGCTGGGCATGTCCGACTCGTGTCTGATTATTCGGGAGCGAGTCGTGACATATTTTTAGTGGTGGCCTATGCAGGTCCATCCTAATGGTACCTAGGTATTAGCGTACTATTGGAAGACTTGATTACACTAGGAAAACTTGAATCACAATATAGAAAATCGGGTACATCGAGTATAGATGAATATTCTATAAAATATTTATATTTACTGGTGGATTAGGTTTTTATCAATCACGAAGATTTTTATTGTTGCAGGATGGTCGCTACGAAAAAGATCGCTGATCAGCCAGGAGTTGCAGCCAGCTCGGGACAGTCTGCACCAGACGTTCCATTAGATGAGCTTCCGCCACCACCTCCTATCTTTCCTCCGCTACCCCCGACGATGAGTTTCGACGGCGCTCAGGTGATGGCCATATTCCGGTAGTTCATGGCGGCCTAGAACCACCAGGCCGTACAGTTTTGGGCGACAGTAGTGGATGCGCTCAGGACCAGATAGCCGGCAGCACCAGCAGCGATAGTACCTGCAGTACCAGCAGCACCGAGACCAGGGACAGCTAGGGACTATCAGAACCTCTGCCCGATAGACTTTTGGGGTCACGAGGGGATTGTTTATGCGGACGAGTGGCTGGAGAATGCAGAAAGGATATTGAATATGGCACGGATTTCGAATGACCTGAAGGTGGAGGTGTAGAGCATATGACTCTTTGATTTGTCCAGGACTTGGTACCTGGAGGAGCCCCAGTTAGCAGAGCCCCAGGTTTCTTGGCAGATTTCAAAACTCTGTTCAAGGATAAGTTTTTCCCTGATGTGGAGCGGGATGAGCTTGGGATGCAGTTCGAGGCATTGCAGCAGGGGACTATGAGAGTTGCGGAGTATACTTCAGAGTTTATTTGACTCAGCAGGTTCGCAAAGAACCTAGTCAGAGCACCGGAGGACAGAGCTTGGAGATTCAAGAAGGGCCTTACCAGGGAGCTGCGGCATGCGGTGGCAATTAGTCAGGCGATGACGTATACGAGCATCCTTAAGATTGCTCAGGCTATAGAGAAGGAGGCAGATTAGAAGCTGAAGAAGGACCGAGATATTGGCAGCAGCAGTTTCTAGGCACCGGCAAAAAGGACTCCAGACTCAGATACAGGCGAGGCTAAAGTAGCCGGCACAGCAGCATTACCGTCCAGCCAGAGCACCTGTACATCAGCTCCAGAGACAGCAGCAGACAGTTACTTACGCATTTTGTTACCGGCCGGGACACCGCTTTGACAAGTGCCATAAGAGGCTCGGGCTCTGTTTATTCTACGGATCAGACGCACATCAGATGAGGGACTGCCCATAGGCTGCAGCTCGACTGACAGGAGAACCACCACCTGTACCACCCAGAGCTCTACAAGCTGTACCACAGAGGGTTCAGGCTTTACCTACTCAGCAGCAGCATTTTGCACAGCACCAGCAGCAGAGGGGACCACCACAGCAGGGACATGCTTATGTCATGGCCGCAGTTGAGAAGGATGAGGCAGTTCCAGATGTGATCACAGGTTCTATCCTTTTACATTCATTTTCTGCCATTGCATTATTTGATTCTGGAGCCACACATAGCTTTGTATCATATGAGTTTCTGCATAGACACGGCTTCATATCCAAGCCCACTAGGAGGAACTGTCGGATCATGACAGGAGGAGGGGTACTGCTAGTTAGTGAGATGGTAGATTGCCCTATCACTATAGCTGGGAGGGAGCTTAGGGATCAACTTCTAGTGATGTTATTGCCCAGATTTAATATAGTCCTCGGCATCGACTGGATGAGTGAGCAGTTTGCTGTAATAGACTGCCATGAAGGAAAGGTGATTTTCAGCCCACCTGGAGTTCCAACGTCCGAGATCAGCAGACGAATTGCAGAGAGGCCAGAGGGAGTCTACTTCGGAGCAGTTGCAGAAGACCAGGAGTTGCCACATCCGCTGATTGTAGAATTTCTCGACGTCTTTCCCGAGGAGTTGCCAGGATTGCTGCCAGATCGATATGTGGAGTTCAACATCGACCTAGTGCCTGGATCAGCACCGAAGTCCCAGTATTGCTACAAGATCAACCCGAAGGAAGCTGCAGAGTTGAAGGCCCAGATTGATGAGTTGGAGGGCAAGGGTTTTATTCGGTCCAGTGCTTCACCCTGGGGAGCACCGGTACTCTTCGTGCCCAAGAAGGATGGGACTGTGAGGATGTATATCGATTACCGTGCACTCAATAATATCACCATCAAGAATAAATACCCTTTACCACGGATTGATGAGCTGTTTGATCAGCTTAGTGGAGCGAAGGTCTTTTCCAAGATTGACCTTCGGTCGGGGTATCATCAGATGAAGGTTAGGGAGCAAGATATTCTGGAGACAGCTTTCAACACTCGTTTCGGCCAGTATAAGTTCTTGGTGATGCCGTTCGGACTCACCAATACCCCAGCAGTATTTATGAACTTGATGAATAAAGTTTTTCACAAGTATTTGGACAAGTTTGTCGTAGTCTTCATTGACGACATTCTGATCTATTCGAAGACCGAGGAAGAGCATGTGGAGCACCTGCGGATTGTGTCAGAGATTCTGTGGAAGGAGAAGCTGTATGGAAAACTCTCGAAGTGCGAGTTTTTCTTGGACAGAGTGGAGTTCTTAGGACATGTGGTGACAGGAGAGATGATTTTTATAGATCCCAAGAAGATTAAAGCTGTAGAAGCATAGGAACCTCCTAAGTTAGTAGCTGAGATTCGTAGTTTTCTGGGTCTAGCAGGATACTACAGGAAGTTCGTGAAGGATTTTGCCAAGATAGCAGAGCCGATGACCAAGCTTACACGGAAGGACGAGGAGTTCATCTGGAGCGACGCCTGCGAGTCAGCATTTGAAGAATTGAAGAGAAGACTCATGACAGCACCAGTTCTAGCTTTACCATCAGGATCAGAAGGATTTGTTATCTACAGCGATGCTTCAGGGAAGGGCTTGGAATGTGTGCTTGAGCAGAACAAGAGGGTCATTGCTTATGCTTCTAGACAGTTGAGGCCTCATGAGAAGAATTATCCCACACTTGACTTGGTGCTTGTAGCAGTCATTTTTGCCTTGAAACTGTGGAAGATCTACTTATATGGAGAGAGAGTGGACATCTTCACGGACCATAAAAGCCTGAAGTATGTTTTCACTCAGAAGGAGCTGAATATGAGACAGCGCAGATGGCTGAAACTCATGAAGGATTTCGACATCAATCTGCAGTTCCACCCTGGGAAGGCAAATGTGGTGGCAGATGCTCTTAGCCGATATCCTGTTGCTATGTTCCTCACTATGGATCGGCATCTTTTGGAGGATCTTGAGAGTCTGGAGATCGAGATTGTTCTTCCGGAAGTTGGAGGGCAGCCGATGCACAAGTAGATACAGTCAGGACTTTTAGAGAAGATCAAGGAGGCCCAGTTTCTAGATGAGGGACTCCGATGTCTTAGAGGCCAGACAGAGGTGGGATTGCTCGACGACTTCACTATTGCAGTGGATGGATCCCTGAGGCACGAGAATCAGTTGTGTGTGCCCAAGGATTTATGGGAAGAGGTTCTGCAGGAAGCCCACAAGTCACAATATTCTATTCGTCCTAGATCTACCAAGATGTATAAGGATCTGCAGGAGTATGTTTGGTGGTATGGGATGAAAATAGAGGTTGCCAGATTTGTTTCCAGATGCCTCATATACCAGCAAGTCAAGACGGAGCGCCAGAGACCAGCAGGATTACTCAAGTCTTTACCTATTCTGGAATGGAAGTCAGAGCACATCACCATGGAATTCGTCTCTGGTTTACTGCGTACGCCTAGTGGCAAGGATACTATTTGGGTTATCATGGATAGACTGACGAAGTCTGCTCACTCTATTCCATTCAAGGTTGGGCTGTCGACCGAGAAGCTTACAGACCTCTACATGCGTCAGATCGTGAGGATTCACGAGGAACCAATGAGCATCGTTTCAGATAGGGACAGCCGCTTCACATCATATTTTTAGAGGAGTCTACAGCTGAGCTTGGGTTCACAGTTGAAGTTCAGCACTGCCTATCATCTACAGACGGACGGGCAGCCCGAGAGGACCATTCAGACATTGGAGGAAATATTGCGGGTCTGCGTACTCGATTTCGGTGGTTCGTGGGAGGATCATTTGCATCTAGTGTAGTTTGCCTATACCAACAGTTATCAAGCTAGCATCAAGATGACCCCGTTCGAGGCATTGTATGGGCGGAGATGTCGTACACCTTTATCCTAGGATGACGTAGGTGAGAGAGCTTTTCTTGGGCCAGAAATGGTGGTAGACTCAGCTGAGAAAGTCAGACTGATCAGAGAGCGTATCAGAGTTATGCAAGATCGATAGAAGCACTGGGCGGACAGCAGCAAATGGCCACTGTAGTTCGTAGTTGGAGATATAGTGTTCCTGAAGATCTCGTCGACCCGAAGCGTCATTCGTTTCGACAGAGGCGGGAAGCTCAGTCCGAGGTACATCGGGCCCTTCGACATGACGGCACGGATTGGCGAGGTAGCCTATCGACTGGCACTTTCAGCTAGCTTAGAGGGAGTGCACGACATTTTTTACGTGTCTCAGCTTCGACGCTACATTCCGGACCCGAGCCATGTTGTGGACTACTCAGAGCTAGAGGTGGGTCCGAGCTTGACCTACGAGGAGCAGCCAGTAGAGATCCTTGATCGGAGGGAGAAGCAACTGCGAAATTAGACTATACCGCTTGTTCGGGTTATGTGGAGACATCACTCTCCGGAAGAGTCCACATGGGAGAGCGAGGACGAGATGCGAGAGCGCTATCCTAGTTTGTTTGCTTGATTGTATTCTAGTTTTCAAAAAAAATTAAATTCAATAAATGAATTGTGTTGAAACAATTTATTGTGATTTTGTTTTCGGTTGTCTCTCGAATTTCGAGGACAAAATTATTTTAAGGAGGGAAGATTTATAACTCCACTTCTCCATTTTTTTATTTAAATTTTCTAATAATCATCACATGTTTGATTTGAGTAAAGTTGAGTATTTATAATTCTAGTAAATAATTTGAATATTGATAATTGGATTTTTGGAGGGAAATTTTTTAGGAGCAGAAATTTAAATTTGAAAGTTTGTTGTAACAAACTTGGGGCCCACCACCTACTCTTCTAACTAATTATCTGAATGTCATGTAATAACGAAAAGGTGGGGGGTGATTTGGAAAGTTTGCTTAACATGAAGGATTGTTTTTGAAAAGTCTTTAGAGCGGGGGGGCTAAGTGCAAAAGTGCACTATTGTTATAAATGAAAGAGTATGAGAACATAGTCTCATTTCTCTTTCCTCCAGAATTTTGAAATTTATTTTGCTCGATTCCTTTTCCCTGAGCGCGATGACGACGACGACGATGATGGCGCTTGACCTCGACGACGTGAGCCATCGTTCAAGTGACCATCCTTCGACTACAGCGACAACCGTTTCTCGACGGAAGAGACTCTTGATTGTCGGCTCCTTGCAACATCAGCGAAGGGTTCGCCAACGAATTGGTGAGTCCTTTGATCTTTCTCTCTTTCTTTTGTTCAAATTTTGAATCTATGATTCGAGTTGATCTAATTTTGTTCGATCAGCTCGATCTAGATAACTGATTGGTCGATCGATGATCCTTATCTCATCGACGAACTCTGTCGGATCTCTGGAACCAGTTCGAGAAATCCAGCACCATCACTCGGTGAGTTGTGGATATTTTGAGGTTGATTTCTGATATATGATCTCCACTATTCCTGAAATTTTGATTGAACTCCAGATCCAGATTATTCAGGTGGAGCGCTCAGATCTCTGATCGTTTGCTCGACAAACATGATCAGTGAGTCGATTTAATTTTGTTTTAAATGTTCTTAAATTTTCGAATTTTTACTGAGTTTTGGATCGAGAGTTCTATTTCTCGAAGTTATTCATTTTCATTCTAAATTTTGAATTGTTGTGATGATCAGTGAGATCTGTGAAGATCTGGGAAACTTTTCCTATAAATTTTTGGTTCGATGAAATAGAGAAGATTTGAGAGTCAAAAATTGTATTGCTGATCACCACTTGTTTGATGAATTATCCCAACCAGGACTGTGGAGACAATTTGGTCACGAGGCTTGTGTCTAAACCCATGAGAGCGTCCCAGTTTTGAGATCGAGTTCACCATTTTCAGGTAGTACTCCACTCTTTCAATTACTGTGGATAATTTTTAGGATGCATTTAATAATTATTTGGGCGGGGGTTTGTTCGAAATGCACGAATAGGTTGTGATTCGGTCAGCTGTCCTGATTAGGAGAGGTTCGTGTCTTGCTTAAGTTGTGTATGAGTTGTAGCATTGTGGTGGCTGAATACGGCAGGAATCATGTATAAGTTTTGTTGTTCATCACAACCGTATCCAGGTTGCAGCTGTGTCGGTTTAGGTATCCACTGCAAATATATATATGTGGAGTAGGAAGTTTAAGCAATAGGTTCGGTTGGGTTTTGATTTCCTTCTTAGTCTCTAATTTATGGCTCCAAATGCTGGTATTGAGTTGGGATTGAGGTTTTGTTCATTATTTGGAGTGTGGATGTGTTAAGTGAGAAATGGAATGGATAATTTAGTTACCAGAAGTCTCTTGGAATTATGAACTGATGCTATTCTTAGCAGTTAAATACTTTCATTAAAGTTTTATTTTCAATTGTAGAGTTTTCCATTGGACCTTGTCTTTAAATCTTTAGATTGGTTGCTGCAGGAAGTAAGGATATTGGTTTGGATCACTTATCCAGGAATTTGTTTAAACGCATGACTCATTTTGGACAACTCATGACTGAATGATGGTTTAAATCAATTGATTTTACTTATTGACCATTCATAGATGGAGTTATCCTCAGTCATATTCACCTTACCCGACAGAAAGATTTTGACATTCGAATGAGGACCTGGGGTCGTTTTATGCATGACTGAGTCTTTAAATTTTATATGAGTATTGGTAAAATCAAGGGACGGGACATTAGACTGTCCTGTGTTTTATCCTGACTGAAGGAATTGGGTTTTCTGTATATCACTTAGAAGTTTATGATGATGGTTTGGTGGGCGCACCTGAGACTTGCCATCCTAATTGCAAAATTTGAATGTCTACTTTACTAAGCTTAGCTAGTGGCAACATATGATTTTCTAAACCTTTGATAGTATAGTAGTACAGTTATAAATAAGTTGTAATAACTAAATATTATTCCACCTTTTTAAATGACAAATGTTAGATTAGAATTCATAGATCAATACTTATATATTTGCCTAGTATAAGTGTATTGGAGACTTTGTAGTTAACCTTTGGGAAACCAAATTTATGTTTAATTGCTTTTATCTATTTTTAGCTTGCCTGATAGATGAGATATATCCTCTCATTTGGCAAATGATAAATAGAATTCTTTATGCAAGTTGAATTATTATAAATAATTAGAGTCTAAATTTTAGTCTACCTTGTTTTAGGCAGAGGTTTAAAGAATTGCAAAGAGAATAATTAGAACTTAATTAGACTTTAACCAAATTGTAACCATATAACAGGAGGACATCCAGCTCCATCTACTACCCTTGATTTCTCGGAGCAAGACAAGTACTTTTCTATAGTCTTGTGCATTTACATATCTTGTACCTTTCCTGTGACACGTCATGACACGATAACTTGTACCCTGTATTTCCTATTTTTGTACTTACTTGTGTCGGGTGGGGAAATACACTAGCTATGTGACCAAATTCGGTTACTATATTCATGTAGATAGCTTAGGCCTTGCATCGTGCACGCGGGCCCTAAGCCGTACCATATTCATGTACTCCTGTACATGCTCCTGTACTCACCCTAGCCGGTCACATAGGCTAGTTGTATTTCAAAGATGGTGCACTTGTCATGTCTTGTACTTCAGGTTTATAGTTACATTCCTGTACTTTACATTCCTATACTTTATATTCTTGTACTTTACTTCCTATACTTTACTTTTTGTACTTTCATGTTCATTTTCATTCATGTTCCCTGTACTCATTTTCATATCATGTTCTTGTTCATTAACTAGAACTGTACTTTGCTTCGCTCCTGACTAGGATATGTTACAGGTGAGATGGAGGCCCTGTGTGATACATATTATGGCCGAGAGCCAGTAGATGTAGTAGAGCCAGCTGGAGTTGCTCTTGACTTAGAGGTTGAGGAAGCCTAGAGTATTACCTTTAGTAGTTTCTATTCTGCTTGTATTGAGACTATCAGACTTTATTTTAGCTGGATGAATGTAATAACTTTGAGACATGTATCTGGATTTGGGATTCGTTTATAGATGATGTGTTTCACATTTATTCCTGTTTATCTGGTAGATTTCCCTAGATTGGTATAACTTAATTCATCGTGTCCAATGATGAAGGCTGGGCGTGTCCGACTCGTGACCGATTATTCGGAAGCGGGTCGTGACAGATAAGGAGTAGGAAAGTTTAAATCCCTATTAGATAATTCATTATTTAATTTAAATTGATTTCAAAACCAATTCAATAAAATCCAAATCCAAATTAAACTAGATAAGTCTTTATCTTTTAACTAAAACTATTTAAATTAAAATAAATAAAATATAATCCTAATTTAAATTACAACAAATAAAATAAGATGTCTTTTTATAAATTAAAATAATAAATAATTTTAAAAATTAAAATATACATGAATTTATTTTCATTTACCTCGCATGCAAATAGTATTTTATATAAAACATTAATTTTTTAAATTATTAGTTATACTTTTTCAACAAATAAAATAGCTTTTTTATGACATTAAAAATAATTTATAAGGTTTGACTAAAATCCGACTGGAAATTTAATATTAAAAATATTTACCTTATATTATTTCGAAGATATACTTATTTTCTATAAGAAAATTTATAATAAAAACTTTTTATAAAACATATACCTCGCATATACGTATTTGCACACGACGTACGAATAACAAAATAAAATCAATACCAAAATAATTTAATTATATAAAAAAATTATAGTAAAATTTTAGGGGGGTTTACAATAGTACACTTGAAAAAATCCATAAAGGAGATTCTCTATTGATAATCATGACTATAAAATAGTGCAAGTCTATTACAGATTCTTCATGTTCATGATTACATAAATAAAGCTATCTACCTACTCAAAATACAAAAGCGCGGCGTATAAAAGTGCAGCATACAAAAGGGCAACGTACAGAAGCGCAACCTAACAAGCATTTCACAATGTATGCCAAGAAAAGCGCCTTTTCTCAATGCCCCTACAATGTAGGCCAAAAAAGTCCTTTTTTCTTAGCGCAACTCCTAAACGCTGACTAGACAAGGATATGAATGGCAATCAATCCAAGGCCATGTATTCAACATCTTGGCACTCAGCATCATCTCGGACCAAAGCACAGCTAGTACGCTGCATAAACAGGGACAACTCCGTCCATAGTCAGCAGAGTTCTTCTTAAAGACTCCTTCATCAAGCTTGCTACTTCTGTGAACAAAGAGTTATGCAATCCTGGCCCATGACTGGCACAAGTTCTGCCTAGCTTGCCAAGGAGAAGTCTCACAGCCATCAAAGTACAACATTTTCTCAGACATAAAGTGGGGGAGAGAAGTGCATGAACAGGTTTTTTGCCCTAAAAGCACTCCTATTTATAGGTTGTGTGTTGTCAAACCCACACGCCAAGTGGCAGCTTGTCAAAGGCTCGGAGTTAATTGGATGAACCTCGTATTCATCATAATAAATCTCATTTATGAGGCTTCTTGACTAAATCCATAGTCAAAAGTCATCACTTCTCGAGCCCCACACAACGGCAGAAATTAAGAAATGTTTGACACAAACGCCTCAGAGCTTCACAAAAGCGCAGCGCTTTAGGGCTTCACAAAAGTGCAGCGCCGCAGAGCTTCACAAAAAGCGCAACACCTTAGATCTTTTTAAAAGTGCAGCACCCAAAGCCGTAGTCTCACAAATCTTAAATCCCGGGCCATCACTTCAAATATTTTTGGCTCGCTGACACAAATGTCAGGAGACAGCTATCAGTTGTCAGCTGTCAATAGTTAGATGGAAGATATCAGCAGTCAGATACTTGCCGTCAGTTCAGTCCAAAGCATGGCCTTTAACGTACTTAAAAGCACAACTACTCTGATGCTCCAATACACAGCTTTTCACAGTAGAGCTCAAAAGCACGGCTCTTCACAATAGAGCTCAGGAGCGCTGCCTCTACGACGCCTAGAAGCACAATCTCCATAATGCGTAGAAGCACAGCCTCTACGACGTCTAGAAGTGCAGCCTCTATGACAACACATCTTTGATGGCATCCTCAAAGCATAGCTCTTGTTGAAGGATGCCACGTGGCCAGCAAGAGTGCAGTATCTCTTAAATGCGAGCAAATCTAGTATGTTTCAACAGAATGAGATTTTTGAAAAATGTACACACAATACATGTCAATGACTCAGTCATGTTTATGAACGGGTGCCAACCATCCAAGGTCTCAGCAACAAATGAATCACAATAACTGCCACATGTAAACTCATCCATAGCCCAAACAGTACATTTACAACAGATTTAGCTATATTTTCATATGCACATCGCATATGTACGCATGGGTGGTTCATTCCACCAGCCTATAAATAGAAGAAGTCTTTCTTCATTTGGGATATTCGACTACTTCTTGATTGGCAAACCCGGATCATCCACTTACAGGTATACAGAGAGTCAGAGCAAGTTCTTTTCGTCGTCAGATCGTCAATGGAGTAAAGGAACCACTACAGTATTCGATCTGTATCGTCACACTTCCCCAGAATTAAATTGTACATAGATTTCATGTTTAGGATTTCTTATGTACTTCTTCTCATTTATAATACAAAAAGTTCGTATAACTTTTGTTTATGGCAAACAAAATGGCAACTCTGCTGGGGACTTTCTTCTCCTCTGACAAGAAGGTAGTGACGCAATCTGACAACAATCTGCTTTGGTCCTCTCATGTAACACCCAGTTTCTGAAATGAGGGTATTTTTGAAATTTTGTTTTTATAATCATTATTTATTGCATTTATATCATATTATGATTTTTGGTGATTTTAAAAATCAATTTAAAAACCATTTTAATCAATGACTTATGATTTTGATGTTTTACTAGTGTAACCCTAGAGACTGCATGACCCAGAGCCTAACCATGTCATTAGGATGATTTATTTTTACGTTTGAGCATAAGGGTATTTTGGTCATTTGGCCTCTTTGAATTATTTTATGATTTATTGCATTGATGATTGTTAATTTTGACTTTTTGCTAGCTGTGACTTAAGAGACTAACCTAGAAGCTAACCCTAGTTATGGTGACTTAGTTAGCATGATGAGACCCTAGTCTAACTTAAGTCAACCTCATTTTAGTCATTTAGAATCTAGTTTGAATAGGAGGAATAAAGACTAGGTTCATGACTTATGACTTAAGGATTTAATTCCATGACATATGAAACTTGGCCCATGGCCCATGACTTGAACCCTAACCCTAATTCCCACTCATTATGACCAGCCACTTGGGCTCCCCTCCCTATAAATATTCTCCTCATTTAGTTCTTACCTCTTTTGTATCATTCCAACACTTAGAGAAAAGAAAGGTAAATCCCCATCTTCCCTAATTCATATTAATTCCATTTTAATTCCTTTTTCATCCAAATCTTTTACAATAGATTCTAATCACCCTCTATTTGATATTAATGGAGAGTCATTTCAGTTTGAGTATAATTTGGGGGATTTGGCTAGCATCGGGAATCAATCGATTTGGGACTTTTCTTGATCGTTTGCAGCTATAGGTAAAACCCTTCAAATTACTTTTTTATTCTAATTTCTTTGCATATTAGGCTAGATCTAGGTGTCCCCTAGCTGTTTCTCAAGTTTGGTATAAAACCGTGTCCGTTTGGTGTCCGTATCAGACACGTGTCTATGTGCAAGTGTTTGTTGAAATGCCACATAGAAATAGATTTTCGTATTTTCTAAAACTAATTACATATTTTTGAAGCTCTTAATGTGTAGATTAATTATGTTAAAGACTAAGCACGATTCTAGGGAATTTTTGTGTCCAAATTGGACACGCACCTCATGCACGAGACACCGCACGGGGCTCGTGCAGTGTCCTGCTGCTCGGGTGTCCTAGCGGACACGATACGACACCCCGACACCTAAAAATTGGTATATGGGTACGGGCAATCACTGATACTATGCACGTAAAATTTGAGGCAATATCATCGAGTGGTTTGAGAGATATTCGATCTGTACTGTCTCGACCACACGCACACACACGCGCGTTCAAGTGCCACTGATACGCACGTTTTGACACGACCCGGGGACACGGGGACACGGTGCAGGGTGACAGGAGTGTAGCCCTATATGGGGCGAACACGTGGGCACGAGCACGAGTCGTGTCGTGCCCTGTGTCGCGTGCACGAGGCCGTGTCCTCGCTGTACGAGGCTGCCTGTGCTGTTTACTTTTACTTCAGTTTTTAGGATTTTGAGACATTTTGTATCCTATAATTTAGACACGAATGGACACGTGAACATGTCACATGTGTCCCAAATCTCTGCACACAGGTTCCTACTTTAATTTTGAGATTTTTGTGTTGTTATTTTTGGTTTTTATTGGAATGTTCATGGAAACAGTTAAATTCAGTCTCAGTTTTGTTGACAGTTGAAATTTAGTTTGGGTTATGATTGTCCTGCACCATGTCCTGTCCATTTTGGACTGAGAATTCTTTATAGGATACTTGTTTAATATCTGTGCTTTGTGACTGATAATCTTATTTAGGTTCAGTCATTCCTTCATGATTCAGTCAGTATACATCATCCATGTCTTCCCAATGTCTGTTCATTGGGTCCGTGTTCATTATCCTGCCTTGTTCGACCAGTCCTACAATCATATAACACATCATTTATCCCATTTCCTTCTGATGTTCATATCATGATTGATACAGGTATTAGTTTAAGTGTGGGTTAGAGATGAGATTGGTTCACTCATATGCTTTCCCGATGTGTGCAGTCCATTTACTGTGGACCTGCCATCTGTTCTGACCAATGCACATTCTTGAACATGACATTGATGGAGTATGCATATATCCATCTTAACTCCTGTTCACTATCCTGACTCAAGTCCCTGTTATTCCTGCATACTTTATTTACATTTTGATTGCAAGCCTTATGTTCTACAATTGTTCATATCTGGACATGGTCGACCAGTGCGGTTCCTGTACAGGTAAGGTTCAGTCTTCCTTTCACATATATCCAGTTGATACATATATGTTCTATCGATATTGAGAGGTGTGTACAGACATTTGAGATATGTGGACCAATTTTTAAATAGACATGTGAATGCTTTTCTGGCTTCACTGACCAATCCAGGTATCCATATGTCAAGTTATATGAAATTGGCAGTACATACCTTGTCCTAAATTTTGTATCACTCCTCTTCATTGACAAATTAGTCCATATTACTATGTATTGTTCATACGAGCCTTGATTAGCTCTGTCATTTTTCTCTACCTTATGTTAATCTTTCTAAGTTTTTTCAGACATGTCTTTTGTTCTGTCCAACCCTCGACTAATCAATTGACTACTACTCTTTAAAGTTTAGTTCCATCTTAATTGCATTCAACCATGTATGTTTCAGTCCACTTGGACATATAATTTAGTCCCCTTGTTTATCAGTCCAGATTTTGATTTGATAACAGTCCATATACTTGATATCAAGTTTGATGTTAGGCTTGAATGGTTGAGAGGTACCCTGAGAATTCCCTTTACTGCTGTACTTCTCTGTTTCCATGAAATCTGAGACACCATGTCACTCACACACCCATGCATTACACATAACCAGAAAACTACACACTGAACTAGAAACCTATGAGCATTCACCTTTGCACTATTTATGAGAATCACTGGAAGCTACTCACAGAAACACACACTATTCACTGATTTTTCCTGAGAACCTATCTCCTAAAGTATCATTGACACACACATCACTCAAAATCTAAGAACTGATATCCACATCACACTGCCTCACCACTCATTGACACACACATTTACACATTCAAACACACAAACCTATGTCTAAAAACTGAGATTCACTAATGCACTTTGCCTTACAATATTTTGTTGCTAACTGAGCTATACTAAAACTGAAATCCTAACTATTATAGTCCAATATCCCTACACACAACACACCCCTCTTCATGCCCCTTCCTTGCCCCCTCTCTCTCTATATATAGTATATATATGCAATATATGATATGAGTGTATCCTATGTATGCATGTTATGTAATACCTAATGAATATGCCATATAAATGAATGAATGTAGGAGAGCATGCATGTATGCAAGTATCCATGTAGTAGGTAACATATGTGCATGAGTGTTATATATATAGGTAATGTAATGCAATATGAAGACAAACTATCTATCTATTTGTGTGTATATGAATGAATGAATACAAAGTGTAGGAATGTATACAAGTAAGTGCCTATGCATCCTTGTATGAATATTTGTAGATATGCATGAATATGCCTTAGCCCTCACTATGTATCTATGTACACATGTATGAATGTATGTATATGTATATTTGGTATATGCAATGTGTGTTGCTAGTGACTTTGTGTTTGTGCTTGGATGCTTGTCTAGGCTTGGTTAGGCCTAGTGAGACTTGACTGGACTAGGATTGACCTAGTTGACTAGAGTGTTGACCATAGTTGACCCAAGTTTGAATTTGACCGAGTTTGACCTAGAAATCATGTAGTTGTATTGTAGCTTTCATTTTCCTTGTATTGAACATGTCATAACCCATATTACTCTGTTTAGGACATTGTGACTCCGGTACAGACATCTGATATTACCCAACTCTTTTCAGAGTAGCAGGCGAGTACATTCTCTGATAGTTCTCTCATTTACTTGTCAATTACTGTACTTCAGTTCTAGTTAGTTGTATGTGATTCTCTGTTACAACACGTGTGGATATTTCTGGATTTATGTATGCGACAAACATACCATATTGTCTGGCCTCTATTACTGGAATCATTGCTGGTATCATCATGTATGATTTCTATTAATGGAATCACCTACTAGAATCACCCTGGAATCATTTGCTGGTAGCATCATGTTTGGCTGGACTCATCTTGATTATCGTGTCGTATTCTGGATTCACTTGTACTTGATAGGAGGGGAAATACTTGAGTAAGACATGTAGACATACCCCAATTCTGGAATTACCTCACATGTTGGAATCAAACTAGAATAATAGCCATCTCACACCTGGCCAAGTGTGTGATGTGTCGGATTACCTATAGCCGTTTATATGTCGATCTCGGTATTTTAAAACACACTGTTAGAATATAGTCTGGACTCACCTTAGAATCCTTGATCACTGACTAAAATCATCTTATACTGGACTCATCTTGTACTGGAATCACCTGGTATCATATTCATGTTGTCTGGATTTACTTGGGTTTTACACTTTTGATATTTACTGTCTGGACTTATATCATGTTACTGTAGTTCAGCTAGTTTCTATTTACAGTCTTCATTACCATGATTCTTATCTTGTTTTAGTTACCTTACTTTCCTTGTACTTAAACTGTCTCTCTATACCATCACCTGAATATAAACTGCCATGTTTATCAATACAATTGTCTATAACTGTTTTATAGTTCTCTATCATTTACTTGGGTTTTCTAGATGAGATGTACTCGTTCCTGTCCTGACTGGACCTGTTGAAATTTTACAGATGATTTCACTGAGGACACTTGCCCTACTCATTATGGACCTGACGAGGGATTAGCCACCTTCGGTCTCGACACTTAGCAGTGATCGGGATACAGTTTTAGACTTGCATTAGTTCTTATTTGGACTTGTTGTATTGATTGAGACTTGTGTTGTATTTCAGATTGTTGAGATGTTGTTATTATTTCAGCAGTAGTAGTTGTCTTTCTATTTCTTAGTTATCTTTTCTATATTATCTTATCATGCTTAGACTGTGATTGAGTTACAATATCTTATACTCGTCATCCGTTCAGAGTTGATCATAATGAGTACATTATATACTGCATGAGTTGATGGTTAGTTAGAGACTTAGAACAGTATTCTACCGCCGATTTTGTGGCGTAGGCTGGGCGCTGTTACGTACTCGTACCCTCACAGTGGGTGCGGGTCGTGACACATTTTTTAGTGGTGGTCCATGCAGGTTGAGAGTCGCATTGGTGCGATGTCGTGATAGTACAACGATTAATTGTACTGCTGCATGCCTGCGATAGGAACTAAGAAATAGGCTTTAGTTGAGAGAGTACTCAATCACAGTTATGACTACTTGAGAAGATTCCTGGGACGACCCTTGAGAATCTTATTATGAACTATCTCGAAATTCGATTCTGACAGTATCTGTCTATTTTCCTTGTTCATCATTGAATTTGATTCTTGGTATTCATTATTGACTTAATTTTCTACCAAGATAACATTATGGGCTAGGTTGCCTCAGTCATGGAATCTAGAGTCTTCTACAGCCATATTAGCTAGTTTGGCGATGAGATAGAGTCTGATTTTGGATGTATTTCTCGGGTATACGAATTTAAAGTTTTCGTATCCAAGCTAACGACAATACAAAAACTTTAAATAACATGATTCTAGAGGTATGTACATTAGTTATGGACTCTATGAATTGTCGCAGCCATACTTACTGGTGTGACGAGGATTCTGGTAACATGGTTCTGGATAAACGGGTATGATTATCAGATTGCAGAATAGATACCATATAGATGGTGCCCTAGTATAATTGAGTAGAATATCAGTGTCGATATTACTTGAGTGTCATGGATTAGATAGAGGGAGCTAGACTCCTGTAGCGCAGTACCGTGCTCCGCACCATCAGAGGGATATACCCCAGAGGGGCAGGGCTTTTGTGCTGACAGTCGAGTAGACCGACGCTACGGGTGACGGGTTAGCAGGTCTGTCTTTCATGTTCTTCTTTCCATCTTGTTGTGTGATTCCATCAGTACCTGTCAGGATATTTTGTGTTATGATAGATAGTATAGCGACCCTGATCAAGACTGTGATATCACGACCAGTAGGACCACAATTTGTATGTTATAGATATAGTTTCCTTGACCTTGATTGTTGGGGGTTTGACCTAGTAGGGGTACGATCATCTTAATTTCGAGGACGAAATTTTTCTAGAGGGTAGACTTGTAACACCTAGTTTCTAAAATGAGGGTAATTTTGAAATTTTGTATTTATAATCATTATTTATTGCATTTATATCACATTATGATTTTTGGTGATTTTAAAAATCAATTTAAAAACCATTTTAATCAATGACTTGTGATTTTGATGTTTTACTAGTGTAACCCTAGAGACTGTATGACCTAGAGCCTAACCATGTCATTAGGATGATTTATTTTTACGTTTGAGCATGAGGGTATTTTGGTCATTTGGCCTCTTTGAATTATTTTATGATTTATTGCATTGATGATTATTAATTTTGACTTTTTGCCAGCTGTGACTTAAGAGACTAACCTAGAAGCTAACCCTAGCTATGGTGACTTAGTTAGCATGGTGAGACCCTAGTCTAACTTAAGTCAACCTCATTTTAGTTATTTAGAATCTAGTTTGAATATGAGGAATAAAGACTAGGTTCATGACTTATGACTTAAGGATTTAATTCCATGACTTATGAAACTTGGCCCATGGCCCATGACTTGAACTCTAACCCTAATTCCCACTCATTATGACCAGCCACTAGGGCTCCCCTCCCTATAAATATTCTCCTCATTTAGTTCTTGCCTCTTTTGTATCATTCCAACACTTAGAGAAAACAAAGGTAAATCCCCATCTTCCCTAATTCATATTAATTCCATTTTAATTTCTTTTTCATCCAAATCTTTTGTAATAGATTCTAATCACCCTCTATTTGATATTCATGGAGAGTAATTTTAGTTTGAGTACAATTTGGAGGATTTGGCTAGCATCGGGAATCAGTCGATTTGGAACTTTTCATCCAAAACCCTTCAAATTGCTTTTTTATTCTGATTTCTTTGCATATTAGGCTAGATCTAGGTGACCCCTAGCTGTCCCTCAAGTTTGGTAGAAAACTGTATCCGTTTGGTGTCCGTATCGGACACGTGTCTGTGTATATGTGCAAGTGTTTGTTGAAATGCCACATAGAAATGGATTTTCGTATTTTCCATAACTAATTACATGTTTTCGAAGCTATTAATATGTAGATTAATTATGTTAAATACTGAGCACGATTTTGGGGAATTTTTGTGTCCAAAATGGACATGCACCTCATGCACGAGACACCGCACGGGGCTCGTACAGTATCCTGCTGCTCGGGTGTCCTAGCGGACACGACATGGCACCCCGACACCTGAAAATTGGTTTGTGGGTGCGGGCAATCACTGACATTTTGCACATAAAATTTGAGATAATTCTATCGAGTGGTTTGAGAGATATTCGATCAGTACTGTCTCGACCACACGCACACACGTGCACACAAGTGCCACTGATACGCACGTTTTGACACGACACGGGGACACAAGAACACAGTGCAGGGCGACACGAGTGTATCCCTATATAGGGTGAACACGTGGGCACAAGCACGAGTCGCGTGCCCTGTGTCACGTTCACTAGGCCGTGTCCTCGCTGCACGAGGCTGCCTGTGTTGTTTACGGATACTTCAGTTTTTAGGATTTTTGGATATTTCGTATCCTATAATTTAGACACGAATGGACACGTGAACATGTCACAAGTGTCCCAAATCACTGCACATAGGTTCCTACTTTAATTTTGAGATTTTTGTTTTGTTATTTTTAGTTTTCATTGGAATGTTCATGGAAACAGTTAAATTCAGTCTCAGTTTTGTTGACAGTTGAAATTTAGTTTGGGTTATGATTGTCCTGCACCATGTTCTATCCATTTTGGACGGAGAATTCTTTATAGGATACTTGTTTAATATCTGTGCTTCGTGATTGATAATCTCATTTGTGTTCAGTCATTCCTTCATGATTCAGTCAGTATACATCGTCCATGCACTATGCCAAAACATACGTTTTTCGACAGACCCAAACCGTCGTAAATCACGACTAACGACATTTTTGATCCGTCAGAACATCAGCCTTTAATAGCGCGTCCCAAAATTTAAATGTCAGTTATGAACTGTCGTATTCTAGCCATAAAAAACGACAACTCTTGTCTGTCGAATAAAAATGACGGACTAAAACTGTCAAATAATTTGTAAATTTTACAACTATATTTGTGATTTTTCAACAGTTAAGACCTATCATTTTTTAGCAAACAAAATTTAAAAAAAAAAATCCCAAAATCATTCCATATCAACAATGTTTAAAATGCTATACATAAAACTAGAATACATCTAAAAATAAAACTTTATATAAACAACAACAATCACCAACAATGAAAGAAACTCAATCAAAATTATATTAACGAATAAATATATCGAGTTTACATAGCAATATTGCATCAAAAAAAAAAAAAAAGAAACCCTAATGTTGCTATCTCACAATAACTTAGTTTCCATGATAAACAAAAAAAAGAGAATGTTATTGTTATCTTACAATCTCTAAGTACAATATAAAAAAGAATTTTAAAACCTCACAAACTTTTTTCTCGTGTTCCTTCCACAAGCATGACTTGATCTTCATCTGTAGAGTGCAATTCAACAAAAACTTTCCAATCTTCTTTCTTTATATTTTCTATCAGAATACTTTTTCGCTCTGCAACAGTTTTAGCTCTGTCACAAGTCTGTCAAAGTTCTCCCTTCCAATTTCTCCAAGCACTATTAGCTTTTTTCAAAATTTTGTCTTTATAAATTTTTGGTACTTGATATACAATCTGCAAGAACAATTGTAAGCATCAAAATAACAACTTTGATAGGGTGTATCAACAAATCAGATATTAATTCTTGTTGGATACAAACGATTTAGAAAAATAGAAGTTCGAATAGATAGACACTAATTTCCATGAATAGTAATTTATATCAACAACAAAGACATGTCTAATAAGTCCTATTTTCAGGTTATGACATTCGAAAGTATAACTTGAGAGGAAAAATTATAACTGCAAAAAATTAGAAATAGCCAGTATTAGCCCCCACTGATACTAGAAGGATCTATGATGGAGAATCACTCTATCATAGAAATATCTGATCATAGTTTTATTGTTAGTGCTTGGAAGAACATATAAAATATCTAACATGATGATTACAAAGTCCTCCAGAAACTTCATGTACATGGGATCATTGTTTTGCTACAATGCAATATTGAACCCATATGTTCAGATTTCCATATATACAGTTATACTTCCCCAGGTTCAAGAATAAAATTATAATTGCTGAGGAAATTATTGGCCCACATATGGACTATATTAGACGAAATAAAAGAACTCTTGTGTCGAACACACATATAGAAGAGACACAAATACTAACCTTAGCGACAACGACGTAAAAGAACTCTTGGTTCCAATGTAATGTACCAACAGGAGAAATCAGAAGAAACAAAGAAAAGAGAGTGCATTTAGAAGGCTGGCCAATAATTACTATCAGATCATTAGTTTCCAACTTGTAATTCAAGTTAAGACGTCTATTTATATTCATATGAGTCTCAAGTATGCATCTACACAAACCTAATAACATCACCATTGAAATCAAGAAATATTTTTAAGCAACAACAAAGTATTCAGAATGACAAGGTTAGAACATGGACAATTTCCTTGAGCTTAGTTAGTTTTTTAACCCGAATCCTTGTTTATGTGACAGATGCAAGCTGGGTAGAAGCATATCTGGATATGCCCATGATGAATAAAAATTAGGGAAAATCCTCCAATTTAAAGGAACAATCACTCATTATTAATTTTCTCACAAACATTACAAAACACACAGATCACCTCTAGATGCCAACTCCATACCTCAGTCTTTGCCTATGACCTCTCAGTTATATATGATAACACTAATGAGCCACTAACATTCTTGCATCCAAGTCTAAGATGGTGCTCAAGTCATGTATTCCATGGATCCAGCCATGAACTGGCTTATGGTAATCCGGTTTGCCCCCCCCCCCCCTTTGTAAACTAATTAATAAGAGGTATCAAAAATATGTGCATATGACCTACCTGTTACAAAGATACCTAGAAGACTTGTAAACAAAGTAAAACATTTGCAGTATTGTATAAACTAAAAAAGTATAGTAATACTGAACAAAACAAAGATTTGGAGCGAAAGATAACATGCTTCACCAACTAAATTCACAGTTCATCACATCAATCAAGCATAATTTGACAGGTTGCTCAAAATCTTGAATGTATCATTAGGATATTAACAAGAATGCTGCAAAACCTTGAATGAATACCAAGGATGTAAATTTTATGGATAACTGTGAATAGCAAGACATCCCAATCACCAAATAAATGAATATTATAACAAAAAAAGGAACACAACTAGGTTCACAAGCGCAACGGAAGATAACAGGCTTCACTAACAACCTGGTTCACAAGCACAACTTGTAACAAATAAGGAACGCAAATGCTTCTTTATTTCTTTTTCTCACAAATCAAAGCTAAATATTCTCACAATAGTGTGAAGTATTATCCTTTGTTATAGAACCATAGGTTGAGTTTGTAAGAAGTAATCTTATACTTAAAGTAACCTGGCATGCCTGAACTGTAGGGAATGTCCTGGAGAATAAAGGACATCAAAATTTTGTTTGGAAATATTTTGTAGTGCTGATACGGGAATGAAGTATTGAACCTTGTATACTCACTACTAACTATTAGCATTAAAATATTTTGGAATACTGATATGGCAGAGTAGCAGCATATGTTTCAAGAAAAGAATGAAGGAACATATAAGAAGACTGAGGTAAGAAAGAGGCTGATCAAGAATGATGGAACATATAAGAAGACTAATGCAACTAACTCAACTCAATCCTTACTTACATCATCTAGCAAGTTGGGCTCCTCTATATTATGGCTTGACTTGGTCGGAAAAAAATAGTGGACTGGAGACACCATATCAGGGTATACTAGGTCATTTCACATGTAAGTTAAAAGCCATTTCTCTACAATTGTACAACAGAGGTTATTACCATCGAAACAAAACTGCAAATATACTTTTCAATTATAAAGCATAAATATATTATTAATCCTATCAAAATTTAAAATTTTGCATCTAACAGAGAGTTCGAAATATGGTAAGAATGAAACAAAACAAGTAAACAGATGCAATCTTATGAAAAGAGGGCCAAAATAAAACCTGTTGTCTATTAATACCAACACCAAAAGCCAACACCCAAAGCCTAGATGTGAATGATACAATCTCGCTACCATTTCTAGCCTGCAATCATAAAGAACAACTTATTCAGGTAAAATGATTACGTTCCATTAGTATATGTTTTTCAAAAGGTAACAAGAGATGTACAAGTCTTTTTAACACTATGTCTATATGTATGTGCGTGGTGTTAAGATATTCCACACATAAACCATCACCAGGTTTTGCATTGGCACGAGAGTCTCATAGCTCGGGGACACCTTTTCCTATACTAAAAACCTGATACTTGGTGCTACAAGTTGAGAGTCAAAATAGGAAAAAACATTCCAATACACTAAAGAGGTTAGGACAAGATCTGTCACTTTTAAGCCTAATCTCTATCCATGCCTGGCTTTATTGACCGTTCACTATGTTGTCTCCAATTCACTTGGATAAACAACCAACTCAATAATTAGGTCCACGACAAAGTTTAATGAGCACTCGTCTAATATAAGAAGCCATGAAACAAATTTGTCAAGCTAATATTTTCTGTTATCCAATCTTGGAGATCTCAAATATTCATGAATCCTGAGCTATTTATGGACATCTCCCCAACTGGCAGCCAACTATTAGGTACCAACAAGAAAATAGCTTTCATGTGTTCCTCGCCACATTGTCAACTGTCTCTCTCAAAGCCAAGATGGATGTCTCCCTCACTTCCATGTTGGTTGCCTTCTTCGCCACCATGGTGGCTATCTCTCACTGTTATGTTGGTCAGCTCCCATAGATGACGAGTAAGATCTGATGTGACGATAGAATACCATGAACTAAAGAAAAGTATCAAAAGACATACAAAAGATTAAACATGACTTATATATCCAGATTTTGGGGAAATAAAAGACAAACTCAACCAGAACAATCACAAAAGAATATTAAGCTGCATTAGTAGCAATAAATAGAAGTCAAAATAAGAAACTTTGTGTTTTGTAGAAGTTAGAGTAGAGCCAATAGAGTATAACGTGAGGGAAGCTGCCTTTGTGGCTACTTGAGATGGTAAGAATATATGCAATAGATAGAAAAGAATATTAAGTTGTATTTCTTATGTACCTCAAAATGAAAGCTCTACTCACATTTCTAAATGGAGCATATAGGAAAAGTGTGGAAGAATTTTCCAGCATAAAGTTTCCAGAATAAAATTTCTTGCATTATGTTTAAGTTTAGGCATAAATTTTCCAACATAGCTCAGGAGAGTCTACATGACACAAAAATAATAGATTGTACAAATATTATTCTAAATCATTTAAAGTAAAGATCAGATGTAAAACTAATTCTACAACCAGATAATTCTTAATGATAATATGTATGAGAAAATTTTTTTACGACAGTCTAATTTTAAACAGGGTCCTGATCGGCCATTTAAATGTTGTCTTTTTAGACAAGGACCTGATCGGCCATTTTAAGACAACCAGACAACTACTTGTAGATTTTTTTAATGTTCGCCTTGTTGTAGAATTTAGATAGGTACCTTATCGGCCATTTAATGCTTTACTTTGTTCATGTATCATTTTTAGACACTAGTAAAATTTGACAACAGTTAACTAGACAATATTAATCATAAATCTCAGTAGGTCCCTGTGTTCGACCCTTATATAAGTGACTTTATCATATCGATTACCACCCAAATGGCCTATCAGGTTGCCATCTTTCCTACCAGGGACCACAAATACAATTGGCTCAGTAGAATACATATTGCTGTGTTGTATCCTTTATTTCATTTTATTTTTATTTTGTTGTTGCTTTGAAGTAAGCATCATAATGACTTTTATGGACAACAGTACAACTATAATGCATTGGTTTCTTTTAAGATTATGGCTTAAAGTTTATATACTCTTCACGATGAAGAATGGGTACACTGGCGTGTAAGTTCAAGAACCTAATTTGATGTCATATAATAAAAGACAACATTTGGTGGTGGTTAAAAGCATACACACTTGCTTGTCAATGAATAGGCCGAGATGTAAAAGAATGTTGCTTTGGCCTTTCTTGCAATAACTTTCCAATCATTGTTTTGCCAATTCCAACAGTTAGATAAAATGTAGGAATATATGGTACTTTTATCTTCCATGGTTAAGAAGTACTCACAAGAGGACCAAAAAGAAGAAGACCCCTGCCTGGAGAACGACAACCACAAAATATATCAGGATGCAAGATAGGCCATATAACTCTCTGTAACGCAATTATTGGCATGTTCCAGGCCAGCTATATTGCAATGTCAACAATGCCAGTATATTAGAATAAGTTGTTGCTGAAAATGAAATAAACAAGAAAAAGAAAGAACATGCATCAAAAAATTTCCACAAGTGTCTAAAAATGCTATATTTACATATGTCTCTTTCGAATGCATGTGTCTAAGATCAAGTTACTACTCAATTCAGAATACTGGGCAATTTTCATGGCTCTTCAAAGTAAAAGACAACTAATCTAAGCTAAACTACACAGAAATTCATATCAAAATGTTAAAACAAAATCTTAGAAGATAATAAATAATAAAGTTAATGTTACCTTTGATTTCGGAATCTTAGATTGCCTTGATTGGTCACCATATGTGTTGTCTGCAGCCTTATCCATTATCATCATGAATCCTTTTCGCTAGATTGTTAAAGAACTAGATTCTACCACTATATCCCTTCCACCAACATATCTAACACAAACATTTTCTGAAACTCCCTGATTGAAGTATTTTTCATTAGATTTGAAGATGAAAAAGAGGTAAAACAAAAAGCCATGTTGAAATATTTTTTATTTGTCTATTTGCTCTTGGGACAAATTGTCGATAAGTCATTTATTCAAAATGTATGATAGACAAAAAGGACAGTTGTCCTACAATTAAGAGGAGAAAACCCTATAGTTCACTTGATTCTGCACAATTTTAGAATTATCCAATCAAATAAGTGTTGTAAACAAATTAAACATCTTCAACAAACTCAAATTAAACAAATGGTTAAGATGCCCTAATCTGAAAATCAAATAGGAGTTGAAGACATTAAACTTAGGAGAAAACCTTATATTTCTCTTGATTCTATTAAGGGATATGTGGGGGAAAATGGAAGAAAGTCGAACCTTAAGTGAAGAGGGCATAGACTAAACGTAAATCATCGATAGGTGCGGCCGATGACTCTAGAGAGCCGTCGATTGGTGAATCCAACAATTTTAGAAAGGTCGATGACTATAAAGAACTGTCGATTGGAATTAGGGTCGTGACTCTGGAGAGGCCGTCGACTACCGAAGATGCCTTCGACTGAGCAAAGAGGCCGAACGGAGAGATTTCGGGACAAACCCTAGCAAATCCTAAAATGAGGATTTTCTACATAAAGAAAATAAACCCTAGATCCAAACCAGGACAAACCCTAGCAAATAAATCTTAGAAAAAAAATGCTAGAAAACACCAGTAATTACCTGATGATTTAGGAGGGTTCAACGGCGCTTCAACCATAGGGATTGGGGGGTTGTCCCGTGCCTAGTTTGGAAGGGGGTTTCCTGCGTTTTTGAAGGGTGAGAGGGTTTTGAGGGGAAGAAAAATGGTGGGAGAAGAAAAGTTATGAGAGGGGAGAAGAAAAGTTTTTGTGGGCGCGGGCTTTGGCAGAGGAGGTTCGCTATTTTGGAAAAGGAGTAGAGATCTAAAATTTTAGGAGCCAATTTTTTAACATAATATTCAGTGTCAAACGACGGTTTCATTCCGTCAAAGCCAAATATATTACTTAAGTAAAACAGATCTGATGTTAAACGACGGTTCTAATCGTCAAAACATTAATGACAGCTTTACTCCGTTATTGTTGGACAACACACTGTATCGCAAATTGTCCATTTTAGAGTAGTGATGTCCATCCCAATGTCTGCTCATTGGGTCCGTGTTCATTATCCTGCCTTGTTCGACCAGTCCTACTGTCATAAAACACATCCTTTATCCCATTTCCTTCTGATTTTCATATCATGATTGATACATGTATTAGTTTAAGTGTGGGTTAGAGATGAGATTGGTTCACTCATATGCTTTCTCTATGTGTGCAGTCCATTCACTGTGGACCTGCCATCTGTTCTGACCAATGCACATTCCTGAACATGACATTGATCGAGTATGCATATATCCATCTTAACTCATGTTTACTATGCTGACTCAAGTCCTAGTTATTCCTATATACTTCATTTACAGTATAATTGCAAGCCTTATGTTCTGCAATTGTACATATCTGGACATGGTAGACCAGTGGGGTTCCTGTACAGATAAGGTTCTGTCTTCCCTTCACATATATCCAGTTGATACATATATGTTCTATCCATATTGAGAGATGTGTGCAGACATTTGAGATCAGTGGACCAATTCTTATATAGACATGTGAATGCTTTTGTGGCTTCACTGACCAATCCAGGTGTCCATATGTCAAGTTATATAAAATTGGCAGTACATACCTTGTCCAAAATTTTGTATCACTCCTCTTCATTGACGTATTAGTCCATATTACTCTATATTGTTCATTCGAGCCTTGATTAGCTCTGTCATTTTTCTCTACCTTATGTTAATCTTCCTAAGTTTGTTCAGACAGTCTTTTGTTCTGTCTAACCAACGACTAATCAATTGACTGATGCTCTTTAAAGTTTTGTTCCATCTTAATTGCATTCAACCATGTATGTTTCAGTGCCCTTGGACATATAATTCAGTCCCCTTATTTATCAGTCTAGATTTTGATTTGATAACAGTCCATATACTTGATATCAAGTTTGATGTTAGGCTTGAATGGTTCAGAGGTACCCTGAGAATTCCCTTTACTGCTGCACTTCTCTGTTTCCATAAAATCTGAGACACCATGTCACTCACACACCCATGCATTACACATAACCTGAAAACTACACACTGAACTGGAAACCTATGAGCATTCACCTTTGCACTATTCCTGAGAATCACTAGAAGCTACTCACATAAACACACAGGACATGAAACACACACTATTTACTGATTTTTTCTAAGAACCTATCTCCTAAACTATCATTGACACACACATCAATCAAAATCTGAGAACTGATATCCAAATCACACTGCCTCAGCACTCATTGACACACACAGTTGCACATTCAAACACACACGCCTATGTCTAAAAACTGAGATTCACCAATGCACTTTACCTTACATTGTTTTGTTGCTAACTGAGCTATACTAAAACTGAAATCCTAACTATGATAGCCCAATATCCCTACACACAACACACCCCTCTTTATGCCCCTTCCTTGCCCCCTATATATATATATATATATATATATATATATATATATATATATATAGTGTATATATGCAATATATGATATGAGTGTATCCTATGTATGCATGTTATGTAATACCTAATGAATATGCCATATAAATGAATGAATGTAGGAGAGCATGCATGTATACAAGTATCCATGTAGTAGGTAACATATATGCATGAGTGTTATATATATAGGTAATGTAATGCAATGTGAAGACAAAGTATCTACCTATGTGTGTGTATATAAATGAATGAATGCAAAGTGTAGGAATGTATACAAGTAAGTGCCTATGCATCCTTGCATGAATGTATGTAGAAATGCATGAATATGCCTTAGCCCTCACTATGTATCTATGTACACATATATGAATGTATGTATATGTATATTTGGTATATGCAATATGTGTTGCTAGTGACTTTGTGTTTGTGCTTGGATGCTTGTCTAGGCTTGGTTAGGCCTAGTGAGACTTGACTGGACTAGGATTAACCTAGTTGACTAGAGTATTGACCAGGGTTGACCCAAGTTTGACTTTGACCTAGTTTGACCTAGAAATCATGTAGTTGCATTGTAGCTTTTATTTTCCTTGTGTTGAACATGTCATAACCCATATTACTCTGTTTAGGACATTGTGACTCCGGTGCAGACATCAGATATTATACTACTCTTTTCAGAGTAGCAGGCGAGTACATTATCTGATAGTTCTCTTATTTACTTGTCAAATACTATACTTCAGTTCTAGTTAGTTGTTTATGATTCTCTGGTACTACACATATGGATATTTTTGGATTCATGTATGCGACACACATACCATATTGTCTGGCCTCTATTACTGGAATTGTTGCTGGTATCATCATGTCTGGTTTCTATTACTGGAATCACCCTAGAATCACTTGCTGGTATCATCATGTTTGGTTGGACTCATCTCGATTCTCGTGTCGTATTCTGGATTCACTTGTACTTGCTGGGAAGAGAAATACTTGAGTAAGACATGAGGACATACCCCAATTCTGGAATCACCCTACATGCTGGAATCAAACTGGAATAATAGCCATCTCACACCCGGTCGAGTGTGTGATGTGCCGGATTACCTATAGCCATTTACATGTCGATCTCGGTATTTTAAAACACACTGTTAGAATATAGTCTGGACTCACCCTGGAATCCTTAATCACTGACTGGAATCTTCTTATATTGGACTCATCTTGTACTGGAATCACCTGGTATCATATTTATGTTGTCTGGATTTACTTGGGTTTTACAATTGTTACATTTACTGTCTGGACTTATATCATGTTACTCTAGTTCAGCTAGTTTCTATATACAGTCTTCATTGCCATGATTCTTCTCTTGTTTTAGTTACCTTACTTTTCTTGTACTTAAATTGTCTACTATACCATCACCTGAATATAAACTGCCATGTTCATCAATACAATTGTCTATAACTGTTTTATAGTTCTCTATCATTTACTTGGGTTTTCTAGATGAGATGTACTCGTTCCTGTCCTGACTGGACCTGTTGAAATTTTACAGATGATTGTCCTGAGGGCACTTGCCCTACTCATTATGGACCTGACGAGGGATTAGCCATCTTTAGTCCCGACACTTAACAGTGATCGGGATACAGTTTTAGACTTGCATTAGTTCTTATTTGGACTTGTTGTATTGATTGAGACTTGTGTTGTATTTCAGATTGTTGAGATGTTGTTATTATTTCAGTAGTAGTAGTTGTCTTTCTATTTCTTAGTTACCTCTTCTGCGTTATCTTATCGTGCTTAGACTGTGATTGAGTTACAATATCTAATACTCGTCCTCCGTTCGGAGTTGATCATGATGAGTACATTATATACTGCATGAGTTGATGGTTAGTTAGAGACATAGAACAGCGTTCAACCACTGATTCTACGGCGTAGGCTGGGCGCTGTTACGTACTCGTACCCTCACAGTAGGTGCAGGTCGTGACACATTTTTTAGTGGTGGCCCGTGCAGGTCGAGATTCGCATTGGTGCAATGTCGTGGTAGTACAACGATTAGTTGTACTGCTGCGTGCCTGTGATCGAAACTAAGGAATGGACTTTAGTTGAGAGAGTACTCAATCACAGTTAGGACTACTTGAGAAAATTCCTGGGATGACCCTTGAGAATCTCATTATAAACTATCTCAAAATTCGATTCTGACAGTATCTGTCTATTTTTCTTGTTCATCATTGAATTTGATTCTTGGTATTCATTATTGACTTAATTTTCTACCAAGATAACATTATGGGCTAGGTTGCCTCAGTCATGGAATCTAGAGTCTTCTACAACCATATTAGCTGGTTTGGCGATGAGATAGAGTCTGATTTTGGATGTATTTCTTGGATATGGGAATTTAAAGTTTTCGCAGCCAAGCTAGCGGCAATGCAAAAATTTTAAATACCATAATTCTAGATGTATATACATTAGTTGTGGACTCTATGGATTATCGCAACCATACTTACTGGTGTGGTGAGGATTCTGGTAACATGGTTCTGGATAGACGGGTATGATTATCAGATTGCAGAATAGATACCATATAGATGGTGCCCTAGTATAATTGAGTGGAATATCAGTGTCGATATTACTTGAGTGTCATGGATTAGATAGAGGGAGCTAGGCCACCTGTAGCGCAGCACCGTGCCCTGCACCATCAGAAGGATATACCCTAGAGGGATAGGGCTTTTGTGCTGACAGTCAAGTAGACCGACGCTACGGGTGACGGATTAGCAGGTCTGTCTTTCCTGTTCGTCTTTCCATCTTGTTGTGTGATACCATTAGTACCTATCAGGATGTTTTGTGCTGTGATATATCGTAAAGTGACTCTGATCAAGACTGTGATATCACGACCAGTAGGATCGCAATTTGTATGTTATAGATATAGTTTTCTTGACCTTGATTGTTGGGGGTTTGACCTAGTAGGGGTACAATCATCTTAATTTCGAGGACAAAATTTTTCTAAGGGAGGTAGACTTGTAA
>JANAVB010018399.1:8383630-8504191 GCA_029216955.1 Iris pallida
CTGGGAGACGCTGGAGAGGGGTCTAGCACCTCAGCAGCAGCTAGCTCCCGGTGCCACAGGGCCAGTGCAGCCCTCAGGAGTCGGTGTTTCTATAGCTTTTGGAGGAGCACCTCCACCAGTCAGGAGGCCGAGCGTTGTGATTCCTGAGATCCTTCCACCGCAGCAGCCTCCGCCTACGGGGATGGTAGATGCTGCACATCTCTTCTCCTTCGTGGAGAGGATTCTGGAGTCCCACCAGCAGCAGCAGACGAGGCAGACTACCAATTTCTGTCAGGGGATCGATGAGGCACACCAGCTGGTTCGTACTACAGTCGAAATGATTACTGCTCAGGGGGCCCAACAGTAGCCCCGTCAGAGAGAGAAGGACATACAGGACTTTCAGAAGATGCATCCCAGAGAGTTCTTCGGCACAGAGGGTATCCACTATGCAGACGACTGGATAGAGCCTATCGAGGAGATATTCAGGTTGGCGGAGATACCAGCTCGACTCCAGATCGAGGCGGGGGGCAGCCAGATGCAGGACTTAGCCCGTGCATGGTATCAGACAGATCCCAGGGTGGGAGTTGAGGGCCAGACTTGGGCCCGGTTCAAGGAGCTGTTTAAGGAGCAGTTCTTTCCTGATGTGGCCTTGGGAGGTATCGAGGCACAGTTCGAGGGTCTGGTTCAGTGGAAACAGACTGTAGCTGAGTATGCTGGGGATTTTTATAGATTGGCCTGCTTTATAGATGACTTGACTGAGAAGACGAAGGCGAGGAAGTTTCATTGAGGCTTGATTAGAGAGGTTCGGTCGCTGACTAAGATCGACCGAAAAGCTACTTTTGCTGAGATATTTTCTGGGGCTATGGCGGCGGAAGACGACCTAGGGTTGAAGCAGAAGAGGGGTCGTGACTTCCAGGGTGGTAGCAGCAGTCAGGGGCAGGCCAAGAGGCCTCACATCCAGCAGCACTTTCAGCAGCAGAGGCCAGTTCAGCAGTATCAGCAGCAGGGTCATGCACCTTTTCAGCAGGTGCAGCATCAGCAGCAAAGAGGGCAGCAGGCACCCAGGCAGCAGGCTATTAGTTGTACTTTCTGCAAGAAGCCTGGGTACAAGTGGGACAAGTACAGGAAGAGACTTGACAGATGCTTGATGTGTGGTTCGACGGACTATCAGATTGGAGAGTGTCCAGTTGCGATAATGCATCCAGTACCAGGAGGAGTTGGGGCAGCCAAGGCTCCAGCAGGGCAGTAGAAGGGGCCATTGTCGACCCAGCAGCAGAGATTCCACCAGCACTAGCAGCAGGCACGGGGTAGACAGCGGGGGCGAGCTTTCGCCATGGCGGCTGAGGATACAGAGGCCGTCGGAGAGCTGACAGCAGGTTCGGTTCTTGTAGACTCCATTCCGGCCTTTGCACTCTTTGATTCCGGGGATTCCTACAGCTTTGTGTCAGTATCATATGCTATTAGACACAGTCTGGTTTCTGAACCATTGCCTAGGTCCTGCAAGATCATGGCCGGGGGTGGGGTCATCCTCGTGAGTGATGTTTGCAGAGGGCGGAGCATCATATTGGAAGACCGAGAGTTGGGAGTGAGTTTACTCGTCATGCTACTACCAAACTACGATATTGTATTAGGTATGGGCTGGCTGAGTAAACACCACGCCCGTATTGATTGTCGAGGGGTAAAGTTTTATTTGGGGTGCCAGGAGAGCCAGAGTTTGAGTACACTCGATAGCAGGCAGAGCAGGATGACGGAGTCTTCTGTGGAGCTTCAGTTGAGGAGCAGGTGGCTCCGCATCCCTTAATCGTAGAGTTTATGGACGTATTCCCAGAGGAGTTGCCAGGGCTTCCACCGGACAGGGATGTAGAGTTCTTGATAGACTTGGTTTTCGGCGCGGAACCGATTTCTCAGCATGTCTATCGAGTGAACAACAGTGAATTAGCAGAGCTGAAGAAGCAGGTGGATGTGTTGCAGGACAAGGGCTTCATCCGATCGAGTTCTTCACCTTGGGGTTCACCGGTACTCTTCGTACCCAAGAAGGATGGGTCGGTATGGATGTGTATCGACTACAGGACACTTAACAACCTAACTATCAAGAATAGATACCCACTGCCGTGGATCGATGATCTCTTTGATCAGTTGAGCGGAGCTCGGGTGTTCTCCAAGATTGATTTGAGGTCAGGTTATCACCAGGTGAAGGTGAAGAGGGAGGATATTCCCAAGACTGCTTTCAGGACACGGTACGGGCAGTTTGAGTTTTTGGTTATGCCGTTTGGGCTGACCAATGCACCAGCAGTGTTTATGAACCTAATGAATAAGGTATTCCACCAGTACTTGGACAAGTTCGTGGTGGTATTCATTGATGATATCCTGGTGTATTCGAAGACAGAGGAAGAGCACGAGGAGCACTTGAGAGTGGTTCTGGAGACACTCAGGAGGGAGAGATTGTATGGCAAGCTCTCGAAGTACGAGTTCTTCCTAGACAGGGTTGACTTCTTGGGTCATGTGGTGACTGGAGATGGTATCTCAGTGGACCCGAAGAAGATCACAGCTGTAGAAGCATGGAATTTCAGAACCAGAAACTCTATGCGCCAGACTACATGCGCCAGAGCTTGGATAAAGTACTTTACAGCAAAAAAGCAACAAATATAGACATTAAAAGAGGACTTTTTATTTAACATATAAAAGTCTATTACATGTCTAAGAAAGACTGTACAAAGGAGAATTTCTACAAAGAAAATATCCTAAGTCTACAGCCAGCAGCCAACATGCGCCCTCAAGTAGGCGCAGCAATCAACATGCGCCCCCAGCCAGGCGCATCCTACCATGCGCCCTCAGCAGGGCGCATCCCTTCAGCAGCTCAGTTATGTACATCCTCAGTTATGTGCATCCCTTTGGCAGCTGAGTTATGTGCATTCCTTTGGCAGCTCAGTTATGTGCATCCCTTCAGTAGCCCAGTTATGTGCCGCTCTTCCAGCCAGGCTCACCGCCGTCTAAATGCTTCGACTAATGAAGCATTTATTGAGCAGAATGAGGGTGGCAATCAACACTCTAGCCAAGGAAGGGAAAAGAACCACAAGCTAACCTGTAGCCAGTAGAGGCTTCGAAAGAGCCTCCAAAGGCCAAGGAAGATCGTGATCAAAACTGCGGCTAAAGGAGCAGCTTTCAACACAACCAGAATGGGCTACACCCATTTTGAAGGAAGAAAGAGCCACCAAAGCCGCAGCACCGCAATTCCGATCTACGGCTCTTCCTGCACAACGAAGACGAGGCTCGAGCATCCCTATCTTTGGATGCAACAGGCACCTTCCGCCTGCCTCAGAAGCCCTCGACTCCGACTTTTGGATGTAACAGTCACCTTCAAGTGCATCAACGAAGACACTGCATCACATCTTCACCCTCGGGAGCATCTCGTCAACAGAATGCATTCGAGTACACAACTTCATGTCGGAAAGACGTAAGAGAACGAGAAGCAAACCTTCTCTCCATGCCACTATTTATAGGTCGGGCAAATCAAACCCATGCGCCAAGTGGATGGGTCTCCAAATTCTGTACAATGAATTTGTATTAAATGGATGAACCGGACGCTTCGAATTCAGCTAAGTCAAAATGGCTATTTAAAGCACTCGAAGAACGTAACAGTCGCACCATTAAAGACGTGTCACGAAGCAGATGCGCCGGCCAGAACGCGCATCACACAGACGCGCCCTTCAACATCAAGCGCATCACACAGACGTGTCACGACCCGTACCCTAGAGTAAGGGCACGAGAAGTGGGTACGTCCAGCCTACGCCGCAGTGTCGACTGTAGAACGCTGTCCTAGGTCAATCATCTAACAATATAAAAGGTACCTGTACAGTTTATACTCTCCGAATGGAGGTGACAAATAGAATACAATCTCAATCACATCTAGGTAGAAGAATGAAAGATAGATAGATAGATAGACAGATGGTAACTCAAGAGACAGTAGAATAGATGAAATAAGTCTAAGTGTCTAGGATACATAACATCCAGAATGTCAACTCATAATACAATAAGTCTAAGAGTCTATATATCTCAACATCTCAAAATACAACTCAGACGTGAGACAAAAAGATAATACAGAAAAGACTGTCTAGCTAAGCTAGCCTAGACTACTGGGGCAACATCCTCAGCTGCAGGTGGATCCTGCTGAGGGTCCACAACATAAGTATCATCTAGTCCTGCTCCATAATAGGTAGACACCAGGGCCTCCTCCTCATCCTCTGTAATATTTTCAACAGGTCCAGTCAGGACAGGAACGAGCACAATATATCTCACACAGTTCATATCAGGTTAGGAAATACGATACAGGCAATAGAGTAAAATACAGGAAGTGCTGAAAGGAAATATACGCTGTAAAAGAGATAGCTTGTAAAGGAAATATCTACTGTATATAGAGAACTGTAAGTGGCTAGTGATGTAGAGTACAAGACAGGCATGTGAATGGCTAGAATTTATACATGATTACACTACTGAGTTTGCACATGATTACACTACTTTGGAATTATTCACAAGTCGACTTCTACTCCCCCGTTTCCCCAATCAATACACAAGGATCTAAACAAGTTATGTTATTATACATGATTACTTCACATGAGGCTCATAAATGAGTATACGTAAAGATATACATAAGGGCTCAGTGAACATGAGAGTACATGATCACATGAGTATACATGCATGATGGAAGCATAGAGATACATGATGATTCATAAAACGCACAAACATGCTGTATCTGATGCTCCCGAGGGGGATAACATCTCATGAAAAGATCCATATAGTACCAATCCGTGTTACCAACGTGACAGCATCAAGTAAAGTAATCTAGAGCGAGAAGTAAAGCCTGAATAAGTATGAAACGGTCAGAGAATGTACTCGCCTGATAACTGAATGTCTGAAGAGGATATACTGCCTGAGGAGAGATGTCTGGCTCCTAATCAGAGCAATACAAGTTACAATGTATCCACAATGGTAAAAATAGAGTATACAATGCATACTACATGATTCTAGGTCAATCTGGTCAAGTCAACTCTTGGTCAACTCAACAGTCAAACTAGGTCACAGGAAGTCATACTAGGTCACAGGGAATCAAACTAAGTCAAATAAAGTCAAACAAGGTCAAACAAGTCAAGGTTAGTCAAATCTACGTTAAAGTCAACTCTTGGTCAACATTCTAGTCAAATACTAGTCAACATGATCAATCTGGGTCAAGTCTAGGTCAAACTTAGACCAACTAAAGTTTTGGTCAAACAAAGACTAGTCAACAAGGTAATTAGGTCAATCTTGACTAATGGTCAACTTCTTGTCAACCTCTAAGACTAACACCAATCATGACACAACTCCTAAGTATACCACTTAACCCCATACATATCTTAATCTACATAGGGCTATCCATATAACCCATATGATTAACCTAATCATCTAGTTAGGGTTTAGTCAAACCTTAGTCAAATAGTCCTTCTATGTTCATCCAAGTCATTCTAGGACAATTAGGTCAATGTTTGACCTATAGTTGACTTTGGTCAACTTTAGTCAAACACGGGTCAAGCCTAACCTCATAGCCATAGGCTCATAAATGAATACCATAGGCTAATATCACATTGATATCTATCTCTATACCATATATATACTGCTCTCATATATAACATTACACCTATACATACATATATATATATATATATATATATATATATATATATATATATATTTATATATATATATATATATATATATATATATATATAAAATATATATATATATATATATATATATATATATATATATATATATATATATATATACATAGGCCTATAGCCTATATACTATGTATACCCATGTGCCATATAATGTATTTATATAGATACAATATAATCTAATACCATATATATATATCAATATATGTATATATATATATATATATATATATATATATATATATATATATATATATATATATATATATATATATACAAAACATATATATGATTCATATATATAGAGAGGGTAAAATAGAGTGAGAGAGAGAGAGTGTGAGAGAGAGTGAAAGAGATTAGTGAGAGAGAGGGAGAGACTGAACACAGGAAGAAAGGGGGGGTTCCAGATTCCTGGAACCAGGAAATCAGCCCTAACACACACACACAAATACACACACACCCACAATATACATATATGTTTATACACATGTATACATATGTATATACCCTAAAATCTTACCTACACACACACATACATATATACTACGTATACGTACACTGAAAACATGGAATTACATGTATAAATCATAACCAAAATCGATTTGAAACTCGTTTTGAAAACTGGAATTTATCCTAAGATCTGGAAATATGGACTGTGTATAGAAAAAGTAGGTAAACCTATTTTCATGACCCAAACCGAGCTAAGGCTCGAAACCAATGGTTGGTAATCGTGTCCTCCTATGTGTTCGTGTCGTGTGTGTTACTGGAAGTCCACCACGACACGACACGGCGTGTCAAAGTGTCAAAAAGCACAATCGGGTAAGTTAAAGTGTCACAGCGTTGTGCAGAGATGCACACGCGTGTAGGACACGACACACGTGTCCTCGTGTCTCGTGCTCGTGTCCCTAGGTTCGTCTAGGGTCAGGCTAGGTGTCTAGCAACTTGAGTCGTGTCTACGTGTCGTACAGAGTCGACACGAGACCCGTATCAGTCGAAAAAATATGACTGATACGCGTGTTTGGCACCGCGTCGTGCAGCGGTGCACGCGTCTCGTGGACACGACACGAGCCACGTGGGGCCTCGTGGTCATGTCCACGTGTAGCCCACGTGTTGGGCTACACACTCGTGTCACCACGAGGTGTCCTCGACTCGTGTCCATGCGACACGAAGGCCGTGTCCGTGAAGAAAATGTGCGCGTGCACTGTCAGTGCACGACCAGTGCACGTGTCCTTGTGTCCTCGATATGACACGAGAGTGTCTCAAACTCGAGGGGGGCATGACAGAGGTTGCCCCCTCCTCTGTGTCAATTTTCTCGTGTCCACGTGTCCTAGAGTGTCCGCACTAGGTGTCGAGTAGCAGGGGAGGCTGCACAGTCTCGTACGCACGTGTCGAAGGGTCGTGTGCTCCACACGTGGCACGTAGAGCCTTGTGCTCCTGTCAGTGGGTAGGTGGGGTGGTTAGGTTCGTGTCTAGGTTTCTGTATCGTGTCCACGACTCGTGTGGACACGACAGGAAGTGTCAAACAGTAGGGTCTTACAGTGTGTACAGTGTGGTTTTAACAGTGTGTTTGTGTCCTGTTTTGGACACGGACACAACTCGAAGTGTGCTCAGACAACTAGGTTGTGTCCTACATGTCTAGGGCTCCCCAAAAATATATTTTGTTTTGAAAACAATAACTTTTATTCCTAAGTGGCATTTCACCAAACACTGTAATTAGAACACAGATACGTGTCCGATACGGACACCAAACCAACCCTAAATCTCACCAAACTTAGCCTACAGTTCCATGGTACCTAGATGCATGCATTTATGAAGAAAAACAGAGTATTAACTAGGTTTGAGGGTATTTACCTATTTGTGCAATTTTAATGGAAAATCAAGAGAGGGGGGGTGTCCACTTCTCTTGGTGATGCCCAAGCTCCACAAATCCTTGATAGCAGGCCCTAACTAGTATCCTCTAGTATAGGGGAGTCCAATACAAGAAACTAGAGGTGATTTGGATCAAAATTGATCAAGTTATCAAGGTTTGAAGAAAGGGAATTTTGTAGGATTAAAATTTATGTAAATTTGTTCATGAATGAAATGATAGGTTATATAGGAGGGGGTAGTCCTATGGCCAGCCCAAGAGGTAGGGGGTGTCCTTGGGTTGCTTCATAGTGAAGGCAAAGACTTCTAGGTAAAGGGTTGAAGATATTTCTAGGTTTCAAGAAATATCTCAAAAGTAAATATCTAGATATTTCAATCCTAAGATATTTACAACATAAAGTAAATACCTACACTTAGTCTTCTAGGTTAATGGCTAACCCCTAGATTAGGCTAAACTAGGTTAGGGACTAACATGACACTAATCAATAATTAAATAATAATAAAAATACGTAATTACATATAATTCCAATAATTTCTAAAAAATTACCAAAACCCTTTAGGCTAAAAAGCCCTAATTCGATGTTCTAAGCCTATGGCTAGGCTCACATGATCATGGTTAGTCTCTAGGTTATGGAATCTCTAGGGTTTACACTAGGGTTATACCAGTAAAGTCACAAAGTCAAAAGTCATGACTTAGAAAATGGTTTTAATTAACTAAAAATCACCAAAGATCATATCATGACTAAAATACCATTAATAAATAATAAAAATAATAAATTTTCAAAAATACCCAAATTTCAGAAAACTGGGTGTTACAAGTCTACCCACCTTAAAATAATTTCGTCCTCGAAATTTAGATGGTCGTACTCCTCCTAGGTCAAACCTCCAACAATCAGGGACGAAGTTACTACCTAGCAACATACAAGGTCAACAAGTAGAATTTGGGTAGTAGACCTATACTGGGTCAAGACCAAAAAAATTGACTGGCAGTTTTAGGTCATAAGGTGTCCTTAATTCAAATCGATATCAAAAGTAACTCCATGGGGTAAATCAGGATGGAGCCTCGGGTCAGGAAAATTGTACTAAGCAAATGAAGCACACGATGGTATGCTTGAGTGGGACACTAAGGTCATGGGTGTAGAGTGTCATATCTAGGTCATGTATGTGAAGTCAGTTTTGAGAAAACAACTAGTCTTGTGCTCCTAATTTAAAAGTCACGGTAATGTGCCTACGATGATCACAACTTAGAGTGGGAAAGGTCTATGGCCTAAATTGAACCAAAAATCGTGATGAAATAGTGGTACCAGGGGGACAGGTTAAATGGGACAGTCTGTGGTCTCATCTAGGTACACTAGTCATTCTAGATCAATACTGTCCTATGGTATCAAAACGTACAAGCAATCTAAGGTGTCCTAATTGGGAAGGTAAGGGAACGACAATCATCAAGGCTATAGGGCCGTCTACCATCCTATATAAAAATTGGTTATTAACAAGTAAGTGAGAAATCATTAAAAGTTACTATTCCATAAAGTGGTAAAAGAAAATTAAAAATTTAGGCACAACAATCACAAATAGATTTTAGTCTTGACACGATCTAAGTTGATCAATTTTAGGATAATCGAGATTTGGGCAAGATGGGAGATCAATGAAATCAAGTATGAGCACGAGCATCCAATAATGAAGATCCAGGTCATGATTAAATTTAATTCAACTGGATACGAATACGAGGTTCATAGGCAATAAAAAATAATTCCAAGGAGAATTGTCAAGGCTGTTGCGGATAAGATTCTAAGGCAAGTTTAACTATGTTTCCATCCACGTAGATTAATATATGAAAAAGTGAACCAAAACGCAATAGGTTGATCAGACCATCATGCGTCGGTTCTGATTAGATAATATGTTAGTGGGTGTACACCCAATAAAATATATCATGATCAAGCTCGAAAAGGATAAGCTTGTAAAACTAAGGATAAATTTATAGCATAAGATATAAGTAAGGGTGGAAATGATGAAAGAAAATACATAGTCTAAGATCCTTAACCAATCGGGTCAAGCATTCAAGATAAGGTACAAGGTTAAGTATTTAAGGATTCAAGCAGAACACCATCACATGCCAGGTCGAAAGAATTGAGCCAAGGTGGATCTCTAATTGAAATAAGAATTAATTTAGTATCATGGTAGAGTTTATAGTTTAGCCATTTGACCAGAAAATCATATCAAGGAAATAGAGTACAAGGAGACGGGTTTTAGTAGGACATGGAATACCTATATGAAGGTAGGCTAGTCTAGGTCTTACATGTGAAGTTTGTTGGGAGGTAACAGCTAGTATTATACTCCGAATATCCAAGTCACGGTAATGTACGTCCAATGATCTAGAATAGAAAGTGGGAGTTCAAGACGTGACAATTGATGCAAAAATTAAAGAAGATCAAATTAACCCACGGAATAAAATTAATTAGGAATCTAGTAAATAATTTAGGAACACAGTCCTAGGGATAGATAGGCTACTAGATGAATATAGTTAGGGTTCGATAAATCAAAGGTCAAGGTTAGAAGGTCTCAATAAGGTCTTGATTTGAGGAAATGTCGAGTAAGTCATGTTTGGGATACAATCACATAGATTGGTAGGAGTTGAGCAAGATGCAAAAATAGAGGGGACAGTTCATTTTAATGGAAAGCAATTAGCAAGAGGATTAGATGGCAAGAAACAGATGAGAGTTTTCTGATAAATGTGATTGAGTACCTTAAAATAAAAAAAATAATCTAACACAAAGAAATTTAAATCAACAACTACAAAAATTTCAAAATCATCTACTAACACCAGGATTCAAAGTTCTACAGTGAATCCTCCAAAATCAAATTCAATCAAGGGAAAAGGAGTTTAAATCGTAATTTCAAATGAGATTCTCAAGGGTCATCCCAGGAATCTCTCAAGATATCCTAACAATGATTGAGTATCCTCTCTCACTAAGCTTATTCCTCAAATTCTATCGCAGGCTGTAGTGATACTCTAGTTCGAATATCACTACATAAACTCGACCTGCATGGGCCACCACTAAAAATGTGTCACGACCCGCACCCTAGAGTAAGGACACGAGAAGTGGGTACGTCCAGCCTACGCCGCAGTGTCGACGGTAGAACGCTGTCCTAGGTCAATCATCTAACAATATAAAAGGTACCTGTACAGTTTATACTCTCCGAATGGAGGTGACAAACAGAATACAATCTCAATCACATCTAGGTAGAAGAATGAAAGATAGATAGATAGACAGATGGTAACTCAAGAGACAGTAGAATAGATGAAATAAGTCTAAGTGTCTAGGATACATAACATCCAGAATGTCAACTCATAATATAATAAGTCTAAGAGTCTATATATCTCAACATCTCAAAATACAACTCAGACGTGAGACAAAAAGATAATACAGAAAAGACTGTCTAGCTAAGCTAGCCTAGACTACTGGGGCAACATCCTCAGCTGCAGGTGGATCCTGCTGAGGGTCCACAACATAAGTATCATCTAGTCCTGCTCCATAATAGGTAGACACCAGGGCCTCATCCTCATCCTCTGTAATATTTTCAACAGGTCCAGTCAGGACAGGAACGAGCACAATACATCTCATACAGTTCATATCAGGTTAGGAAATACGATACAGGCAATAGAGTAAAATACAGGAAGTGTTGAAAGGAAATATACGCTGTAAAAGAGATAGCTTGTAAAGAAAATATCTACTATATATAGAGAACTGTAAGTGGCTAGTGATGTAGAGTACAAGACAGGCATATGAATGGCTAGAATTTATACATGATTACACTACTGAGTTTGTACATGATTATACTACTTTGGAATTATTCACATGTCTACTTCTACTCCCCCGTTTCCCCAATCAATACACAAGGATCTAAACAAGTTACGTTATTATACATGATTACTTCACATGAGGCTCATAAATGAGTATACGTGAAGTTATACATGAGGGCTCAGTGAACATGAGAGTACATGATCACATGAGTATACATGCATGATGGAAGCATAGAGATACATGATGATTCGTGAAACGCATAAACATGCTGTATCTGATGCTTCCGAGGGGGATAACATCTCATGAAAAGATTCATATAGTACCAATCCGTGTTACCAACGTGACAGCATCAAGTAAAGTAATCTAGAGCGAGAAGTAAAGCCTGAACCAGTATGAAACGGTCAGAGAATGTACTCGCCTGATAATTGAATGTCTGAAGAGGATATACTGCCTGAGGAGAGGTATCTGGCTCCTAATCAGAGCAATACAAGTTACAATATATCCACAATGGTAAAAATAGAGTATATAATGCATACTACATGATTCTAGGTCAATCTGGTCAAGTCAACTCTTGGTCAACTCAACAGTCAAACTAGGTCACAGGAAGTCATACTAGGTCACAGGGAATCAAACTAAGTCAAATAAAGTCAAACAAGGTCAAACAAGTCAAGGTTAGTCAAATCTAGGTTAAAGTCAACTCTTGGTCAACATTCTAGTCAAATACTAGTCAACATGATCAATCTGGGTCAAGTCTAGGTCAAACTTAGACCAACTAAGGTTTTGTCAAACAAAGACTAGTCAACAAGATAATTAGGTCAATCTTGACTAATGGTCAACTTCTAGTCAACCTCTAAGATTAACACCAATCATGACACAACTCCTAAGTATACCACTTAACCCCATACATATCTTAATCTACATAGGGCTATCCATATAACCCATGTGATTAACCTAATCATCTAGTTAGGGTTTAGTCAAACCTTAGTCAAATAGTCCTTCTATGTTCATCCAAGTCATTCTAGGTCAATTAGGTCAAGGTTTGACCTATAGTTGACTTTGGTCAACTTTAGTCAAACAAGGGTCAAGCCTAACCTCATAGCCATAGGCTCATAAATGAATACCATAGGCTAATATCACATTGATATCTATCTCTATACCATATATATACTACTCTCATATATAACATTACACCTATACATTTATACATATATATATATATATATATATATATATATATATATATACATAGGCCTATAGCCTATATACTATGTATACCCATGTGCCATATAATGTATCTATATAGATACAATATAATCTAATACCATATATATATATCAATATATGTATATATATATATATATATATATATATATATATATATATATATATATATATATATATATATATATATATATATATATATACAAAACATATATATTATTCATATATATATAGAGGGTAAAATAGAGCGAGAGAGAGAGAGTGTGAGAGAGAGTGAAAGAGATCAGTAAGAGAGAGGGAGAGACTGAACACAGGAAGAAATGGGGGGTTCCAGATTCCTGGAACCAGGAAATCAGCCCCAACACACACACACAAATACACACACACACCCACAATATACATATATGTATATACACATGTATACATATGTATATACCCTAAAATCTCACCTACACACACACATACATATATACTACGTATACGTACACTGAAAACATAGAATTACATGTGTAAATCATAACCAAAATCGATTTGAAACTCGTTTTGAAAACTGGAATTTATCCTAAGATCTGGAAATATGGACTATGTATAGGAAAAGTAGGTAAACCCATTTTCATGACCCAAACCGAGCTAAGGCTCGAAACCAATGGTTGGTAATCGTGTCCCCCTATGTGTTCGTGTCGTATGTGTCACTAGAAGTCCACTACGACACGACACGGCGTGTCAAAGTGTCAAAAAGCACAATCGGGTAAGTTTACAGTGTCACAGCGTCGTGCAGAGATGCACACGCGTGTAGGACACGACATACGTGTCCTCGTGTCTCGTGCTCGTGTCCCTAGGTTCGTCTAGGGTCAGGCTAGGTGTCTAGCAACCTTAGTTGTGTCCACGTGTCGCACAGAGTCGACACGAGACCCGTATCAGTCGAAAAAACACGACTGATATGCGTGTTTGGCACCGCATCGTGCAGCGGTGCACGCGCCTCGTGGACACGACACGAGCCACGTGGGGCCTCGTGGTCATGTCCACGTGTAGCCCACGTGTTGGGCTACACTCGTGTTTCCACGAGGTGTCCTCGACTCGTGTCCATGTAACACGAAGGCCGTGTCCGTGAAGAAAATGTGCACGTGCACTGTCAGTGCACGACCAGTGCACGTGTCCTCGTGTCCTCGATAGGACACGAGAGTGTCTCAAACTCGAAGGGGGCATGACAGAGGTTGCCCCCTCCTCTGTGTCAATTTTCTCGTATCCATGTGTCCTACAATGTCCGCACTAGGTGTCGAGTAGCAGGGGAGGCTGCACAGTCTCGTGCACACGTGTCGAAGGGTCGTGTGCTCCACACGTGGCACGTAGAGCCTTGTGCTCGTGTCAGTGGGTAGGTGGGGTGGTTAGGTTCGTGTCTAGGTTTCTGTATCGTGTCCACGACTCGTGTGGACACGACAGGAAGTGTCAAACAGTAGGGTCTTACAGTATGTACAGTGTGGTTTTAACAGTGTGTTCGTGTCCTGTTTTGGACACGGACACAACTCGAAGTGTGCTTAGACAACTAGGGTTGTGTCCTACATGTCTAGGGCTCCCCAAAAATATATTTTGTTTTGAAAACAATAACTTTTATTCCTAAGTGGCATTTCACCAAACACTGCAATTAGAACACAGATACGTGTCCGATACGGACACCAAACCAACCCTAAATCTCACTAAACTTAGCCTACAGTTCCATGGTACCTAGATGCATGCATTTATGAAGAAAAATAGAGTATTAACTAGGTTTGAGGGCATTTACCTATTTGTGCAATTTCAATGGAAAATCAAGAGAGGGGGGTGTCCACTTCTCTTGGTGATGCCCAAGCTCCACAAATCCTTGATAGCAGGCCCTAACTAGTATCCTCTATTGTAGGGGAGTCCAATGCAAGAAACTAGAGGTGATTTGGATCAAAATTGATCAAGTTATCAAGGTTGGAAGAAAGGGAATTTTGTAGGATTAAAATTCATATAAATTTGATCATGAATGAAATGATAGGTTATATAGGAGGGGGTAGTCCTATGGCCAGCCTAAGAGGTAGGGGGGTGTCCTTGGGTTGCTTCATAGTGAAGGCAAAGACTTCTAGGTAAAGGGTTGAAGATATTTCTAGGTTTCAAGAAATATCTCAAAAGTAAATATCTAGATATTTCAATCCTAAGATATTTACAACATAAAGTAAATACCTACACTTAGTCTTCTAGGTTAATGGCTAACCCCTAGATTAGGCTAAACTAGGTTAGGGACTAACATGACACTAATCAATAATTAAATAATAATAAAAATACGTAATTACATATAATTCCAATAATTCCTAGAAAATTACCAAAATACCCTTTAGGCTAAAAAGCCCTAATTTGATGTTCTAAGCCTATGGCTAGGCTCACATGATCATGGTTAGTCTCTAGGTTATGGAATCTCTAGGATTTACACTAGGGTTATACCAGTAAAGTCACAAAGTCATAAGTCATGACTTAGAAAATGGTTTTAATTAACTAAAAATCACCAAAGATCATATCATGACTAAAATACCATTAATAAATAATAAAAATAATAAATTTTCAAAAATACCCCAATTTTAGAAAACTGGGTGTTACAGACGCGCCCTTCTGCACCAAGCACATCACAGGGGATGCACCCTCATGAGCCTCCATACGTCTAGTAGAACGCCAACCGACGCGCCCACTCAGCTGTCCATCGAATGTCACAAATATTAAATGCTGAACTGACAGAGTTGGCAGCACGCCTCCCGAAGTCTGAACAGTCGGCAGCTTTTCAAAAGACTAAGCAACGCCAACGTCAGCGTCATCATTACTTCCTTTCGACGGCTACTGCCACGTGGCCGCCCAACCACTCGCATGCGCCTTCGCAGCCATGCGCCCAAATCTACATGTACCTCAAAAGCCATGCATCTCAGACTTTTCACTTATCCCTAAAGACAGAAGAAAAGTCACCAGTAAAGCTCCGCATGCGCCTCAAAAGCCATGTGCCCCAGACTTCTCCCCGATCCCAAAAGACAGGAGTAAAGTCACTACTGAAGCTCTGCATGCGCCTCAAAAGCCATGCGCCCAGAATGGTTCGTGACTCCTAAAGGTTACGAGCCAAAGTCTCCTCATGCGCCCAAACCTAGGCGCATCCTTCCAGGTCATTCCCCACCAAATCAGATATCTCTGAGCCATGGGTCGATGACACGTGTCCTTTGACTCAACTCATCCAAGATCTCAGTAACAGAAAGATCTTCTTCTCTGCTACGTGCCGGCTCACAACAGCAACATGAAGAAGTCAACCCCTCGATCAGGACGCATCATTCATGCGCCTCCATCAGCAATCAACACGTGGCGTTCCCACGACCAGGCGCATCCTACATATGTGCGCATGAGCAGCCAGCCTGCAGACTATATAAAGAGAGGGACCATTTCCTTCTTTGAGACCTACGTACACATATACCAACCTTCACAACGAACACACAGAGACTTCGTACCACCAGAGAGGCAGATACAGACACTCAACGTCTTCCTTCTCTCAGTAAGCTCCAGCACCCAGAGCAATCCAGACCTTCAGAGAACCGATAACCGTCGTCAGATCGTCAACGGAGTTAACGCATTACCACTCACTCCATCGGCACAAGGAACCCAGATAAACAAAAGTGTACTCCTAGGACTACATCTAAGTCCTATATTGTAACACTGTTCAGTTTGTATTGAAATTTGTAATCAAAGAATTTTAATGGCAAACAAGCTGGCAACTCTGCTGGGGACCTCTTTCTCCTCCACCGAGAAAGCTGTGTCACAATCCGACGACATGAAGGTGGGCTCCTCCCACAAGACGCTGTTCGTACGCCTCAATCAACAGGCGTATGAGGAATTCATCTCTGAAGGAAGTACGAGTCCTTCGAAGCGGCTGCCGAAGCCGAAGAAGACCCGTCGAGTCTGGATACGCAAGGTCGACGCCTCGGGCACCACCACCGAAGGAGATATGCCAATCCAGCCCTCCCTTCATGCTGACGTCCTCCACAACCAAGATGCACCCACTGGTGCAGCACATCTCTCGGGGAAACGTGCGGCTAACCACATTCTCCAGCCATCTCCCTCTCAGGCGAGGAAGATGCGTCGACGGAGCAGGGGCGCAGCCAATGCCCCGCGCATCACCTCTGATGCGCCACAGAAGCTCTCTGTCTTTGACAGACTCACTCGCTGTAATGGCGAGAAGAATTTGGATTCTGAGTACTATGCGCCCCAGCGGTCTGGTACGAAGAAATCCAAGGCAGCACGGGCCATACGCCCCAAACATGCTATGCCAGCAGCAAGCCAGAAGTATGCGCTCACAATCATGCACGCTGCTGATGGTAAGCTGTACAAGGTCAACTCGAGTGCTGCGGTGCCAAAAATGAGCCGACCTTCAAAGTCCTTGTCTCACTTGGACGCATCTACTGCGTGCATAACCAAGTCGAGTAAGGCAAATCCAGTGGCCTTGAACTCCCGCGCCTTCTCTGTTTGTGCGTTTGAGGTCCGTTTAAGTCACTTCAAATGCTGTGGTACCTCCACTACTGATCGGGATGCTTATTTGGTATTAGATTAGGGGGCACAGCACTCACTTGACCACCCCGGTGCTTGGCCTTGCCATGCGCCTGAAGGGGGTGTGAAGGTGGCACTCTCCGCCAACGATCTGCACAATGTGATCACTCACAAGCGCCGATCAGGAGAGTCGACTGACAAGCACGATGCACCTCTCACGGGGCATACTTGTGCTGTGGTTACCATCAACTGCTGTTGCAAAGCGGCAGTTCCACCAAGGCAGTCGGTGTTCCAGCGGCTGCAATCCTCGACACCCCTCCGACGTCACCTCGGGAAGAAGGTGTCAACAGAAGAAAAACCAATGGTTGCTTCATGCAACGTGATCTCCAACTCCTCGTCAGTCCGAAAGGCGACTGGCAGTTCCTCTTCCTTGTCCAAAAGCCAGCCGAGGAAAACTAAGACAGCTGTCTCATCCTCCGGAGTATTTGAAGGCACTCGAGGGAGGAAGAAGATGTTGGAGGAAGCTGGGGGTAGTCAGACCCTTGTCGAGCCTCCTTTCGAAGATGAGTGTGCCCAAAGCACACCTGGGGCAGATCCTCGAGGCAAAGTCAGCCTCCCAGAAGCCCCTGAAGACGAGGATATCCCCCAGAACATAGCTGGGGGTAGTCTAGCATCTGCGGCCCCGAGTTCCGGAGACGAAGAGGCCCTTCAAGACGGAGCTGAGGGTAATCAGGCCATTACAGATGCGCCCGTGGTGAATGTTCTTTCGAACATAGCCGGGGGTAGCCAAGACGAGGCTCCAGGAGAGGCAACTCCCCCACAAGAAAGTGAGGCCGAGAGTGAAGCCTCAACCCATCCATCCACTCCCGGCCGCGTCATGAGAGTAAACGTGACTGGGGCTGATATCGAGTCTGATGTGCCGCCAACAGACCTCGTCCAGCGCATGGATACCCTGGAGGGAGGACTCAAAACCCTCTCTGCCTCCATGCAAATACTAACTCAAGCAGTGTTTGAGATACGGTCAGCATTGGCTAGGACACCTTCTGCCGGTCCCGACCCAGGGGCCAATGGAGAATCGAGTGTACCCCTTCAACGGGTATCCTCGGACATAGATCGCCGTGAAGCACCTCGGACATCGAAGCCCTCAAGTCCTTAACTCCCGGTGGTACCACCTTCCCCGAATCCCAGCTCCACAGAAGACGTGGTCGAGATGATCAGGGACCTGCACGAGCACTTTGAGTCCATGACAAGACAAGAGGAGCGCCAAAAGATGGGCATCCCCAACCTTATCCCCTCGAATGGAATAAGGTGGTTTATCCTCCTAAGTATAAACCACAAACACTGACGCCATACGACGGGAAGGACTCTCCGCGTCGCTATCTGACGTATTTCCAGTCTCAGACGGGACATCTTCCGAAGGAGGACGCGCTACTTACCAGCATATTTGTTGGGGCACTGAAAGGAGTAGCGTACGATTGGTACTGCAGATATCTTCCTTCGACGACCTGACGCATCTTTTTCTCGACCGTTTCTACGACGGCGGAAAGGACATGACAATGGCGTCCCTTATAGAGATACGCCAGAAGAAGAAGGAAACAGTCCGAGTGTTCATCGAACGCTTCCGACAGGCCTGCTTTAGACTGGCCCCGGGCATGCCAGAACATGCGCTTCTCTCCTCCTGCAGTATGAACATGCTGCCTGCAGTCAAACTCTGGCTTAACTCTACTCCTCCTCCCGACTAGAGCTCCTTGATCATTGAAGCAGAAGCCACAGAGAAGAAGACGGCCAATGCTCGTCTTCTGGGAGTCAGTTTTCCCGCCTTTGAAGACAAGGGGAAACGGCCTGCAGCCAACAACCCCGGACGAGAGATAAAGGGGAAACAGGCATTGACTGTCAATGCCTCAAAAGGTGCATCCGCACCCACTCAGAAGCCTCCACTTGTACCAAGGCCAAAGGAGGTTTATTCGTTCAACGACGAAGACACCCTGTAACTCTTTGAGATACTGAAGCAGGGTGATAAGATAAAGCTTCCGGATCCAAAGCGTCCCGATGAGGTTGGGAAAGTGGACAACCCGACGTATTGTCACTACCATCGGTTTATCGGACACCCAACCAAGGACTGCTACGTCCTCGAGAATTACATCCAGCACATGATCAATACGGATGTAATCTTCGTCGACTACGAGAAGAAGACGATGTCAGCCAACGTGGTGTCACTCAAGTTTGGCACCTTGCAGCCAACTACAACACAGGATGGCGTCGCCTCCATCCCCAAGGCGACAATGAAGGTGGTTAACTTTCCACCTACCCATGACAACGTGAGTGGACTCATCCCACTCACCACGTCTCGGGGAGAGATCCTATGGGTTCACCCCGATCTCGTCTCCGAGGTGACTCAAACGGAGGTACGCTCTACCTCCAAGTCCAAAGACAGGAAGATCAAGTCTTGCCGTATGGTCTCTTCTTCAGTGGAAGAGGCACTTCCTGTACAGATGCGTTCACAACAGAACATCCAACCCGACGAAGCTGCCGTCGAGGTGGTGCCTCCTGGCACCGTCCCTGCTGTCCAGGATGAGGGCCCGTCTAAGCCCTCAGCAGCCAATAAGCAGAAGCAGATAGAGGCCCGCTTCGATAGGCCTCTGCGAAAAGAGAATGCTTCGGGGCTAGCCAAGCCCCACAACTTTGACATACTGGCACAACTGGCCAGTACTCCTGCCCGTCTATCTCTGTTCGAGCTCCTTCGTCTTTCCATTGACTCCCGAGAAGCTCTCTGCGAAGCTCTGAAGGCTGCTGAATCCTTTCTCAGTCAGGTCAAGCAGCCTGAAGATCTCCCGACTGTATGCACGCACTGTCATTGTGCGGATGAGGTTATGCCCAATATGACCTTCACCCAACAAGACATGTTGCTCAAACACAACCGACACAACAGGCCGATGTACTATACAGGGTATATCGATTCAGTCAAGGTGAAGCGGATTTAGATCGATCCGGGGTCTTCCCTCAGCATCATCCCGAAGACGCTGCTTTCAACACTGGGGATCCCAATGTACCGACTGGCGCCCTCCAACATAACAATCAGTGGCTTCAACGCTAGCAAAAGCGAACCACTGGGCAAAATACGACTAAAGTGCCACATCGGTAACCTCAGAACCGAGGTCGCTTGTTATATCGTGGACGCCGAAGTCAACTATAACATTTTGTTGGGTCGCCCATGGCTGTACGAGTACATGGTGGTGCCATCCACGCTCCACCAATGTATGAAGTACGTGTCCACCAACAACGTCATCCGTACGGAGTTCGCAGACATCGACCCTTTCAAAGGGATTGAAGCCTACTTCACCGATGCCGACTTATACAAGTCACCTGACCAGGAGGAGGCCAATGATGTTGACGACGAAGCAGAAATAGCAGCAGAGCCAGACATGGTGCCTGAGGTCACCCCCGACGCTCCTTTGAAGATCTGACTCAAAGGCAAACCGCCTCAGAAGTTGCCTCCCATGAGCATTAAGCTACCCGGGAAAGCACCAGCTGCTCCTGAAGCTCCCCTGAAGATACGGCTCAAGGGAAAGTCGCCTCAAATATCGGCCCCCTCGTGGCGAAACCACAGGAGAAGGCATCAATCACCGGAGGCACAGCGGAGGCACCTCTGAAGGTACATCTTAAGGGCAAGCCGTCGCCATCCTATCTGCCAGAGAAGGCCCATGTAGTCCTCTCAGACTCCCAGATCAGCGCTGTGGTGGACCCTCCCGATCCTACTCCAGTGCTTACAGATGAAGAGCTGGGGGAATATATCTCGGCCGATGTAGTTGCCCCATCTCTCGACAATGTAATCCCATGGGATAAAATCTCATATTTCATCAATAACAGAGTATCTTTTAATTATTCTAGTCTTCCACATCGGAATGCCATGTATACATTAGATAACGCTCTACGGTCTTTGCAAACATGTAACACCCAATTTTCCAAATTAGGGCAATTTTGAAATTTTATAATTATAATCATTTAATAATGATATTTAAATCATATTATGATTTTTGTTGATTTTTAATTAATTTAAAACTATTTAAAATATTGATTGGTGATTTTGATGATTAACTAGTTAAATCCTAGTTTTGCTAAGCCTAGAGACTAACTATGACCAAGGGAGCCTAGTCACGTGATTAGAATTTCATATTACCTATTTTTAGCCTAAGGATATTTTGGTCATTTTGACAATTTTGTGAATTTGTAATTTATATTAATTAAATATTGTGCTAGTCTTTTAGTGAAGCCTTAACCTAGAAGTTAACCTAACCTAGATTAGTCATGAGGTTAAAATTAGGGTTAGAACATTCCTACTAAGTGCCAAGGTTAGTAATATCTAGATATTATTAGGAAGAGATATTTCTTTTTGAGATATTTGTGAAAAGAAGCCTCAACCAATAGAAAGCCTTGAAAATTGTTGGAGCAACCTCAACTACTCATCTAAAACCCTAACCCTAGTCAGCCCATGGCTGGACACTTAGCCTCCCCCATCCTATTTAATACCCTCCCAAAGTTAGGGCTAGCCTCCATTAGGTGTTCTTGCCAAGTTTTAGAAAGAGGTAATTCTCCATCTTCAATAAATCCTAGTAAATCCATTTTAATTCCTTTTTAACCCAAACAAATGCATTGGGTTCTAAATTCTTCCTACTTTCTGTTGGCATCAAGTGTTCTCAGATTTTAGAAGCTTTGGAGGAGTTTCACCATTGTGAAGAACATCACTCATTGAGCTTTTTGGAGGATTTTGATACATAGAGGTAACTTCCTATATTCACCATAGAATCCTGAGATTTTTGCATCATTAGGGAGCCTTAGACCTAACCTAACAGTAGGGATAGGAAACCCTAAGTTTTCGTGTCGTTTCGTGTCCAATCTGGACACGTATCAGTGTCCTATGCATGGTGTTCGATGAAATGCCTAAACCAATGTTTTTATAACCATTTTTGAAACTAATTACATGATTTTGTAGCCCTTGGCATGCTGATCACGAATCTAACACTCTGAGCACATTTTTGAGCTGTGTTCGTGTCCAAAATGGACACGAACACGCTGTACGACACTGTCGTGCAGTGTCCTGCTGCTCGATCACGTTTTCTCCGTGTCTGTGTCACTTGGACACATGAAAATTGACACACAGCTAGGGGACACGACTGACATCACACCCATAAAGTTTCACAGGTTCTCGTTTAGTGTGTACGATGAAATTGGACCTGCACTGATTTTGAACAGTGCTGTGCATGCGTTTTTCGTGACACTTATACGCACGCTAAACTCGGACATGACACACATTAGACACTATACAGACACTTGTATCCCTAGACCTATACCTACCCTAGGGTTGGACACGAGCACGAGGCTCTAGGGTCGACATACGAGCCCCTAGGTTGCTCGACACCTCTGCACGAGGAGTGCTGTGCACTGGTTTCACAGATATGGTTTTCCTTCTTTTGGACACGTTTGTGTCCTAATTTATGGACACAAACGGACACGTGGACATGCCTAACATGTCCCTAGGTCTGTACACTAGGTTCACCTAGTTGTGATGCGATTTTGAATGGTAAATTTGGGTTTCGAAATTGTTTAGCACTGTTAACTGATACGAATTTCCTGTTTAACTGAACACTGAGTTAAAACAGTCGACTGATACTTTTAACTATTTTATAATCCATGTTTGCTAATTCCTATTATTTAATTGTCCTAATAAACACAATTACATATGTTCATGTACTTGTCGGGTTGGATTGCATGATAGGTTAGGATGTTAACAAGAGGGGGATTCGAATATGGGAATGGATCCTGAGATTCACTGATTAATGGATCCTGAGAATTCTAATAGATTTTAATTGTTTATATGTTAGATTGAATTCATTGTTAACTGAGAAGTCCTGAGATTTCACAGGAATGTGGGTTGGTTTCACATGTACCTGATACCTGAGATTTTAGTTATGAGTTTGAGTTTGATCCTTGATTTAAATGGTTAAACCTGGAATGTATCAGTGGTCACTGATATGAAAGGAAAACCTGTGATTAGTAGGTTTGAACTGTCAAGAAAACCTGAGATACACCTACCCAATTTCTGAACCCTGAAACTGTCATTTGATTCTCAGGAATTCCTGAGTTTTCAAAGGGAATGAAGGGTTGGTTCATTGTAATGAAATCCTGAGTTATCAATGAACACTGAGACTTAATACCTAAGAATATCAACCCCATGCCACCTACTGAAATCTGATTTCAGTTTACCTTGAATCTATTGGATAGATGTGTAGAGTAGAGGAGAGTTAGAGTAGAGGGAATGATGGGTTTGGTTCATTGTAGATGAATCCTGAGATTCAATCCTTAGGAAACCAGAGAATGTATAGGTTAACCTGAGATGAGAGTTCAAGATTTTGAACCTGAGAGTTGGTTGAGTCCTATAGGTTTTAGTTCATTTTGAGTTTTTACTGATTTTGTATTTTGATTTGAAATGCTTATTATCACAAGTTAACTAGTTGAAACTGAGATGGGGTCAACTAAAATCTGAGATTATTGAGTCCTAAAACTTCATCACATTAGTATACACTAATTAGAGGTAAACACACATTCCATCATTGCCATGGTTCCATGAACACACACACACTTATGAATCCTGGAACACACCCTTCATGCCACATATACCCCCAATATCTCCATTCACCTACACAAACACACACACACACACACACTAACTAGCCACTGCCACACTGCCACTTTAACACTTTATCACTATCACATCCTCACATGTAAACCTAGACATAAACACACATGTCCCTACCCTATCACTCTATGTATATATATATATATACATATTTCTATATGCTAGATACAATAATGTGGTATGTATACATATATATGTATATGATAAATTATATTAAATTAGTGTATATATAAGGTGTGGGAATATGTGATATAGCCCTTATGGCCTATAGGCTATGTATATGGTACATGGCCTATGTGTATGGCATGAATGCCAGTCAATGTGTGTTGTTGACTTGTATAGCCCAGTTTTGATGTGTGCTTGCTAGTCTAGGCTTGGTTAGCCCTAGTGAGACTTGACTAGACTAGGATTGACCTAGTTTGACCTAGATAGTTGACCAGGTTTGACTTAGAGTTGATTTTGACCTAGATTGGCCTAAAAATCATGTAGATTGCATTATAGCTTTCATTTTCCTTGTTCTGAACATGTCATAACCCATACTGCTATATTTAGGACATTGTGACTCCGGTGCAGACATCTGATATTTTATTACTCTTTTCAGAGTAACAGGCGAGTACATTCTCTGATAGTTCTTTCATTATTTGATGATTACTGTGATTCAGTTCTAGTATAGTTCTATTTGATTCTCTGTCACAACATGTATTAATATTTTAGATTTATTTACTCGTAATACATGTACTTGATTTGTCTAACCCTATTACTCGAATCACTCACAAGACTCATCTACTCGAAATACCTACAAGTATTAAATGTATAAATCATACAAGAATCATCATAACAAGAACGATAGCCATCGCTGCTGGGCCCGGTATGCGATGTGTCGTATTCAACAAGAATCACTAAACAAGAATGATAGCCATCGCCGCTTGGCCGAGCGTACGATGTGCCGTATTACAAGAATGATAGCCATCACCGCTTGGCCGAGCGTGCGATGTGCCGTACTCATTACAAGAATCACCTACAAGGATTAGTGTACAAGAATCTTATAAGAACCACTTCGCTCAAATCATTGAGAAGAATCATCTACTAGAATCATCATGTACAAGAATCATTTACTAGACTCAATTGTATTAGACTCACATTGGATTACACCCAACTTACATTGTACAAACTGGACTTATTACATGTTATCCTAGTTCAGCTAGATCTTATTTACAGTCTTTCTTGCCATCATTCTTCTTTTATTTCATTACCTTACTTTCCTTGTACCTTTGCTATTTCTCTACATCATTACCTGTATAAAACTGCCATTATCATTAATATAACTGTCTATAACTGTTTTATAGTATTTGTCATTACTTGGATGGAGATGTGCTCGTTCCTGTCCTGACTGGACCTGTTGAAAATATTACAGATGACTGCCCTGAGGACGTTTGCCCTACTTACCTTGGAGCAGGAGATGGCTTAGCTACCTATGGCCCCGACACTCAGGAGTGATCGGGAGACTAGCTAGTAGACTTGGTTTAGTTTTCATATTTTAGAATTTGAATTGTAATAACTTGAGATACGAGTTTGTATTTGAGTTTGTTTGAGATATTATTATTTTAGTAGTTTTTAAATATTGTTGTTAGTCTTTAGTTATAAACTTCTGTGTTATCTTATCGTTCTTAGACTGTGATTGAGTTTCATTATATCTATACTTGTCCTCCGTTCGGAGTTGAGATTTGACAAGTACATTATATAATAGCGTGAGTTGTTGATTAGATAGTAACCTAGGACAGCGTTCTACCGTCGACACTGCGGCGTAGGCTGGACGTACCCACTTCTCGTGCCCTTACTCTAGGGTGCGGGTCGTGACACGTTTTTAGTGGTGGCCCATGCAGGTCGAGTTTATGTAGTGGTATTCGAACTAGAGTATCACTACAGCCTGCGATAAGATTGAGAAATAGGCTTAAACGGAGAGGTATTCAATCACAGTTAGGAAAATTTTGCTTTAAATTATGCCATCTACATTTCTTACTGATTGTCTTCTTTGAAATAAACTGTCCTCCTTTGATTTATCGATTCCAGCTCAGTATTGACTTTCTTTTCGATCTGTCTTCAGGATGGTGGAGACACGATCACATCGCTCTGGTACAGTAGCCGCTGGAGAGGGGTCTGCCACCTCTCGTCCATTGCAGCAGCCTGTTGAGACTGTAGCACCTTTTGCTCCTGATCAGACAGGAGCTGCTGTAGCCATTGGGGGTATGCCTCCACTAGTTCAGAGGATGACCCCAATTATTTCTGAGATGTTTCAGTAGCAGCATCAGCATCCACCTGCAGGGACAGTTGACGCCGTTCAGCTGTTGGCTTTCTTCAGGCAGTACATGGAGGGTCAGCAGACCCAGCAGCAGAGACAGACGGCAGAGCTCAGCAGAGGCATTGAACTGGCAGTGACGGCAGTGGAGAGAGTCGTAGCTCAGCCAGCGGCAGTCCCGCAGCCGTACCAGCCACGGCACTACAACAAAAAACCCTTTTAATGACGCTCGATAAGGAGTTTTAATGACGGTTGATACATAAGCGTTATTAAGTTGAAAAATACCTTTTTTCTATGACGGTTTGGGCTAATTCTGGGCTTTTTATAACGTTTATAAAATAAAGCGTTATTAATAGTTTAGAGCGGTGGCAAACTTGTAATTCTTTCATTGTATAAAAGCTAAGTGGGAGAGAGAGAATTTATTTCTCATCCATTTTCTAACCGAGCAGCTCCTCCCCAAACCTCTTCTCCCCCAATTTTTCACTTTTTATTTTCCCTCCTTTTCGGTTCGACTCTAATTTTTTCTCTCCTAAACTCCAGATCTACACAAAGGTGGACGCGACGATGGTGGTGGTGAAGAGGCTGAAGAAGGTCTGGGTCGGGAGGAGGGAGTTCGAGCAGCAGATGGAGGCGGTGGGGAGGGTGCGGCACGAGCATTAGGAGGCGGTGGTATGATCCTCAACTTCAACTCCATTCTAGTTCGATTTTCGACTATTTTCTCACTTTTATCATCTGGGCAGCGCTTGATTCAGTAGATTTGAGTGTTTTATTTTGGGAAAGATTTAATTTTTCCCCCCTTAGGGTTAGGGTTTGTGTTGTTTGTTCTCGTTACGTTTGTGTCTCGAACCCAGTTATATGTCCAGGTTCATCTAGCTTACCCCGAGCGCCTCCGACGGCACCGTCGCGTACAGTAGCGTGCCGACGACGATGCCCAAGGCTCCGCCGTCGTCCTCGCACAGCTCGGTGTCGACGTTCTCGTCGACCGCGTGCGGGGAGGTCGAAGCGGAGAGGGGCTCCTCTTCGCGGGTGAGCGAAGAAGAGGACGGCAACGTGAGGAAGAAGCTCAGGCTTACGAAGGAGCAGTCTGCTCTTTTGGAGAAAAGGTTCAGAGAACATAGCACTCTCAATCCAGTAACGCTCTACTTAGCATATATATTGTTCTGATAGCTTTCTTTTGTGCCTCTTTGGCATGTATATTATTTTATTTGTATAGGAAGTTTATTATTGAATGAAATTCCTTGGATTCGTGATGGAATTTTGTTGATTCACTAGTAGTGAAATTTGAATTCTATTGCTGTGTATGCTATTATTATATGGATTAGGTGTTAACAGAGTGCAATTGGATTCTTTTGTAGATTGTGTGTCAACATAGAAGGTTCTTAATCTGCAAATATGCTCTCGCGCTAGCTGAACAAGTATGTGCTCCTTGGTAACTGCTCTCCTAATTTCTCTTCTAATATTGAATGAAATTTAGATTCTCTAATATTTTGTGTGGTCCATCACCTTCAATAATATTGCCCCAGTTATTAACTTGAATTGGTTTAGGATTGTAAAAGAACTATATTAGTACCCAGTTGGGATATCGAGCTTCGGGTAAATGTGATCCATATACCTTCAGAAGAGCTAACAGTCAGTTTGCAGGGAAAAAAAATATGTGACAATGTTTAGACTTCTTTTGATAGTTACATTCATAAATAATAGAATCTTTTGGTTATCTCCATCTTGCTTATTGGTGTTAGTTCTTAGCATATATATTTTTATTTTTTTTAATTTTGTTTCGCTTCTTGTAACCTAGTTTATGTTTATTCTGCTTCTGAATATATAATGAACAGCTTGTGCTCTTTGCGGCTTGGAAGAGGCTTCTCCCATGACTGTGACTCGGTCTTTCCTCTCCTAAAGTTTGGGTAACAAGTCTTCCACACAACTTAACATGGATTTATTTAAGTTCAGTTAGCTGCCTTAGTTTCTGCTCTGTGAGCTTTTACTTGTGTTAACAAAGTATATATTAGTCTTGGATAAGACCAGTTTTATTCTCATTTAGTTGATTTACCTTTTACTTTCATCTATGTCATACTTCTGTACTTGCAAATTGACCTGAGTTACTACGGACCATAATATAACTTGAATGAAAGAATGAGCTATTTTACATATGCCAGAAAAAGCAAATACATTACATGGTAACAACTATGTGTTTGTGGTGAATCCTTGGTTGTAGAAATTGGAGTATTGGTGGCATAGATTTTAACATGGTATTAGACCAATTACAGTTTTATTTATTTAGAAGGTTCAAATCATGAATGGCATATTTTAAATTGGTTGAAAAAAAATAATTTCTTTCCCTCTATGTCGGGACTACATAAATGTTGGGACTACATAATTTTTTCCCTCTATGTTTTATTGCTTGTGTTTCAAGGACTTACTTGCTTATTGGTTCATAATTTTTTCTTGACCGGTCTGGATGGCTCATTGGTTGGAGAGTTTCCTAGGTACTGTTATCCCTAACTATAAGTTACATGTTGGTGCTGCTTGAGAAGTTTGATGCTGGCTGTTCAGCTTCCAATGTAATCTTTTTTAAGCTTATTCATGTTGATTTAAGAGAATGTACTGTCAAGTTTATTCATGCTTCCAATGTAATCTTTTTTTTGTTTTTTTCAGCTTTCCTTCTTTCATATGTGGACCAATCAATTGCAAGAGACATTAAATTCAAACAAACGAGGATACTGCTTTTTTTCATAAAGATTTTAGCAGTTGGAGGACCTTTAGTCCCTGGTAGTCCAACAGAGCTCTGGGTGCAAGTTTTTTGGTAGTTGTAAATGTATATATGTATTTGTAAATGTATATATGTATTTGGATATTCTATTTTGAGAATGTAATGAAGATGTTGATATGTACTCTATTTTGAGAAATGTAATAAAGATGGTGATATATAATGTTAATTTGATTTTTAGGCCTGACAATTATATGGACTGATTTGGATGTGCTAATTTGAATAGTATAAAGTGTTATAAATGTGCTACATTGAGCCTATACATGTTATCTATTCATGACGTTTTAAAATTGTTCTGAATTGTGCACTATATATTAACTATTCATAACGCTTTTATAGAAACTATTCATGACGGTTATTTTATGACGCTTTTGAAAAACATTTATAACACCCGTTTTCATGACGGTTGCTGTGGAAAAAAAAAGCGTCATGGTTCGTCATTAATGATGCTTTTTAGCCGTCATTAAAAGGGTTTTTTGTTGTAGTACGGGAGAAGGGCATCCAGGACTTCCAGAAGATGTACCCGAGAGACTTCCGAGGGACAGAGGGGATCCTGTATGCTGATGAGTGGATCGAGCATATGGAGGAGATCTTCAGGCTGGCTGAGATCCCGACGAGGCTCCAGATAGAGGCAGCGGCTAGTATGATGCAGGATCTGGCCCGTACATGATACCAGACCGACCCGAGGGTTGGCACAGCAGGACAGACTTGGGCAGCATTCAAGAAGCTGTTCAAGGAGAAGTTCTTTCCAGACGCAGCACTGGGAGCCCTCGAGACCCAGTTCGAGGCCCTAGTTCAGGAGACCCAGTCCGTGGAGGAGTACGCAGGAGAGTTCTGCCGCCTGAGCAGATTTATGGAGGACTTGTCGGAGACGACGAAGGCCCGGAGGTTCCGGAAGGGCTTGATAAAGGAGGTCAAGTCCTACACCAAGAACGCCCGCGGTGCTACATTTGAAGAGATCCTGGTGGACGCACTAGCTGCAGAGGATGATCTTGAGCTTAGGCTCAAGAGGGGACGAGACTCCCAGGGAGGCAGCAGTAGTGGAGGACCGGCCAAGAGGCCCCATGTGCAGACTCAGCAGGCACAGGCACCAGTGAGAGTGCAGTAGGCACAACATCAGCCTAGAGGACAGGACCGCGGGGTGCCGACTTGTGCCTACTGCAGGAAAGCAGGTCATGTTTGGGAGTCTTGTAGGAGGAGGCTGAAGGTTTGTTTATTCTGTGGATCCGACGCTCACCAGATAGTGGATTGCCCCACAGCACCCCCACTTCGTAGAGCACAGGATCAGAGAGAGGGAGCTAGGCCACCTGTAGCTCAGCACCAGAGGGGTAGAGCTTTTACGATGGCAGTCGAGGAGACCGACGCTGCAGGTGATGGGTTAGCAGGTTTGACCTTCTCATTCTTCCTCCCCACTTTCCTGTGTGATTCCCTTAGTACCTACCAGGATATTATTTGTGATTGCTAGATAGTGTAGCTACCCTGTTCGAGACTGTGGAATCACGACCCGTAAGATTATGTTTGCATGATTAACTCTTGACCTTGATTGTTTGGGTTTGACCTAGAGGGGGGTACGATCATTTTAATTTCGAGGACAAAATTTTTATAAGGTGGGTAGACTTGTAACACCCAGTTTTCCAAATGAGGGCAATTTTAAAATTTTATAATTATAATCATTTAATAATGATATTTAAATCATATTATGATTTTTGGTAATTTTTAATTAATTTAAACCTATTTAAAATAGTGATTGGTGATTTTGATGATTAACTAGTTAAACCCTTGTTTTGCTAAGCCTAGAGACTAACCATGACCAAGGGAGCCTAGTCACGTGATTAGAATTTCATATTACCTATTTTTAGCCTAAAGGTATTTTGGTCATTTTGACAATTTTGTGAATTTGTAATTTATATTAATTAAATATTGTGCTAGTCTTTTAGTGAAGCCTTAACCTAGAAGTTAACCTAACCTAGATTAGTCATGAGGTTAAAATTAGGGTTAGAACATTCCTACTAAGTGCCAAGGTTAGTAATATCTAGATATTATTAGGAAGAGATATTTCTTTTTGAGATATTTGTGAAAAGAAGCCTCAACCAATAGGAAGCCTTAAAAATTGTTGGAGCAACCTCAACCACTCATCTAAAACCCTAACCCTAATCAGCCCATGGCTAGACACTTAGCCTTCCCCATCCTATTTAATACCCTCCCAAAGTTAGGGCTAGCCTCCATTAGGTGTTCTTGCCAAGTTTTAGAAAGAGGTAATTCCCCATCTTCAATAAATCCTAGTAAATCCATTTTAATTCCTTTTTAACCCAAACAAATTGCATTAGGTTCTAAATTCTTCCTACTTTCTGTTGGCATCAAGTGTTCTAAGATTTGGGGAGCTTTGGAGGAGTTTCACCATTGTGAAGAACATCACTCTTTGAGCTTTTTGGAGGATTTTGATACATAGAGGTAACTTCCTATATTCACCATAGAATCCTGAGATTTTTGCATCATTAGGGAGCCCTAGACCTAACCTAACAGTAGGGATAGGAAACCCTAAGTTTTCGTGTCGTTTTGTGTCCAATCTGGACACGTGTCAGTGTCCTATGCATGGTGTTCGATGAAATGCCTAAACCAATATTTTTATAACCATTTTTGAAACTAATTACATGATTTTGTAGCCCTTGGCATGCTGATCATGAATCCAACACTCTGAGCACGTTTTCGAGCTGTATCCGTGTCCAAAATGGACACGAATATGCTGTACGACACTATCGTGCAGTGTCCTGCTGCTCGATCACGTTTTCTCCGTGTCTGTGTCACTTGGACACGTGAAAATTGACACACAACTAGGGGACACGACTGACATCACACCCATAAAGTTTCACAGGTTCTCGTTTAGTGTGCACGAAGAAATTGGACCTGCACTGATTTTGTACAGTGTTGTGCACGCGTTTTTCGTGACACTGATACGCACGCTAAACTCGGACACGACACACTTTAGATACTATACAGACACTTGTATCCCTAGACCTATACCTACCCTAGGGTTGGACACGAGCACGAGGCTCTAGGGTCGACACACGAGCCCCTAGGTTGCTCGACACCTCTGTACGAGGAGTGCTGTGCACTGGTTTCACTGATATGGTTTTCCTTCTTTTGGACACGTTTGTGTCCTAATTTATGGACACAAACGAACACGTGGACATGCCTAACATGTCCCTAGGTCTGTACACTAGGTTCACCTAGTTGTGATGCGATTTTGAATGGTAAATTTGGGTTTCGAAATTGTTTAGCACTGTTAACTGATACGAATTTCCTGTTTAACTGAACACTGAGTTAAAATAGTCGACTGATACTTTTAACTGTTTTATAATCCATGTTTGCTGATTCCTATTGTTTAATTATCCTGATAAACACAATTAGATATGTTCATGTACTTGTTGGGTTGGATTGCATGATAGGTTAGGATGTTAACAAGAGGGGGATTCGAATATGGGAATGGATCCTGAGATTCACTGATTAATGGATCCTAAGAATTCCAATAGATTTTAATTGTTATATGTTAGATTGAATTCATTGTTAACTGAGAAGTCCTGAGATTTCACAGAAATGTGGGTTGGTTTCACATGTACCTGATACCTGAGATTTCAGTTATGAGTTTGAGTTTGATCCTTGATTTAAATGATTAAACCTGGAATGTATCAGTGGTCACTGATATGAAAGGAAAACCTGTGATTAGTAGGTTTGAACTGTCAAGAAAACCTGAGATACACCTACCCAATTTCTGAACCCTGAAACTGTCATTTGATTCTCAGGAATTCCTGAGTTTTCAAAGGGAATGAAGGGTTGGTTCATTGTAATGAAATCCTGAGTTATCAATGAACACTGAGACTTAATACCTGAGAATATCAACCCCATGCCACCTACTGAAATCTGATTTCAGTTTACCTTGAATCTATTGGATAGATGTGTAGAGTATAGGAGAGTTAGAGTAGAGGGAATGATGGGTTTGGTTCATTGTAGATGAATCCTGAGATTCAATCCTTAGGAAACCAGAGAATGTATAGGTTAACCTGAGATGAGAGTTCAAGATTTTGAACCTGAGAGTTGGTTGAGTCCTATAGGTTTTAGTTCATTTTGAGTTTTTACTGATTTTGTATTTTGATTTGAAATGCTTATTATCACAAGTTAACTAGTTGAAACTGAGATCGGGTCAACTGAAATCTGAGATTATTGAGTCCTGAAACTTCATCACATTAGTATACACTAATTAGAGGTAAACACACATTCCATCATTGCCATGGTTCCATGAACACACACACACACTTATGAATCCTGGAACACACCCTTCATGCCACATATACCCCCAATATCTCCATTCACCTACACAAACACACACACACACTAACTAGCCACTGCCACACTGCCACTTTAACACTTTATCACTATCACATCCTCATATATAAACCTAGACATAAACACACATGTCCCTACCCTATCACTCTATGTATATATATATATATACATATTTCTATATGCTAGATACAATAATGTGGTATGTATACATATATATGTATATGATAAATTATATTAAATTAGTGTATATATAAGGTCTGGGAATATGTGATATAGCCCTTATGGCCTATAGGCTATGTATATGGTACATGGCCTATGTGTATGGCATGAATGCCAGTCAATGTGTGTTGTTGACTTGTATAGCCCAGTTTTGATGTGTGCTTGCTAGTCTAGGCTTGGTTAGCCCTAGTGAGACTTGACTAGACTAGGATTGACCTAGTTTGACCTAGACAGTTGACCAGGTTTGACTTAGAGTTGACTTTGACCTAGATTGGCCTAGAAATCATGTAGATTGCATTGTAGCTTTCATTTTTCTTGTTCTGAACATGTCATAACCCATACTGCTCTATTTAGGACATTGTGACTCCGGTGCAGACATCTGATATTTCATTACTCTTTTCAGAGTAACAGGCGAGTACATTCTCTGATAGTTCTTTCATTATTTGATGATTACTGTGATTCAGTTCTAGTATAGTTCTATTTGATTCTCTGTCACAACATGTATTAATATTTTAGATTCATTTACTCGTAATATATGTACTTGATTTGTCTAACCCTATTACTCGAATCACTCACAAGACTCATCTACTCGAAACACCTACAAGTATTAAATGTATAAATCATACAAGAATCATCATAACAAGAACGATAGCCATCGCTGCTGGGCCCGATATACGATGTGCCGTATTCAACAAGAATCACCAAACAAGAATGATAGCCATCGCCACTTGGCCGAGCGTACGATGTGCCGTATTCCAAGAATGATAGCCATCACCGCTTGGCCGAGCGTGCGATGTGCCGTACTTATTACAAGAATCGCCTACAAGGATTAGTGTACAAGAATCTTACAACAACCACTTCGCTCAAATCATTGAGAAGAATTATCTACTAGAATCATCATGTACAAGAATCATTTACTAGACTCAATTGTATTAGACTCACATTGGATTACACCCAACTTACATTGTACAAACTGGACTTATAACATGTTACCCTAGTTCAGCTAGATCTTATTTACAGTCTTTCTTGCCATCATTCTTCTTTTATTTCATTACCTTACTTTCCTTGTACCTTTGCTATTTCTCTACATCATTACCTGTATAAAACTGCCATTATCATCAATATAACTGTCTATAACTATTTTATAGTATTTGTCATTACTTGGATTTTCTGGATGAGATGTGCTCGTTCCTGTCCTGACTGGACCTGTTGAAAATATTACAGATGACTGCCCTGAGGACGTTTGCCCTACTTGCCTTAGAGCAGGAGATGGCTTAGCTACCTATGGTCCCGACACTCAGGAGTGATCGGGAGACTAGCTAGTAGACTTGGTTTAGTTTTCATGTTTTAGAATTTGAATTGTAATAACTTGAGATACGAGTTTGTATTTGAGTTTGTTTGAGATATTATTATTTTAGTAGTTTTTAAATGTTGTTGTTAGTCTTTAGTTATAAACTTCTGTGTTATCTTATCGTTCTTAGACTGTGATTGAGTTTCATTATATCTATACTTGTCCTCCGTTCGGAGTTAAGATTTGACAAGTACATTATATAATTACGTGAGTTGTTGATTAGATAGTAACCTAGGACAGCGTTCTACCGCCGATACTGCAGCGTAGGCTGGACGTACCCACTTCTCGTGCCCTTACTCTAGGGTGCGGGTCGTGACACATTTTTAGTGGTGGCCCATGCAAGTCGAGTTTATGTAGTGGTATTCGAACTAGAGTATCACTACAGCCTACGATAGGATTGAGAAATAGGCTTAAACGGAGAGGTACTCAATCACAGTTAGAAAAATTCTGCTTCAAATCATGCCATCTACATATCTTACTGATTGTCTTCTTTGAAATAAACTGTCCTCCTTTGATTTATCGATTCCTGCTCAGTATTGACTTCCTTTTCGATCTATCTTCAGGATGGTGGAGACACGATCACATTGCTCTGGTACAGTAGCCGCTGGAGAGGGGTCTGCCACCTCTCGTCCATTGCAGCAGCCTGTTGAGACTGTAGCACCTTCTGCTCCTGATCAGACAGGAGCTGCTGTAGCCATTGGGAGTATGCCTCCACTAGTTCAGAGGACGACCCCAGTCATTCCTGAGATGTTTCAGCAGCAGCATCAGCAGCCACCTGCAGGGACAGTTGACGCCGTTCAGCTGTTGGCTTTCTTCAGGCAGTACATGGAGGGTCAGCAGACCCAACAGCAGAGGCAGACGACAGAGCTCAGCAGAGGTATTGAGCTGGCAGTGACGGCAGTGGAGAGAGTCGTAGCTCAGCCAGCGGCAGTCCCGCAGCCGTACCAGCCACGAAAGAAGGGCATCCAGGACTTCCAGAAGATGTACCCTAGAGACTTCCGAGGGACAGAGGGGATCCTGTATGCCGATGAGTGGATCGAGCATATGGAGGATTCCGATACCATTATCGGATCTGTCTTCAAGAGAGTGCTGTCAGCCAACATGACATCTGTACAATCTTAAGAAGAAGAAGGCGAAGACCAAGCGCCGAAATTCTTCGAAGAAGAACCCTGGGCTCAACGCCTGGGATAACAATGGGAGTCTCATTTTGAACTACGTGAACCTCCCACCAAGGATGAAGTCGAGCAGATCGACCTTGGGGATGGATCTTCTTCCAAACCCATCTTCATCAGCAAAAGCCTAAAAGGAGAAGACCGAGAATCTTTAATCCAGCTGGCTAAAGAGTATATCGACGTCTTCGCCTGGAGCTACGAAGATATACCGGGACTTGATCCCCAGATTGCGATGCATAGGTTGAACATCTTACCTGATGCCAAGCCTATCAAACAACAACAGCGACGCTTCCGTCCGGACATCATGAACGCCATTGATCAGGAGGTGGACAAACTCTTGACCAGTGGCTTCATCCGTGAAGAGCAACACCCAGATTGGGTATCCAACGTCGTCCCCGTCACCAAGAAGAATGGGAAGATACGAGTCTGTATCAACTTCAGAGACCTCAACTCTGTTTGCCCAAAAGACGAATTCCTGCTTCCAATCACCGATGTGATGATCGACAACACAAGTAGCTTCGAGCGCATGTCTTTCATGGACGGGTATTCGGGCTACAATCAGATCAAGATGTTCCCCGATGACGTAAAATACACGTCATTCAGGACTCCAAAGGGCATTTTCTGCAACACAGTGATGCCCTTCGGCTTGAAAAAAGCTGGTGCGACATACCAACGAGCTATGAGCACCATTTTCCGTCAACACCTCCGCAAGACAGTCGAATGCTATGTCGACGACATCGCAGTCAAGAGCCGTCTCAAAGGAGATCACCTGCAAGACCTCAAGACAGTCTTCGATCTCATACGGGCGCATCAACTCAAGATGAACCCCGCTAAATCCTTTCTTGGGGTTTCTAGCGAAAAGTTCTTGGGCTTCATCATCACGACGAAAGGCATTCATGTCGATCCCGAGAAGTCCAAAGCTATCCTTGATATGAACCCTCCGAAGAACCTTCGAGAACTTCGAGGCCTACAGGGACGGCATACATCCGGAGGTTCATAGCAAGCCTTTCCGGCAAATGTCAACCCTTTATCCAGCTCATAAAGAAAGGAGTCTCTTATGTCTGGACAGAGGAATACCAAAAGGCCTTCGACGACATCAAAGCCTACCTGACGAGCCCACCAGTCCTGGTGGCACCCGTCGCCGACAAACCGTTTCTCCTCTACGTCCGAGCCATGGATCACTCCCTCGGCGCTTTGCTGGCTTAGAACAGCGATACAGGCTATAAGCAAGCAATCTACTACCTCAGTCGAACTCTGATCGGGGTCGGACACCGGTACAACCCCGTTAAGAAAGAGTGCTTGGCTTTGGTATTTGCCATCCAAAAGACTCGACATTATGTCTCGGGGCAGACAATTCATGTCATTTCCCGAGTCAATCCACTCAGAGTCCTCATGACGAAGCCAGGATCATTGAACTCCCAGCTAGCCACATGGGCGATCTTGCTAACGCCATACAACATGGTGTTCGTTCCACAAAAAGCTGTTAAAGGTCAAGCTCTGGCCGACTTTTTAGCTGCACACCCCATCCCAGAGTCCTCAAGACTCTATGAAGACATCCCGGATGAGGTCCAAGAATCAAACGTCACCGAAGAAGGCTCCGTCTGGCGGATGTTTTTCGATGGCGCTTCAAGAACAGGCCCCAAAGGCCAAATCGTCGCAGGAGTGGGGGTGGTATTAGTTTCCCCAGATCAGCTGGTCATCCAGCGTGCTTACTCCCTTTCGAAGCCGTGCTCCAACAATGTTGCGGAGTACAACGCGCTCATTATGGGACTCTAGCTAGCGCAACAGCTGGGGGTGAATCATCTGGAAGCCTACGGCGACTCAAAACTCGTCGTAAACCAGATCAGAGGGCAGTACGAGGTTCGTCATGAAGATCTGATCCCTTACCATGAAGTTGCATTGAACATCATTTTAACCTTCACCGGGTTCTTCATCGAACATGTACCTCGCCTACAAAATCTAGAGGTTGATGCTCTGGCCGGCCTCGCAGCCTCCTTAGCGGTACCCCTCGGGACTCAACACTACATCACGGTAGTGGGTCGAGACCTGGTCTGCCCTAAAAATAACCTGCGCTCACAAGTGGCCCATGCCATGTCAGCGGGTGCCGGTGTTAACGTCCAAGATTAGAGATTCCCGTTCATCGACTTTGCTGTCTACGAAATCCTTCCACAGGACCCGAAAGAGGCCGTCTCAGTCCGGAGGCGCTCTCTTCGATTCTACTACGATACGGCTACTAAATTGCTGTACCGACGCTCCTACGATGGACTTCTCCTTCGATGTTTGTCTAACGAAGAAGCAGCCGAAGCCCTTCGAGAAGCTCATGATAGAACCTGCGGGGCCCATCAACCTGGTCCTAAGTTACATGACCGACTACGACGTATGGGCTACTACTGGCCAACCATGGCCGCCGACGCTGTCGAATATGCTAAGAAGTGCCATGCGTGCCAGCTTCACGCAGACTTCATCCATACACCGTCAGAACCACTACATCCTACAGTCGCCTCCTGGCCCTTCGAAGCTTGGGGCATGGATATTGTGGGACCGATCACCACTCCTTTATCAAGAGGACACCGCTTCATCCTAGCAATCACCGACTACTTCTCCAGATGGGCAGAAGCAGTTCCACTGGCAGAAGTGAAAAGCTCCAGGGTGATTAGCTTCATCAAACACTACGTAATCTACCATCTTGGGGTACCCCGAAGGATCATCCACGATAATGGTCCTCAGTTCATCGGCCATGTTTTCAGTCGATTCTGTGACAAGAATCGCATTCAAAACGTGGCATCAACCGCCTACAATCCGGCAGCAAACGGATTGGCCGAGGCATTTAACAAGACTATCGTCAGGCTACTCAAAAAGGTCGTGTCATCTAACAAACGCGATTGGGACGAAAAGCTCGGCGAATGACTTTGGGCCTACCGCACAACAGTACGGACCCCGACAGGCAACACACCATTCTCCTTAGTCTACAGGAGCGAAGCGGTACTGCCTCTTGAGATCCAGATACCCTCACTCCGCGTAGCAATCACAAACCAACTCACAGAAGAAGACAATCAACATCGTCGTCTGCGGGAACTGGAGGCACTTGACGAAAAGCGTCTCCTAGCTCAACAGTGCATCGAACTCTACCAAGCCCGTATATCACAGGCTTTCAACAAGAAGGTCAAGCAGAGGACTTTCCAAGTTGGCGACCTGGTTCTGGCAGTCAGGAGGCCGATGGTGTTGACTCACAAGACACCAGGAAAGTTCGAGCCCAAGTGGAAAGGACCTTTTATCATAGAGACGGTATACTCAAACGGTGCTTACCGCCTCGCCAAACCCAATGGGGACTTGTTCATGATGCCCATCAACGACAAGTTCCTAAAGAAGTACTACTGTTGACATCTTTTCAGACATGTACTTCCACTCCACAAAATCATACGCTTCCGGAACCCAACTGTTCCGTGGTATCCTCCAGTAGAAGAGAAACCACGTCCACATCACCTCTGAGTTGTTCCCCTACGCCCTACAAGGCGAAATCTTACAACCCGTAAGACTACGCTATCCTTCATGTTTACCACGTCCACATTACCTCTGAGTAAACATCCAGTACAGACAACCTCCGCGTTGCCGTACATTTATCGCAGAACTTCCACGTCCACATTACCTCTGAGTAGTTCCGCGTATCCCCCAGAGTCATTCCTACCACGTCCATAACACCTCCTAGTAGGAAGATTCTATCATTTGAACCATATATTTGCTATGTCCACATCACCTCTGAGCAAACATGAGGGTTCTCTCAAACTTATTATCTGTACCTAAAACCAAGGTACGCAAAAGATAATAGGTCCACACAAATCATCAAAGTTCATGACAAGCAAAAATGAACACATCACAGAAAATGGTGTACTTCTTTATTTCTAGAAAAGGAGAGTAAAGGATTACACTATCCCCAGCAAGAGTTGCAAATACACAAAAAAACAGAGACTACAAGCCCTAAATATCCCCAGGGTTGGCCGAAAGCTCTGCAATTCGGCGTTTCAAGTCTGCCGCCCGAGTCTCCACAGTCGCCAAGACTCGACGTTCAGCTTCTTGACGCATCGCTTAAACAGCCTCAGCAGAAGTTTTATTCTCGTGCTTCTCATCAAGCTGCTGTCTCTGCTGAGCCAGGGTAAGAGCTCGGTGAGTGAAAGCTGCTTCCTCCTTCTTGAAAGCTACGTGTTCAGCTTGGACACGTTCGGCGTCCAATAGGAGTCGGGCCCGCTGGACCTCAAGGCGGCAAATTTGGGCTTCAATCTCCGCGATATTAGCGTTCAACACAGCTCGTGTCTCTACTGTCTCCTGCATAGACTGAGATAACCGCTCTACTGCAGCTTCAGTCTCAGCCACTTCGCGTTCCCAGACACTTACAGTGGCCTAGTACGAAAAAACAGTCTCGACGAGCAGCTTCTCCTTCTCCGCATCTATCAGGACGGAGAGGTTATTTTGCTGGATGTGCCCTAATTCAGTAAACCGCTGGTCCAACTCAGCCACCGTGGCTTCCAGAATGACGGCCATGTGATCGTGGCCCTGGTGAACACGGATCAGGTTGATATGAGCCAGTGCCAGAGTTCTTGCCGTCGCAAAGCTCCCATTAGCATCCATCACTGCCGATACCCCCCTCTGCAGTAATTTATACACTGCCTCAACGATGAATTTCACATATTCATCTGCGTCCGCCAGTACCTGCAATGTGAGTTGGAGGAGCTGCTCTGGTTAGCGGACCGGAAGAAGACTTACCGACATCAACCTGCGAGGCTGAAACCTCGGTATCAAAAGGCTCTTCATCAACAGGGGCTGGGCTACTCGTCCGAGGAGCCAAGGGAGCAGAAAAAGCTAGCCCAGGTGTCGAGATAGCACCCCAAGTGGAAGGAGCAACAGAGGGTTCCATCACACCCTTACCCTTCCCGAACTCGGAAGTACCACCGACGTCAGTGGCCACCTCTTCAGTCCCCAACGTCCTATCAGCAGTCAATACCTCCCCTGGCAGAACGGAGAGATCAACACTTGTCTCCTGACCCGCCCCAGGAGTCGGGACCGTCAGATGAGTCTCTTCATCAAATCCCTCTACAGGGACAGGATCTGTCGCTACCTCCTGATTGGTAGCCACCTCAGCTTCCGCCGCTGGGTCCGGGGTAGGGCTCGGTAATGCTGCAGCCGACCCCCCATCATCATGACAAGGAGGAGAATCAACCCCCTCCTCTGTTCCAACCATCTCTGTTGCCCCCGCAGCAGGCTCTTGCAACTCTGGAGTACCATCATCCGAAGACAACGAACTCCACTCCACATCATCATCACGAAGCCCCGTGTCCGCTGGACCCTCAATGTCCAAGGCCCTCACGGCAGCTGGCACCACCCCGAAAGTTGCTGCAACCTCTGTACCTCTTTCAACAAAGTCTGGAGATAGTAAAACCTCTGCAGGAACATCTCCAGGACTCTCCTTTATTGGAGACATTACTATCGGAGGGATGCTCTCGTCAGAAGAGCTTGCTACCTCCTTCGGTTTACTGACACCCGGTTTTGAAACACGGGTCTTCTTCTTCGACGATCCCTACAAGAAGAAAAGCACAAGTCACCAAATGACAAGATGAGCCAAAATTACGGAGGACTCCTTACCTCAGCAGGAGCTGATTCCACTGTCGGTACAGGTGGCACCCCTGTGGCCTTTGGAGTCATCGTCTTTCTCGACCTTTTTGGTACAGACGAGCCGGCTTTCGCGTCAGCCCGCCTCTTCCCAACAAAGGGATCTCTCACTGATGCTGCAGCAGCAGCCCAATATTTTGCCAATTCTGGTGGACGATATGACCGAGTCGCCATTAACATATTCGTCGTGGCCTCCAGCTGAGTTCCAATGATGAAACTAATCTCTCTATCATAACCTGGAGATGCAGCATTCTTTGTACAATACAGCTTAGCTGCCGAATACAGGATCTATGGTCGAGGGTTGCGAACGGGTGCCGTAAACTGAACACCAGTACACCCGGCATTATAATATTGCCAGCCCCGGGCTCCATCCAGCAAACTACCGATAAACCCCAGACTGTTACTAGGATTCCGTAATATTAGCTGGGTATAGCCAAACTGGCGAGCAAACCGGCTGGGCAGATATGGCACCAGATAACACCTATTCTGGTTCCGATAGACCAAATGAGAAGGCCGAATACTTTGCAACCAATGAAAACCCCATTTCGGCAGAGTAATCGCGTCTTCACCAGAGTCGACTAAATTTTGGTCAGCCTCGAAATCTTTGAAGATGGGGCCAACCTTGACAATCTCCCACCCCTGAAGGTAGGACAAAACTCTCCTACAAACGAGGACGCTAGTGTGTAACCACTTCCTCTTGTAGAAGCGACGGATAAAGGCATTTCCTTTAACATGATCCTCCTCCGGACCTGGACTCATCACGTTCGGATGATGCAGAATCAGCCATCCCATAAGATAATGGAATGGCAGTTCAGCCGGGAGAAAGTTATCATTTTTACCTCTCTCCTGGATCACGTCATCAGCAAAAGTCCTCAAACCCCGCAACAGGTTACACACCATCACGGAAAGGAGAGCTAAAGGACGTCCAAAAGCCAACTTTACGGCAGGCAAAATAAGGTTCCGGTGTACCCTCTCTACTGTACCAGATCCGCCCGCAAACACACAATCTCGGAGCCATATCATCAAGTATGCCGTCAGCACCGCCTTAGACGACATCCGGTACGCACAATGCCAGAAGCAGCTATACGCATTCTCGCCACTTTCATTGGAACGAGGGGTCCTCTCGTCGAGCCGACTTATCTCAGAAGTCACTTCCGCAGGTTTCAGCCCTTGCGGAGTCGTAAACCGAATCCTCGAGGGGTCCGCCAAATCCTGCTTGAAAACATAATCCCTCCAAGCAGTCATATGAGGCTAGGTCTTGCCTTTGTCGTTTCGGTGCATCAAATAATGATGGCTCGCCACTTCTTTGAAAACGGCCATCATCTCCGAGTCCTTATTCTCTAGAACCTGGATCTCTTCATTCGACGGGAAATATCTAAACGATAGAAGGCCGTCAGCGGTAACTGGCGGTCAAGTTGTCGTATGTACAGCACCATGCCTTTTGCAGAAAAGAACCAGTCTTCTTTGACCTTCAGTATCTTTGCTTCAGTGGAGATCAGGCGGTCACCGAACAAAAAGATAGGTTTTAAGAAGGTCACATCCTCGGATTCAGCAGATTTCATTTTCCGCTCTCCATCATACTCTGGAGGAAAATCGGCAACTAGTTCAGGATCTGCAGCACTCTCTCAGGAGGTTGATCCTGTAAGATAGCATCCTTGGCAGGGTTGATAACCGCCTCGTCAAAATCAACTTCCATTTGACAAAGGGAAGCATCCAGAAGGACCTCATTCAGCAAAGGAATCGTCATCGACACTGGCACAATAAGAATCAAAAGTCAGGCAAAAAGACAGTGTGTCAAAGTAACCTGGCGCATCATCAGGGTGTAAACCCATGTGCGTCAGCAGAGGCTTCGGCGCATCATCAGGGTGTGAACCCATGCGCGTCAGCAAAAGGCTTCAGCACATCATCAGGGTGTGAACCCATACGCGTCAGCAAGAGGCTTCGGCGCATCATCAGGGTGTAAACCCATGCGCGTCCGCAGCTAAACCTCGGTGCATGATAAAGGCCTAAACCTATGCACGTCGGCGGGGTAAAACCTCGGCGCAGACAGAAGTCCATGCGCGTCGGCAGCAGAGAGTTAGGGCACACCAACTCAGCCGCATGATCCAAGGATCGTCTGAACAAAGAAAGTAGTGGAAGAGACGACACCCACCGGTCACAGCGGGTCGAACGTCGGCCGGAGTCACAATGGTGACAGGAGCATCCTCTTCGGCATACTCCGCCGGCTCCTTTCCCTTGCCAGCATCGCCGCGAGGAGTCTTGGGAGTCATTCTTTGAGAGAAGAAAAGTTATGGTTTTTGAAGAAGAACTCTAAAGAAAGCAAAAGCAAGGAGAAGAAGAACTCTCTCTCTCTCCATCTCTCACCTATTTATAGGGCTTGGTCGCACGCGTAAACCGATGATGTGTGATCTCAGCCGTCGCCTCGGGTTCTGTGAAAAGATAACCACAAATAAAACCAAAAAAATCATCATTAATCTTTTTCGGTTACCGAGGCGTCATCATTTGTATTAACTGAGCGGAGCATGCGCCCCATCACTGATGCACGGAGTATCTATGCGCCCCGACGGTCATGCGCCTCCACTACCATGCTTCTTATTCAAAGTATTCTAAAAGTTATCCAAAAGTTTTGAAAACTTTGAAGGGGGTCTTGTAGAAGCATGGAATTTCAGAACCAGAAACTCTATGCGCCAGACTACATGCGCCAGAGCTTGGACAAAGTACTTCACAGCAAAAAAGCAAAAAATATAGACATTAAAAGAGGACTTTTTATATAACATATAAAAGTCTATTACATGTCTAAGAAAGACTGTACAAAGGAGAATTTCTACAAAGAAAAGATCCTAAGTCTACAGCCAGCAGCCAACATGCTCCCTCAAGTAGGCACAGCAATCAACATGCGCCCTCAGCCAGGCGCATCCTACCATACGCCCTCAGCAGGGCGCATCCCTTCAGCAGCTCAGTTATGTGCATCCTCAGTTATGTGCATCCCTTTGGCAGCTCAGTTATGTGCATTTCTTTGGCAGCTCAGTTATGTGCATCCCTTCAGCAGCCCAGTTATGTGCCGCTCTTCCAGCCAGGCTTATCGCCGTCTAAATACTTCGACTAATGAAGCATTTATTGAGCAGAACGAGGGTGGCAGTCAACCCTCTAGCCAAGAAAGGAAAAAGAACCACAAGCCAACCTGTGGCCAGGGGAGGCTTCGAAAGAGCCTCCAAAGGCCAAGGAAGACCGTGATCGAAACTGCGGCTAAAGGAGCAACTTTCAACACAACCAGAATGGGCTACACCCATTTTGAAGGAAGAAAGAGCCACCAAAGCCGCAGCACCGCAATTTCGATCTACGACTCTTCCTGCACAACGAAGACGAGGCTCGAGCATCCCTATCTTTGGATGCAACAGGCACCTTCTGCCTGCCTCAGAAGCCCTCGACTCCGACTTTTGGATGTAACAGTCACCTTCAAGTGCATCAACGAAGAAACTGTGTCGCATCTTCACCCTCGGGAGCATCTCGTCAACAGAATGCATTCGAGTACACAAGTTCATGTCGGAAAGACGTGAGAAAACGAGAAGCAAACCTTCTCTCCATGCCACTATTTATAGGCCGGACAAATCAAACCCATGTGCCAAGTGGATGGCTCTCCGAATTTTGTGCAATAAATTTGCATTAAATGGATGAACCAGACGCTTTGAATTCAGCTAAGTCAAAACGGCTATTTAAAGCACTCGAAGAACGTAACAGTCGTACAATTAAAGACGTGTCACGAAGCAGATGCGTCGGCCAGATCGCACATCATACAGATACGCCCTTCAACATCAAGCACATCAAACAGATGCGCCCTTCAGCACCAAGCACATCACAGGGGATGTGCCCTCATGAGCCTCCATATGCCTAGTGGAATGCCAACCGACATGCCCACTCAGCTGTCCATCGAATGTCACAAACATTAAATGCTAAACTGACAGAGTTGGCGGCACGCCTCTCGAAGTCTGAACAGTCGGCAGCTTTTTCAGAAGACGAAGCATCGCCAACGTCAGCATCATCATTACTTTCTTTCGACGGCTACTGCCACGTGGTCGCCCAACCACACGCATGCGCCTCCGCAGCCATGCGCCCAAATCTGCATGCGCCTCAAAAGCCATGCGTCTCAGACTTTTTACTGATCCCTAAAGACAGAAGGAAAGTTACAAGTAAAGCTCCGCATGCGCCTCAAAACCCATGTGACCCAGACTTCTTCCTGATCCCAAAAAATAGGAGTAAAGTCACTACTGAAGCTCTGCATGCACCTCAAAAGCCATGTGCCCAGAATGGTTCGTGACTCCTAAAAGTTACGAGCCAAAGTCTCCTCATGTGCCCAAACCTAGGCGCATCCTACCAGGTCATTCCCTACCAAATCAGAGATCTCTGAGCCATAGGTCGATGACACGTGTCCTTTGACTCAACTCATCCAAGATCTCAGCAACAGAAAGATCTTCTTCTCTGCTACGTGCCGGCTCACAACAGCAACATGAAAAAGTCAACCCCTCGATTAGGGTGCATCATTCATGCACGTCCATCAGCAATCAACACGTGGTGTCCCCACGACCAGGCGTATCCTACATATGCACGCATGAGCAGCCAGCCTGCAGACTATATAAAGAGAGGGACCATTTCCTTCTTCGAGACCTATGTACACACATACCAACCTCCACAACAAACACACAGAGACTTCGCACCACCAGAGAGACAGATACAGACACTCAACGTCTTCCTCCTCTCAGCAAGCTCCAGCACCCAGAGCAATCCAGACCTTCAGAGAACCGATAACCGTCGTCAGATCGTCAACGGAGTCAACGCATTACCACTCACTCCATCGGCACAAGGAACCCAGATAAACAAAAGTGTACTCTTAGGACTACATCTAAGTCCTATATTGTAACACTATTTTATTTGTATTGAAATTTGCAATCAAAGAAATTTAATGGCAAACAACAGCAGTTGAGGTTTGGGCAGCGCCGACTTCAGTGGCAGAGTTCAGGAGTTTTCTGGGGCTGGCAGGATACTATAGGAGATTTGTGCGAGATTTCTCCCGGGTTGCAGAGCCGTTGACTCGGTTGAGCCGGAAGGATACTGAGTTTGCTTGGTCAGAGGAGTATCAGGCAGCTTTTGATGAGTTAAAAAAGTAGCTTACGACAGCTCCGATTCTGACATTACTTTCAGGATCAGGGGGATTCACTATTTATAGTGATGCTTCAGGAAAGCGGCTGGGTTGTGTCTTACAGCAGCATGGGAAGGTGATTGCCTACGCTTCCAGGTAATTACGTCCCCATGAGAAGAACGACCCTACCCATGACCTGGAGCAGGCAGCGGTGATTTTTGCTCTGAAGTTGTGGAAGCACTATCTGTATGGCAAGAGGGTGGAGATTTTCACATATCACAAGAGCTTGAAGTATGTATTTACACAGAAAGAGCTCAACATGAGATAGCGCAGATGGCTAGAGTTGATGAAGGACTTTGATATCTTACTTTAGTATCACCCTGGGAAGGCCAATGTGGTTGCCGATGCCTTGAGTAGGTATCCGACAGCCATGTGCTTGACTATGGATTGACACTTGCTTGCTGACTTAGAGAGCCTTGGGATTGAGGTGATAGTGCCCGGAGTACAGATGCAGTTGTGGGGCCATCAGATACAGTCGAACTTGATGGAGATGATCAAGGCGACACAATTTGAGGATGTAGCTCTGCAGTGTATCCGAGTACAGGTTCGTACAGGGTTGGTAGATGGCGAGTTTTCTCTTGCAGAGGATGGTGCCTTAAGGTACGGTTCCAGGTTATGTGTGCCTAGCGGGGAGCTCAGGGAGCAGATCATGCAGGAGGCTCACAGATCATAGTACTCTATACATCCTGGTGCCAACAAGATGTACAGGGATCTGCGATAGCATGTCTGGTGGTACGGGATGAAGCGGGAGGTAGCTCACTTCGTAGCTAGATGCTTGGTCTGTCAGCAGGTCATGACAGAGAGGCAGAGGCCCGGAGGATTATTGCAGCCGTTGCCCATTCCAGAGTGGAAGTGGGAACATATCACCATAGATTTCGTATTTGGGTTACCGCGTACACCAGGAGGAAAAGACGCGATGTGGGTCATCGTTGACAGGTTGACCAAATCGGCCCACTTCTTGCCATTCAAGGTGGGTACGTCTACAGAGAGGCTTGTGGAGTTGTACATGCGATAGATAGTCAGGATTCACGGAGTCCCCATCAGCATTATCTCAGATCGGGATAGTTACTTTACTTCCCATTTCTGGAGGAGTCTACAGACTAGTTTGGGCACTCAACTCAAGTTTAGTACTGTATACCACCCCCAGACGGACGGACAGTCAGAGAGGACTATTCAGACACTTGAGGACATGCTGCGGACGTGTGTCCTAGATTTTGGAGGTTCCTGGGAGGATCATCTATATTTGGTGGAGTTTGCTTAAAACAACAGTTATCAGACCAGCATTGAGATGTCACCTTTTGAGGCTCTGTACGGGCGCAGGTGTCGTACACCCTTATCTTGGGATGATGTTGGAGAGCGAGCTTTACTGGGGCCAGAGATGGTTGTTGACGTAGCCGAGAAGGTGAAGCTCATCAGGGACAGACTTCGCATGGCGCAGGACAGACATCGACACTGGGCCGATAGCCACCGGAGGCCGTTGGAGTTTGAGGTACAGATTTAGAGATAGGATTAGAAGTAGGTTGTATTTTTGATTTGTTTGATTGATCGTGTTGATTTTTAGTAACTTGAGACCTTGTTTGTGATTAGGTTGGAGACATGGTTTTTCTGCGGATATCTCCGACTTATGGTACGAAACATTTTTGGGGAGGTGGGAAGCTTAGCCCGCGCTTCATCTGCCCTTTCGTTATCAGCGGGAGAGTCGGTAACGTGGCATACAGGCTAGACTTGCCACCAGTACTAGTGGGAGTTCACAACGTATTCCATGTATCACAGTTAAGACGGTACGTGGCTGACCCTAGCCATGTGCTCGATCATTAGGACATTGAGGTTGGACCTACTCTCAGTTATCCAGAGCAGCCTGTGGAGATTCTGGATCGCCGAAAGAAGGTTCTGAGGAACCAGGTGATACCCTTGGTACGCGTCGCATGGAGGCATCATTCTCCAGGAGAGTCTACCTGGGAGCGGGAGGATGAAATGCGCGAGCAGTACCCCTATCTTTTTTGCACCTTGAGGTATACTTTTCTATCCTTCTCAGCCGTTAGTTTCGCCTTTAATTTCGAGGACGAAATTATTTTAAGGGGGTAGATTTGTCACTACCACTTTTCTACCTTTAGGGTATTTTGGTCATTTTTAAAATTTTAGAATTAACTAGGATTTATTAGTATTAATTATAATTATTAGAATTTTCAGTAATTTTTAGTATATTTGATTTGGTGCTATATTTGACCTTGACTCAGGGTGACTTAGAAGACTGTCCTAGAAGCTAACCTAGGTCATGACCACTTGGTTAGGTTATGAAACCCTAGCTTTACCTAAGTTAGTGATATTTAACTCATTAGAAATTATTATAAGGAATTAGGATTTGATTTGAATAGAAATGGCTTGTGGTTTCACAAGTCATGACTTGTGATTTAAGCCTTAGAGGCCCAAAGCCCAAAACCTAGTGAACCCTAGCCCAATCCAGCCATGGTCGGCCACATAGGGATTCCCCCACCTATTTAATCCCTCCTAGAATTTAGGGCTAGCCTCCATTAGGAATATTTGCAAGTTGAGAACGAGGTGAGTCTCCAACTTCAATAATCTCTAGAAAATCCTATTTAATTTCTTTTCCATCCAAACAAATTGCATTAGGTTCTAATTCACCTGTTCTTCCTGTTTATGGAAGATTATTTCAGCTTGGGAGCAATTTGGAGAAGTTTGGCTATCAAGAGGAACACCCCTCTTTGGAGTTTTTTTTTAGGATTTGACACCTATAGGTAACTCCTTCAAAACCAATGGTAATTGCTGTTATTATTGCATTTTATCCTAGATCTAGGTGTCCCCTAGCTAACCCTAGATTTCTGTAGGATTTTGTGTCCTATTCGTGTCCCATTTGGACACGTATCAGTCCAATATACCCACTGTTTGACGAAATGCCCCAAAGGGGATTTCGATCTGATTTTAGGAAAACTTTTGAATAAAAATTTAGGTTTTAACCTTGCTTAGGGGATTCTAGTGTCCTAGAATGTTTTTGGTGTCGTGTCGTGTCGCAAAGGACACACGAACACACGGTTGCACGCGCACGCGCGCGAGCATTGTAGCTCCCCAGATGCTCAGGGTCTTTTGCGCAGTTGACACGCCACTAGGACACGTGATACTTGATACACATGATGGGGCAACCACTGACACCACGTGTGTCAAGTTTTACGACCTATCGTGTCGTGTCGGACACAGTATCACGCGTGCACTGTGCGTGCACTGTGCGTGTGCAGTGTCTTAATTTGTTCACTGTTTTATTCAGTTTTAAATGGTTTAATTTGTGTTTTAATTTGCTAATTAGATCCTAAATATGATGTATAATCTATATTAGATTAAGTTTACATGTTAGTTAGGTTATTGATGTGAATTTGGTTTCGATTTGGGGTAATTTTAGGATTCGACTGATACATGCTTTGATACATTATTTTTCTCTAAATCTTTGAACATTAAATCCTATTCTATTGATGTTTCCACCATTAACTCACTCCCACATATTTGTTGATTCATATTATTAAAATATTGTAATTCAGATTTGGGCTTTAGTTTGTAAATAGGATTTTGACAATTGGGTTGAGCTTCTGAATTGTATTTAACTGATACTAGTTAATTCAGATTCTCCTCACTGTTATTCCTGTTAAAATCCTGTTCAAACTAATGTTTCAACTATCAATGATTCCACATGCTTGATTATTCAGGCTAGTCCAATGCTGGGCTTTGATAGGATTTTGTTATATAAATGGGATTGGTTTTCAGTTGGGTTTTCAATGTGCATCAACTGGTTATGCTCGATTTTAACTGTCAGCTGGGAACTGGATTACCTAAAAGCCTGAGGATGAAGTCTCTAAACATCCTGAACTGATTTCCTTTCCCTTTTCGAATTTGATATTAAAAAGACTTCCTAACCTGAGATTTTCTTCCCTCTTTCCTGAACTAATTTTCTCCTAGTTAGCTAACTGTTTGCATTACACAGTAAATGATTCCCTGTTTTTCCTATTGCCTACATACATTGTTAGCTCACTGGATTCAGGATAACATTTACTTCACTGTTTTCCTTAACATTCACACACTCTATATGTGTTCACTGATTTCCCTACACTCTCTTGACACATGAGCACAATTGTTACGCTGTTTTTCCTTTGAACACTCACTGTTTTTAGGATGTCTAACACACACACACACACATCTCTTCCTCACTCTCACTAACACACAACCCTATCATGTATCTCACACACCCCCCACCACATTGCACTTTCCTTTCTATATATATATGTGAAGGTATATATATTTGTGATGTATATATATATATCCTGTATATTATATAATGTGTGTATACTATTATATATTATATATAAATGTATGTGTGGTATACACATAGGTAGCCTATATGTTAAAATGTGTATTCTATATTAGATTGTGTAGTATAGCAATGTGTGTATTGTAATTTAGATATGGATATTGTCATGTGTTCATGTAATATAGGTTATAGGTTGGTTTTAGGCATGATATTGCCTAATAGCTAGTCTAGGGCTCTTAGCCTATGGATGTATCTGTTTGTCAGTATAGAGTCTAGTTAGACTTGTGTAGCCTTGTTAGACCTAGAATAGACTAGTTAGACTAGTATAGACTTGTTTGACTTAGGTTTGACTTGGTTGACCTAGTTTGACTTCTAGGGTTGAGCAGAGTTGACCAAGAGTTGACTTTGGTCTAGATTGACCTAGATTCATGTAGAATCTATTGTAGTGTATCTTATTACCATTCTGGACTTGTTGTGACTTGTGATGTTCTAATAGGAGCCAGACACCACTCCTCGGACAGTACTTTCATCTTGGACATTCAGATAGCAGGCAAATACATTCTCTGATCATTTTATATCCTGCATTAGGAGTATATTTCCTGCTTTAGATTACTTTACATGATGCTGACACGTTGGAAACACGGATTAGTACTATATGGATCTGGTTGTGCGAAGTTATCCCCTTAGCGGTTACATCGGGTATTCGTGTTCGTGTACTTTATCGTGAGCATAGTGTACTCCTTGTATTCGTGACCTTCGTATATGAAACGTGTGAATCGTGTATAATTATGTATTCACATGACCTTCATGTACAATAACATAACTTGGCTAGATCCATGTGTATTGATTGGGGCGGGGGAGTAGAAGTGGTTATGTATTCAATCCAGTAGATTACTCGTGTACAAACCTCTGTAGATTACTCGTGTACAACATCGTGTCGTTTACATAAATGTCTTGTGCTCTGAATCACTAGTCACTGATAGTTCTCTATATACTGTATCTATTTATTTATAGTCTTCCTTTTTATCATGTTATTCTTTCAGTTTTTTGTATCTTACTCTCTAGCATGATTATATATCCTGACCTGCTATGATTTGTTGTGATGTACTATGCTCGCTCATGTCCTGATTGGACCTGTTGAAAATTTTACAGAGGACGAGGCTGAGGTGTTCTGCCCTACCTACTACAGTAAAACATTAGATGAGTGCTTGGACTTGGACCAGCAGCAGGATCCACTAGCAGTAGATGACACTCCCCTAGATTAGGATGTCTTACTTTTCATGGATTACTGTATATGGATTTTGAGACTTTGGAATATGTACTTATTTTAGACACTTAGAATTCTGGATTGTATCTCTGTGTTTTCTTCTGTTTTAGATATTCATTAGCTATCTATCTTTATCCTGTTCTACCTTAGTTGTGATTGAGACTGTATTTGCTATGTCACCTCCATTCGGAGTGTATATACTGTACAGGTATATTTATATTGTTAGATGTTTGACCTAGGACAGCATTCTACCGTCGACACTGTGGGGTAGGCTGGACGTACCCATATCTCGTGCACTTACTCTAGGGTGCGGGTCGTGACACAGCAAGCTGGCAGTGCCCAGCACGGGTGTGTTCCAATACACTCGATCCAAATTCAAGTCCTCATCGGAAAGAACTGATGCTTAATCGGCAGTAAAAGCTGGGGGTAGCAAGCCCCCGACATTTTACGACAACCTATCATTCCAGACAGACGAGGATTTTTATGGGACTAACACAGATACCTCTGGGGGTACGAATTGTCGACAGGCTGGGGGTGGCTACTCTCTTGAATCGGAATATAATGTCAACTTGCCTGTCTTTCCTCGAGATGGCGAAGCTTAAGTATATGAGATGGTGAGCCAACGATCCACCCAACCATCTACTTCCCACCACCTAATATCAGTATACATGACAGAGGGTGACAACGCGGGAAGCAGCAAAGGGTCAAACCACCAACATCGTATAGAAGCCCTCGAAGCGAGCCTGCGTACATTGACTAAATCCATACAAGCTTTAACCCAGGTGGTCCTAGAGCTCAAGGATAGATTGCCACCCAGAGCCCCTGCTCCAGCAAGTCAAAAGCCAGGGACAAACATGGAGTCTAACGCACCCCCTCAAGTGCCCACTACAACTTAGAACCGTATATTGCCACAGTCATCTGCCCCACCAGTGTAAGAGGACAAATAAGAGGCTCTCAAGGAGTTGTACGCTCGCATCGACGCGAAGGACAAGCATGAGTCACTCCAAAAACTTAGGATTCGCCAACCATACCCTTTTGAGTGGAATAATATGGTTTATCACCCCAAGTATAAGCCACAGATGCTGACTCCATTTGACGGAAAGAGTCTCTCTGTTGATATCTGACATATTTCACCTCCATGACGGAAAACTTGCCGAAAGATGACGCCCTCCTCACAAATCTCTTTATTGGGGCGTTACAGAGGGTGGCATACAAATGGTTATGTAGTCTCCCGGACAACTGTCTCTTATCTTTTGACGATTAGAAATGACTCTTCCTCTCCTGATTCTACGAGGGGGAATGGGCATGACAATATCTGCTGTCATGGACATTGGTCAGAAGGAAAGGGTGCTGGTCCATGCTCACATCAAATGCTTCCGTCAGGCTGCCTTGTGATTACCTCTTGGTGTCCTTGAGCCGGTACTTATGGATTTATGTCGAAAGAATATGCTTTCCATAATAAAACTTTGGCATAATTCCCCCAGTGTGCAGAGTGGACGGCATTTATTATCAGTACCGATAATGCTGAGAGGACTTCCCGGGAGGCACGCCTGCTGGGGGTGAACTTCCCGATACTGTACGGCAAAGGAAAAACGTTCGTCCAGCAGCAATCCTGCCAACACCAACAAGGATGGAAAAGGCAAGCAAGCCCTGACCGTTAATATTTTAAAGGTTTGGCATCTGTAAGCCTAAAGCCGGCAGAGGTACCAAAATCGAAAAAAGCTACTCCTTCAATGATGAGAATGTCCTTGTACTCTTCAACGTACTAATGAAGGGCGAGAAGCTACATCTCCCACCACCTAAGCATCTCGACGAGGTAGACAACCCCAAGTACTGTCACTACCATCAGTACGTCTAACACTCGACTCGTGACTGTTACATGTTGAAGAAATAAATACAGAGCCATTTTTGCCAAGGTCCTCTCACTTGACTATGAGGACAAAATGGTCTCTGCCAACATGGTAACCCTCCAGTTCGGTAGCTTTCTAACGACGGAAGCTCAAGATGGCGTCATCCCAATTCCGATGACGACAATGGAGGTCGTTAACCTCCCTCCGGCTACGATAATGCTTAGAGCCTGATTTTGCTTACAACATCGTGAGATAAAGTTATGTGGATTCATGTCGATCTTGCCTTGGACATCATGTAGCCCATGACACACTCTGTCAAGGGAAATAAATCCAAATCGTGTCGCATGGTTTCTACCATAACCGACGAAGCCCTTATCGGTACTCGCTCTGATCTATCTTACCAGCAAGAGGGCAATCATGTTTCGGAAGAAGATGTACCTCCGCCTGCTATAGCTACGGCACCCGACGCTTCGAAAGCAGGTCCATCTCAACCTCCCACAACGGATAAATTAAAGCAGAAGGAGATTTGCTTCGACAAACCACTAAGGAAAGGCTCAGCGGTAGGGGCAATCAAGCCCTATAACTTTGATATATTAGCACAACTTGCCAATACTCCAACCAGGCTGTCACTTTTTAAGCTTTTTCGTTACTCCAAGAAGACATGAGATGCCCTCAGTGAAGCGTTACAACATCTTGACTCTTTCCTCAGTCAGGTCCAGCAACCTGAAGAAGACCCCGCGGCTTGTCTACATTGCCATAGTGTGGTTGAGACGATCCCGAACATCACCTTCTCTCAGTAAGACATGTTGCTGAAGAATAATAGACATAACAGACCTTTATACTAAACAAAATATGTTGGCGCCATTAAGGTCGATCGCATACACATCGATCATGGTTCATATCTCAGCATCATCCCCTGGAGTTTACTCCAGACTATGCGGATACGATGCATCGGTTGACTGCGTCCAACACCACAATTAGCGGCATTAATGCCAAAAAATGCAATCCATTGGGCAAAATATATCTAAAGTGCCAAATAGGTGATCTCCAAATAGAGATGACCTGTTATGTCATTGATGCTGTCATATCCTACAATGTCTTATTGGGGCGTTCGTGGAAATACGACCATATGATCGTTCCCTCCACCCTTCATCAACACATAAAGTACGTTGACAGCAATGGGGTCATTAAAATAGATTTTGCTGATATTGATCCTTTTCGGGGGCTCGATGTGTATTACACTGATGCCGTCCTATACAAATTTGCTCACACTGACAGCAATGACAATGATGCAAATGATAAAACAGAAATTACAGCAATGACTGAATAGCCACTGAGAGTCTGACTAAAAGGGAAGCCTCCTCAAACATCAACTCCTCTTGTGGCTATGCTTCACAAAAGGGCCCCTACTCTAATAATTGTTAAGTCGTCAGCAGAGGCCCAAGAACCTATCAGGGTCAGATTGCCGAGAAGGAGCTCAGAAGCCACTCCAAGATTATGAGATCCTTTGGCCTCAGCTCCCTTGGTAGCCAAACTTTGGTGGAAAGCCCCACCACCTTCTTCTATAGTTGTTTCGGTCCTCACAGATGAAGAGTTGGGGGACTACATATCCGCCCATACTGTGACACCTTCTTTAGATAATGTAATCCTTCAAGATAAAGTTCTATATTATTAATAAAAATCTATCTTTGAATTACTCTTGTGCATAATAGAATGCTATGTATGTCTTGGATAATGCTTTAGGTACGTTACAAACACAAGTAACAATCGCTAAGACTGCAAATCGAATTATCCTATCCCGAGGCATTTACTTCATGGTCCCGGTTGGAAAGAAAGACCAAAAGTCCCTCATTTTTATCTGGGTAGAACGCCCTCAGAAGCTTATCCCAGCCGAACCAGAACCCGATAACGACAAGATGTAAATCTAACGTTATACTGCTCAAGCCAAACACTTTATCCAAAAAATTGATTATGACTTGAGTAGTGGTAATAAAGGCCGACGCCTCCCTTTGTGCCTTCCGACTCCGATAGGAAAGCCTCAGGACTACTACCAACATATAAGCCATGGATTAGGCTATGTGACACCCCAACAACTCTGGAGAGTTCGAAAGTCAAAATCAAAATGTGTTTCCACTCGTCAGATTCCTCAACTTGGGACTCCAATACCAGCATCGGCAGGCCTTTAAGAAGGTATTGTCAGTCAATATGACCTCCGCAGATCCTCCAACAGATAATAAGGACCGAACGTTGGAATTCTTCGAAGAAGAACTCTGGGATCAACGCCTAGAATCTCAGTGGGAATGGCATTTTGAACAACGAGAGCCTTCTACCAAAGATGAAGTCGTGCAAATCGACTGAGGAGACGAGTCCTCACCCAAGCCCATCTTCTTTAGTAAAAGATTGACAGGAGAGGACCAAGAATCTTTGATACAACTTATCCAAGATTACATTGATGTCTTCGCCTAGAGCTATGATGATATGTCAGGGCTAGACCTGCAGGTCGCAATGCATAAGTTCAACATTCGGCCAGCCGTTAAATCGATCAAACAGCAACAGCAGCACTTTTGTCCTGACGTTATGGTTGTTATTGAAATTGAGGTGAATAAACTTATCACCAGCGATTTCATTCACGAAGAGCAACACCCAGATTGGGTAGCCAATGTTGTTCCCGTCACCAAGAAGAATGGACAGATTCGAGTCTGCATAGAATTCAAGGATCTCAACTCGGCCTGTCAAAAAGACGGGTTTTCCCTCCCAATCACGGACATAATGATTGATAATACTTGTGGCTTCGAACGTATATCTTTTATGGATGGATTTTCGGGCTACAATCAAATTAAAATGTTTCCTGAAGATAAAAAAACATACTTCATTCTGAACACCAAAGGGAATCTACTTTTATGCAGTGATGCATTTCGGTATGAAGAATGCTAGGGCAACATACCAGTGGGCTATGAATACTATATTATGCGAACACCTCCAAACAATGGTAGAAAGTTATGTTAATGATATTGTTGTTAAAAGCCGAAAGAAGGTCGACCATTTGGAGGATCTAAAGACAGTATTTGACTTGATGCGGGCACATCAGTTAAAGATGAACCCAACCAAGTCTTTTTTGGGGGTTTCCAGTGGCAAGTTTTTGGACTTCATCGTTACAGCCAAGGGGATTCACATTGACCCTGAGAAGACCAAGGCCATATTGGACATGGCTCTACTAAAGAATCTCTGTAAGCTTAGGGACCTACAAGGACGTTTGGCATACATCTGAAGATTCATAACAAATCTTTTCGGGCGATGCTAACCCTTTACTAAACTAATGAAGAAGGAAATTTCTTATGTCTGGACAATGAATGGCGACAAGTGTTCGATGGCATTAAGAAATATCTCACTAGTCCTCCAATTCTGGTAGCCCCGTCAAGTAAGGCCTTTCTTCCTTTACGTCCGTGCTATGGACCATTCTTTCGGTGCCTTGCTAGCCCAGAAAAGTGATTTAGGTCACGAGAAAGCAATCTACTATTTGAACAGGACCGTGATTGGTGCCGAACATCAATATAATCATATTAAAAAGGAGTGCCTTGCTCTGGTCTTTGCTATTTAAAAGACCCGCCATTATGTAGTTTGGCAGACAATCCACATCATCTCTACGGTCAACCCCCTCATAGTCCTCATGACTAAGCCAGCAGTGCTAAACTCACGGTTAGCTACGTAGGCAGTCCTGTTATCGTCTTATGACATGGTGTTCGTCCCATAAGGTCAAGCATTGGTCGATTTCTTGGCAGCACACCCTATTCCAGAAACGTCAAAACTCTATGACGGTATTCCAGACGAGGTATTGGAGTCCAACACGGTTATAGAAGAGCCTATTTGGCGATTGTTCTTTGACGGTGCTTCAAGAACAGGCCCCAAAGGCAAAATTATTGTAGGAGTAGGGGTTGTCCAAGTCACTCCTGAAGGCCTAATCATTCACCGTGTATATTATCTCATGGAATCATGCACCAACAACATCGCCGAGTACAATGCCCTTATCATCAGACTCCAGCTTGCTAAACAATTGGGAGTCGACTATCTAGAGGCCTATGGTGACTCAAAATTGATAGTAAACCAGGTTAGATACCAGTACAAGGTCCGACATGAGGATCTAGTCCCCTATTATCAAGCGGCAATTGACATCATCTTTATCTTTACCGGATTCTATATAGAACACGTACCTCGATTACAAAATCTGGAAGCCGATGCTCTCGCTGGCCTCACCGCTTCTTTAGCAGCTCCTATCGGGACCCACTACTCCGTCACCGTGATGGGCCAAGAATTGGTTTGCCTTAAGAATAACCTATACATGTGTCTGAGCTGCTCTCTACAGACAGACACTAATAATAATATTCAAAATTGGCAATTCCTATTCATAGATTATGCATTCTATGGAATCCTACCCGAGGACTTAAAGGAAGCTACTTCCATTAGGAGACGCTCACTCCAGTTTTACTACGACATATCTACTAAAATGTTGTATCATCGTTCTTACTACGGATTCCTCCTTCGGTGTTTATCTGATACGAATGCAAAAAAAAAGTACTCCGGGAGGTGCACGATGGCACGTGTGGAGCTCACCAACCTGGTAATAAGCTGTAGGATCTATTAAGGTATATAGGCTACTATTGGCCCACTATGATGGCAAATGCTATTGATTATGCTAAAAAATGTCGAGTATGTCAACTTCAGACGGACTTCATCAATCAACCTTCCAAATTCCTATACCCCACGGTGGCAGTTTGGCCATTCGAAGCATGGGAAATGGATATCATTAGGCCGATTAGCCCCACATCCTCCAAAGGACACCGATTCATCCTCTCCATTACCGACTACTTCTCTAATTGGGCAGAGGTGATACAACTGGTGAAGGTGAAAACCTCGAACGTGATCAGCTTTGTTAAGCATCACGTTATCTACCGCTTCGAAATGTCTCAAAAATTATTCACAATAATGGCCCCTAGTTGTGAGCCATGCCTTCCATCGATTTTGTGATAAAAATCGAATACAAAATGTTACGACCCGTACCCGCTTTTCGGGATATGATTATGTGTCCAAGCCCAGCCTATGCCGCGGTATCGACGGTAGTACGCTGTCTAGCCCACAATAAACAAAGTGCTTATAAATGCTAACTGCTTATTCACAACAACTAAATCAACTTTACAAATATAGAAGTTTTATATTTGAAGAAGAAAATAAGCTTTTACAATTATGGAAAACTACCACACATCTAACTGTTGGCCCATTGGTCATATGGTCAAACTGATTTTAATAATTAATCAAACTCTGTCTCGATATATGAAGCTAGTCAGGATATCTCGGACTCTTGGACATGATCAAGAACAGCTATCTACACAGTTCAAGACCGAAGCAATGTTTGCCTTTTCGAGTCTGTATTTCTTTGAGCAATATATTTTTTTATTTTATTGAGTCTAGAAATACGTTATACACCGAGTCGTACTGGCAAATAGGCTATTCCAAAATGATTTCAAAATATTTTTAAAATATCTTAGTTTTGAAAAACATTCATATTAACAAAAGCTTCAAAAAGGTTTTCAAAAAGGTTTTCAAAAATCCCCAAAAACTATTTTTAAAAACCTAACCTAACCCTGACAGAACTCGGCCAGAGTTCGGCCAGAGTTCGGTTAGTGGCAGTTTTCATTTTTAAATTCTCTAGAACTTGGTCCTCTTGCAGTTGCGGATTTGACCGAGATTTTCTCATCGAGTTCTGCTCGAATTCTGCCAGAATTTTGTCTTTGGAATTCCTATAAATAGAGAAGGATTTCGATCATTTTAACACACTCATTCACTTTCAATCTTCTCTCTTCTAAAAAGCTTTCAGTCTTCCAAAGAGTTTTCTCAAGCTTCAAATTTCAGATCCCAAGCCAGTTACAATCCTCTAGTCGATTTGCCAGTACGGTGCGGTCTAGAAGTTTCAGAGTGATTGTAATCATAGGCTTGATAGAAGATTCAACTCTTCAAAATTGAAGTTGGACGAGTTATTCGTATCAAAGCTCGCGTTGTAGAAGTTGCAAGGACTTCGTAAGAAAACTTGCGATTTTGCCAATAGTGGATTCAACTGGTAGCAAGAGTTCTACCGACTGGATTAGTCCTCAACAGAGAAAAACCAGTATACATCGCTGCCTTTGCATTTGCTTTCTTATCTCTGCCTTTACATTATTTAGTTGTGATTATTATTCTGTGATCTTGCTGCTAACATTTTTTAATTAGCATTTTTCCGCTGCCAACTCTATTCACCCCCCTCTAGAGTATTTTGCTTTACGATTTCGTTCCTACAATTGGTATCAGAGCGAGTGTTACAGGTAAAGCAAGGTAACATTGCAATTATTTATTCATTTAATTAATTGTTATATAGATCACAGCACAACACATGGCAACTGTGAAATTCACAAGTGAAGGCCAGGCCACAAACAGACCTCCACTGTTTCATGGTACGAACTATACCTATTGGAAAATACGGATGAGTTTCTTCTTGAAATTACTTGACTTTGATTTATGGTCTATTGTTTTTGATGGCTATCAAAAGCCACCTCGTATAAATGTTGATGGAGTTTTAGTTGAAAAACCCCATAACAGATATACAGAGGAAGAAAAAAAAAAGCCAGTCCTATTAACGCTTTATTTTATGCTTTAGACAGAACTGAATTTAACAGGGTATCTATCTGCACAACTGCTAATGAAGTGTGGAAGCTTCTTGAAGTCACACATGAAGGCACGACTCAAGTCAAAGAATCAAAAGTCAGCAGACTTACTCAAGAGCATGAGGTGTTCAAGATGAAGCCCAACGAAACAGTTACTCAGATGTTCGAAAGATTCTTGGATATTGTAAATCCTTTGTCCTCCCTAGGCAAAGATTATAGTAACCATAAAAAGATTCGCAAACTCCTGCGAGCACTTAACAAGAACTGGATTCCAAAGGCTACTACGATCATTGAAGGGAACAACCTCACAACTATGTCCCTCGAAGTACTCATGGGTAAGCTACTCACTCATGAACTGGAGCTACAAGATTTTAAAGAGCCTGCACCAAAGGAAAAGACGATCGCTTTCAAGGCTCAGAACAGAAAAGCTGCTGAAGGTGATTCAGACAGTAGTGAATCTGATGTTGAAGATCAAGCACTCCTAGCAAGGAAATTCAAAAGATTCATAAGATATGAGAAGAAAGCCAAAGAAAACAATAGCAGCAACAACTGGTATCAAGATGATGCTGTCTGCTACGGCTGCAAGAAGAAGGGACACATGAAGAAGGATTGTCCTACAAACTCATCATCAAGCAAGAAGAGCAACAGGTATGAAAAAAGGAACCTGAAGAGATCAACATCTCGGAGATATGCCAACACCAGCATATGGCATGATAGTGAAGCCAGCGACTCAGAAGATGAACAATCAGAAGACGCAGCAAACGTATGCTTTATGGCATCGGATCAGGTACCTACTGAACCTGTAGTTGATACATATAATGACTTCACCTTTGAGCAATTAGGAGATGCCTTCAGTGAACTGATAAGTGATTACAGGAAACTGTGTAGCAAATATCAGACCTCTAAGAAAGTACTCAAAGAGTACAAAGGTGAAATATGAAGACTTACCGACCTACTAGCTGAGGTTGGAAATAATGTTAGTGAGTCTGGTGAGCTTTCCTCTATTAAGCTCTTATTACACGAGACTACCAAGTCATCTGAAGAGAAAGACAAGGTTATTGACCAACTAAAAGAAGAACTTTCTAAAGAGAAGAAAAGTCTTCAAAGCGCACAAATCAGAATGGAAACACTCACTTCTGATTATACTAAGTTGTACGACACTTCCAAAAGATTGAAAATTAGGTTAGGAAACCAACCTGAGACTGCTGCTTCCAACCCTAACACGTGTCACTTACCGAAAAATTGTACATTCCCAAGCCAAACACTGTCAGACCTAACCCTATCAAACCTTTACCCCAAAAGGTTAAGCCCAAACAGGATTATAGGCATGCTTTCTTCTATACTAGAAAACCTAAACCTACCAACCGTACACATCACTCAGCTTTCAATACTAAACATGCACAATGTCATTATTGTGGCCACATTGGTCATATTTCTTCTGCATGTAGAATCAGAAAGCTTGTTGATTTAAATATTTATTCATGGATACCAAAAGCTAACATTTCAGGACCCTACAAGAAATGGGTACCAAAAGTTTCATCTACAAACTGTTTTGTAGGTGGAACACCTTTTACATGCTAAAAGCAAATGGATCCTCGACAGCGGTTATTCACGGCATATGACCGATGACGCTACATTATTTGCAACACTGTCGAAGAAGAAGAAGGAAGGTTATGTTTCCTTCGGTAATAACTTGAAAGGGTATATCATTGGTATCGGTGATGTTGGTAAGTCTCCCTATCCTGTGATTAAGGATGTCTGTCTGGTTACCGAGTTGAAATATAATCTACTCAGCGTAAGTCATCTAGCTGATCATGGTTATGGCATCAACTTTGGCAAAGACAAATGTACTATAGTTGATAGCTCAACTGGTAGTACTATCTTTGAAGGTATCAGGGAAGACAACATATATATTTTCTATTTGTTGGAAGAAACTAACATTTCAGGTAGATGCTTATTGGCTAAAATTGATGAGAGTCATCTGTGGCATATGAGACTCGATCACGCAAATATGGACACAATCTCAAGATTATCCACGAAGAAGCTAGTACGCAGTTTACCGGACATAACATTCAAGAAGGATTCGGTATGCAGCCAATGTGAAAAGAACAAAGCTCCCAGATCCACATTCAAGTCAGTAAACACAGTATGTACTACTAGACCTCTACAATTGCTACATATGGACTTATTTGGTCCTAGCAGAATTGCTAGCCTCGGAGGTAAGCTTTATGCTTTTATAATTATAGATGGTTACTCTTGATACACGTGGGTATACTTCTTGTCATGCAAGAATGATACATTATTCGAATTCGTCGCCTTTTACAAGAAAGTACAGAATAAAAAAGGTTACATGATCACTCGTATTAGAAGCGATCATGGTAGCAAATTCGAGAATGTAGAGTTTGAGCAATTTTGTGACACATACGGTTTTGTACACGAGTTCTCCTGCACTAGGACTCCACAACAAAATGGAGTTGTGGAACGTAAGAACAGAACTCTATCCGAAATGGCCAGAGTAATGTTAAACCAGTTTAGTCTACCCAAATATTTCTGGGCTGAAGCTGTCAATACAGCTTGTTTTGTTCTCAATAGAGTTCTAATTCGACCCAAATCGAAGAAGACTCCATTTGAGTTATGGTTTGATAGAATTCCATCAGTTTCATATTTTAGAATATTTGGTGTAAGTGCTTTATTCTTAATACAAAAGACAATTTCGGAAAGTTTGACGAAAAGGCCGATGAAGGTATATTTTTAGGTTATGCGGCCAAGAGCAAAGGATACAGAGTCTTCAACAAACGAACCATGATCATCGAAGAGTCAATCAACGTCACTTTTGATGAACTGAATCAAATGACTATCGATGACAATAACGAAGATCTAACTGTACCAAGCTCAACAACAGCTGATTCTCAACCAAGTTTGGCACTAGCTGATCCTCCTAGAGAAGATCCACGAACCAGCTACCTTCAGAGTCTGCCGAAACGATTGAAATTTACGGTTGATCATCCAAAGGATTTGGTAATTGGTGATATTACCAAAGGTGTAAGTACTCGTTCATCCAGTAGAGATATTGTTTCTAGTGTTGAATTCATTTCACAGCTAGAACCCAAAACTATTGATGAAGCATGTAGTGATAGTTTTTGGATAGATGCTATGCAAGAGGAATTAAACTAATTTAAATGGAATCAAGTTTGCGAACTTGTTCCCAAGCCTATTGATCATCCGGTCATTGGCACCCATTGGGTATTCCGAAATAAACTGAATGAGAATGGTTTAGTGACTCGTAATAAGGCTCGACTCGTAGCTCAAGAATACAATAAGGAAGAAGGTATCGACTACGATGATACTTATGTCCCAGTTGCAAGATTAGAATCCATTCGCATGTTATGTGCATTTGCATGTTTTCATAATTTTAAATTATTTCAAATGGATGTCAAGAGTGCATTTTTAAATAGTTTATAAAAGAAGAAGTTTTTGTAGCACAACCTCCAGGTTTCACATATTTTAAAAACCCTGATCATGTTTTCAAGTTGAAAAAAGCTTTATACGGTTTAAAACAAGCCCCTCGTGCTTGGTATGATCGTCTAAGCTCTTTTCTACTTTACAACGGTTTTTCAAAAGGCAAGGTTGACACTACACTTTTTATTAAGTCTTTTAATGGAAAGCTTCTCTTAATACAAGTCTATGTTGATGATATTATATTTGGATCTACTGATGAATCTCTGTGTCAAGAATTCTCTAAGTGTATGCAGAATGAGTTTGAGATGAGCATGATGGGAGAGCTGAAATTTTTTTCAGACTGTAAATCAAACAAACTGACAATAGGACATTCATAAATCAAGCCAAGTACACAAAAGATTTGCTAAAGAAGTTTGATCTGGACAATGTCAAACCTATTGGCACTCCGATGGCAACTTCAACAAAGCTTGATATTGATGAACAAGGCAAGCCGGTCGACACACGTAAGTATCGAGGTATGATCGGTATTTTACTTTATTTAACTGCTAGTCGTCCAGATATTATATTTAGTGTTTGCCTGTGTGCACATTTTCAAGCTAATCCAAAAGAATCACATCTGTGCGCAGTTAAGCGTATCTTTCGATACCTTAAGGGCACTTCTTCTGTTGGCTTATGGTATCCCAAAACTAAGTCCTTTGACCTTATTGGTTACTCGGATGCAGATTTTGCTGGATGCAAAGTTGATAGAAAAAGTACCAACGGCACATGTCATTTCTTAGGCAAGGCTTTAGTCTCATGGTTTAGTAAAAAGCAAAATTCTGTAGCCCTATCAACAACAGAGGCTGAGTATATCGTCGCAGGACGTTGTTGTGCTCAGATTTTGTAGATGAAACAAATCTTAGAAGACTATGATTTATTTTACACACACATTCCCATTTTCTGTGATAACACGAGCACTATTAATTTGACTAAGAATCCAGTATATCATTCTCGTACTAAGTATATCGAGATCCGACATCATTTTCTTAGAGATCATCATCAAAATGGAGATATTGACCTTGTATACGTAGATACTGAGAATCAATTGGCTGATATTTTTACAAAACCTCTAGCAGAAGATCGTTTCAATTATTTACGTCGAGAATTAAGAATTTTGGACGTCAATAATGTTAATTAATTTTATTTTATGATTTTATTTCAAAATGCAAAAACTGTGTTAGAGACAAGCCAATAAAGAGTCTGTCTGTCACCACAACTACGGTTGAAGCGAAGCGGTATTTAAGAGTTCCCCGGTGAACCTCCGCCAGCAGGGACAGTACTCCTACAGCTAATCTGAAATAGTCGCCGCGTAACAAAATTTAATTTATAAAATAACTTTAATTATATTAATTGAATGTCAAAATTACTAATCTTTTAATTAAATCTTTGAAATGAACCAATGAAAAAGAAAGTGTTCCAAATTAACCCCAGGTGAATTCGGCCAGACTTCGGACCGAATTCGGCCCGAGTTCGGTTGAGGGTATCAGGTTATATAACCAGAACCCGAGAGTCTTTCTTCTTCATTGCTTCTAAAATCCACCATCACAGCACAGCAGCCGCATGAAAAGCTCTAAAACCCTAGTTCTTCACCACTCCTTATCTCCCTATCTACGTGGTAAAATCCATCCAAATCTTAGATTCGTACGGAGTTCGTTGTTCTCTACAACATATTCGAATCTCGGAAGGTATAACTTCATATTTCTCCTTCTTTCAATTTCGTACATTTTACTTTATTGTACAATGGGACCTAAGGGATTTAACCCCTTCAAGAGGAAGAAGACGACCAATCCTAGTGAGGAAGGTTCATCTTCGAATCCACCCACGGATTCCCTTTTTTTGCCAGTCCAATCTAGCGATGGCGCGTTCGACGGGTTTTACTTTCAAACCCTAGATCAAGCCCTACTGTGGTATGGAGACTTCTCCATGAGATCCATATGCACAGGCGCTCCTATCAAGTGGACTGTGTTTCCAGAACACCGCCCTTATTTTGAGACATTAGGGTAACAATATGTTGTTAAACTTTGTTTTCCAGTAGAACTAATGCCATTAGACTATTTTACTGCAATATCATATTAAACACGTTTGACGTAAGTACTCATGTTGGTGGATTAGATATCAATTTCAATGATGTCCTCTTAGCGAAAATCCTTGGTATTCCTAACGAAGGTGAACCGCTTGTTGATATCACTAAATTTGAATTCCCCGACGGCACTACACTTACTAGTTTCAAAGCGAAACTCTGTGCACCTGATCGAGTTCGCTCTGGAAAGTTCAAGTCAAACAACTTGAACTTGTTTAATTATGAATTGCACCGCATCATTTACTCCACTATCCTTCCGAAGTCTACTTCAAAGGATGATGTGACATCTCTTGAATTATCTGCTATGTATCACATTATTAAGGGGATTCCATTTTCTGCCCCTAAGACCATTATTCAGATGATGGGATGTTGTCGTACAAGAGATAGAAATCTCTCTTATACGATGATTCTTCCACGCATCTTTCAGCGTTTCGATATTGATTTGTCAACTTGTACTCAAGACCCTGAGCCCAAGTTTCTGAAGTTATCTCGTCGTAGTATGACTGCTGCTGCTCCTCCTACTGCTCCTGCTACTGCTCCACCTCCTCCACCTACTCAGCAGTATGCCATGATCTTTGAGGGCATACACCAGCACCTTTCCGATTTGCACGTCTCGATGACGGATATAGCTCACGAGCGTGAGTTCCGCAATGTCACTCGTTATCAGGCGATAGTAAATTCTCTCGCTGATCTCCGATTCGCCCAGACTGGACATTCTGCCGGTTCTATTCCTAGTGATCCAGCCTTCTCTGGTTACCGCTGTAAAGATGAGGCTGTTCATGCCTACTTTCAGCCCGGTAACGCATATGATTGGTACCGTTCTGACCGTGCTCCTCGAGACTATGTCGGTGAGTTTTAGACTGGCGCTCCTCCTCACCCTTCTAGAGCTGGTACCTCTGCAGCTGGTCCTTCTGGACATGTCGGTTATGCTGATGATGATGATGAGGAGGAGGAGGAGGAGATGTGATATATTAGTTGATTTTTGAGACTTAGACATTATCTACTGTGTACTTGGAAATGCTCCGACATTCCAAGTTTCTCTCTTTAGACTTTATTATCAGTACTTCTTTTGAGGCCTTGTACTGGATATTTTTTTTATGTCTCTGGGACATCTTTTTATCTTTATGAGATACGTAGTTTATGTTTCACATCAGTTTATTTACTTATTTATAGCATCTTTATCTGCTTCTTTATTATAAACTGTCTATGAAATAATTCTCTGTTATAAACTGCCTGAGACAAATACATGTCTGTGATGTTATTTTTTTACTGTCTCTACCATCTGTCATAATTTTTTATATTTTTTATTTTGTGTTTCTTCACTGTTTGTTACTTATGCATTGATTGCGGGGGAGTTTTTTTCTTTTGCAATTATTTTGCTAAGTGACAACGGGGGAGAAAATAAAGGATCTAACATTCTTTTTGAGAAAATGCAAGAATATGAACAATTTTACTTTTTTGATTTTTATTCCAAGTAAAGATGTTATATCATTCATAGTTTGTCAATTATCAAAATAGGGGAGATTGTTGGCCCATTGGTCATATGGTCAAACTGATTTTAACAATTGATCAAACTCTGTCTCGGTATATGAAGCTAGTAAGGATATCTCGGACTCTTGGACATGATCAAGAACAGCTATCTACACAGTTCAAGACCGAAGCAATGTTTGCCTGTTCGAGTCTGTATTTCTTTGAGCAATATATTTTTCATTTTATTGAGTCTAGGAATACGTCGTAGACCGAGTCGTACTGGCAAATAGGCTATTCCAAAATGATTTCAAAATGTTTTTAAAATATCCTTAGTTTTGAAAAACATTCATATTAACAAAAGCTTCAAAAAGGTTTTCAAAAAGGTTTTCAAAAATCCCCAAAAACTATTTTTAAAAACCTAACCTAACCCTGACAGAACTCGGCCAGAGTTCGGTTAGTGGCCGTTTTGATTTTTGAATTCTCTGGAACTTGGTCCTCCTGCAGTTGCGGATTTGACCGAGATTTTTTCATCGAGTTCTGCCTGAATTCTGCCCAAATTTTGCCAGAATTCTGTCTTTGGAATTCCTATAAATAGAGAAGGATTTCGATCATTTCAACACACTCATTCACTTTCAATCTTCTCTCTTCTAAAAAGCGTTCAGTCTTCCAAAGAGTTTTCTCGAGCTTCAAATTTTAGATCCCAAGCTAGTTATAATCCTCTAATCGATTTGCCAGTGCGGTGCGGTCTAGAAGTTTCAGAGTGATTGTAATCAGAGGCTTGATAGAAGATTCAACTCTTCAAAATTGAAGTTGGACGAGTTCTTCGTATCAAAGCTCGCGTTGTAGAAGTTGCAAGGACTTCGTAAGAAAACTTGCGGTTTTGCCAATAGTAGATTCAACTGGTAGCAAGAGTTCTACCAACTGGATTAGTCCTCAATAGAGGAAAACCAGTATACGTCGCTGTCTTTGCATTTGTTTTCTTATCTCTGTCTTTATATTATTTAGTTTTGATTATTATTCTGTGATCTTGCTGCTAACATTTTTTAATTAGCATTTTTTCGCTGCCAACTCTATTCACCCCCCTCTAGAGTATTGTGCTTTACGATTTCGTTCCTACACCAACTAGTCTACTATGGTTTGGCCTTCGAGTCTCTATCTCCCCTTCGTATGGTCCATAGCGCAAGAGTAGGCACATCAACCTCACCTATAACAACGATCCAGTCAGGAAAGGAGCAGAGTACAACCATATTACAATTAATGTTTTTTGTCCAAAATAAGTTTGAACAACGAGAAACAATGATGGCAAAGGGTATATAAAGAACTAGCAAGAGATGAACTAACAGGATATGAACTAGTAAGATATGAACTAACAGAATATAACTAGCAAGGTATGTACTAACAAGTTATGAACTAACAAGATATGAACTAGAACTAGATAAAGAAAAAATAGAAACAACTATGTGTGTGTGAAATACCTTTTAATATGTGAACGGCTGGACTAATATGGCACATCATACGATGGCTATCCACAATAATAGGGTACGGCTAACTCATACATGGGGTGTATGACTTAGCTATCCATGATCAAAATATTTGGATTTGCTCACGTACTTACAGAGTATTTTCCCTTCCGACTCTCTAACAATCAATAACGGTCAATGTTACACTAAAAAGGATACAATAACTACGGTGTCACAATCGTGTGTCCACGGAATATCAAGCAATGTCTCAATGGGATATCAAACAAGAAAACGATAGAAAAAATGTTATAATGAACTAAAACATAAATGCAATACTGTACTTGCCTGAATCCTTGCACAAACCATAGTCACAAGTAGAGGACGAGGGGATTGCCAATCTAGAAGCTGTCAACCTATGACATACATCGTACCACGAACCATGCACGAAAACCACAAGTCAATTCTAAGGTTCTAATTCTAAAATCATAGAATAAGTGGCTAATGGGTTAACTAATCTATTAATAGTTAATTCTGGAATAATTCACTTAAAAACCTAATTTAACCTAATAATAATCTGAATATAATCTAAACATGCAAGTTTGGCCATCAAAAGTCATGTTTTCAATTTTGGAAACTATGGCACGTAAATCGAGGCGTATCGTTGACTATCTAGTCAAACATCATGAACTCTATATTTTGAAAGTGCACCTTGGTAGATATTAGTGCCACGAGTGCGCTGGAATCAACCGTGTCGCAAAACCACATTTTGGTCAAAAGATATTGCCATTATGGCTAATCGCGACCAAAACGGTGATCAACCGATCAATTTTGAGTTCAACAGAATAACTAAAATACTAGATGAACGAAATAATTTCTGCAAAAAATATATGTCGTATACCTCTGTGTTAACTTTCCGAAACTTCAAACGGTTCATGATTTCGCTTTCTGGTTCTCCCGGAATATCGAAAACATCAAAATCATGTCAAGTTTCGGACAACTAATACTCTACGAATTTTACAGGAATTAAGGTTTAGATTAGATGAAAATGAATTACATATTCTGGAAGTTTACCTCAATACGAATCCAAAAAAAAGGGCATGCAAATCCGAGGCCCGGGCTGTCCGCAATCGCCTCGGAAAGTTGGAGATCTCCTTGGGAACAAACTCCAGAATTTGGCAAAAAGTTTTTAGGTTTGTTCTGCGATATTATATATATAGAGAGGGAGCCGACAGCAGCTGGTCGGTGGAGCCGTGCTCCATGCCACGTGTCAATATCTCGTCGGCCCTGCTCTTAAGCGGACGGCCAGATTCCGATGCTGCTTGGGACTCGACCATATTTGAGTCGGCTTGAGCCGAGCACAGTCAGCAGCTGATGCAGCTGACAGCTAGGCCCACCCCGCTCGGCCCAGCGGCTGACAGGTGGGCCTGGCAGTGCTGACGGGGCAGTTAACTGGGTAAATAATTTCCAGAAATGATTTAAAAATCTTTCCAATGCCAAATAAATCCTAAAAATTTCTAAACAATTATAGTTACAGAAAATTTATTTAACCTTCTAGAATATAAATAAAAATATTTTACCTCATATTAGTCCCAATTGGCCTCATAATAAATATTAGAAGCCTTAAAATATATATATAATTTAATGAAATAAATATCTAAAAATTATATAAAATTTATATTAAATATAAAGTAGCTAAAAAGTGTTCATATAACTATCTATGGGCCATATAACCACAATATGATGCATAGGTCCCTTATGAGCTTAGGTACGAACCTTAGTGACCATAAAAATAAATCATAATCAAAATAAAATAAAAAAAATTTGGGAAGTGGGCTTACACAAAACGTAGCATCGACAGCCTATAATCCGATAGCAAATGGGCTAGCAGAAGCATTCAACAAGACAATTGTTAAGTTACTCAAGAAGGTCGTATCATCTAATAAACGTGACTGGAATGAAAAGTTAGGCGAATGTCTATAGGCTTACCGCACAACCGTCCGGACACCCACTAGAAATACGTCATTCTTCCTGGTTTATAGGAGCGAAGCGGTTCTCCCCGTGGAGATTCAAATTCCATCTCTACGGGTGGCTATCACTAACCAGTTAACGGATGAGGATAATCAACGTCATCGGCTACAAGAATTGGCACTGCTGGATAAAAAGTGTCTACTAGCTCAGCAACATATCGAACTATATCAAGCTCGAATTTTTGGAGCCTTCAACAAAAATGTCTAGGAAAGGACATTTCAAGTCGGCGACCTCGTGTTATCAGTTAGAAGGCCAATAGTGATGACTCATAAATCAGCCGAAAAGTTGGAACCCAAGTGGGAGGGTCCTTTCGTCATAAAGAAGGTGTACTCTAACGGTGCTTACTGACTCGCCAAACCTAATGGAGATCTGCTAATGATGCCAATGAATGGAAAAAATTTAAAGAAATATTATGTTTAGTTTTGGGCGTATATTTCTCTACTTCTTGCAAGTAGTTCCTCAGAAAGTGATCACGTTCGTATTACCTCTGAATTGCTCTCTACAGTCCTATCATACCATGGTTGTCTAAACCTTTGAGTGAGATATTTCAAAATTTAATGTTTACCATGTCCATACTACCTCTGAGTAAACGTTCTTACCCCAGCAACCCATGTATCGCTACAAACCCAATATGAAGACATCTACGTTCGTGTGACCTCTAAATTATTTTTATGTACCCACGGAGTCGTTCTTTCTACGTTCGTACAACCTCAAAGAAAGATGAGCCTGTCACTAAATTAAATGTTTACCATGTCCCTATTACCTCTGAATAAACATTCCCACAAAACATCCCCAGCAGAGCTATTTCCACTCTATCATGTTAAACTACCTCTGATAGGATTCTTGCTACCACAAAAGTTCATAACAAATGAACAAATAAGGACCAATTAAAGTCTTTTATTTCTTTCTTTTCATAATCAGAACAAGAAAATTAAGCATGACTACATCAAAAGAAACTTCCTAGAGAAGCAAAAAATAAAGAAGCACAGGAAGAAAGCTATTTCCTAAACTACTGATGTGCAAGCTCATGAATACGACTCTTCAAGAAAGTGACCCTTGCTCCGACGGAGTCCCGGGCCCGACGCTTAGCTTCACGCCTTACCCCTTCCTCTTCAAACCCAGCTAATCCCTGGTAGGCATCTTCTAGTTCTGTCTGACAGATCTTCACACTTTTGGCTATTTGGACATAGGTCTCTGACTGACGATGAAGGACCATCTGCTCATCCGCTGCTCGTTCTATTTTGGCATCTGCCATAACCAGCTTCTCTTCGAGGAGCCCGATCTACTCCCAATAATCCTTGCAGTGTTAACAAAGGTCTCTCGGAGGCAGGCTTGGACCTCTTTTGTAATAACCAGCTTCTCCATCTTCATCCCGACCTAGGCTGCCTTATGTGCAAGAGCATCCGCTCCAATCGATATCGAGATAGCTCAGCGATCAACTTTTCCAACTCCTCGTCCACCAAAGATGAGAGAGTACGCTCAAAGCCTTGAAGCTCTGTCAGATGAGCCTCCAACTCCACTATTGAAGCCATCAAAGCATCGACTGTTGCCTCATACCTGAGATGATACGTAACAACGCCAGTTGGAGCACTACCGAGGCTCGGACTAGCGTAAAAGTGCGACCATGCTCCAAAATACTGGAAACACCACATCTCAAAGCGGTGTAAATTGTCTCAATGATCAGCCTGACATAGTAGCCGGTATCAGACATGGTCATTATAGTTATTGGAGGTAGCACAGTAGAAGGTCCTGGTGGAAAATGAGCAGAAGGGAGCAACTATGACCGTTATAGAACTAGTAGTTGTCCCAGGAGCAGTAGCAGTCATGGTCATCACAGAAATGGAGGCCGTCACCGAAATAGTCTCACAGCTTCCTGATACTACGCAATCTAGCTTCGGTGCCATCGCTTCAGAGATAGCCTCGTGGGTGGTTCTCCAAGAGACATACCATGGGTCCAGACCCCCCAGAGTTGAAGACTTCTCCGCTCTTGGATCTATCTTGGGCAAAGAATGGCCCACTACCCCCGTAATGATCTTTTCTATAGCTGTTGGTTCAACCGTTGCCTCATCAGCCGATTCATCATCCTAACCTTCAGCTGGCAGCTCTTCGGCCGCCTCATCAGCCTGATCCTCAATGGCCTTATCAGCCGCTTCATCAATACAGGAAGGGGACTCCATGTGAGTCTTTTAGGCTACACTTAAAATATCCTCACCCATCTTATCTTATTCTGCTGACAAGGCGACAGATTCCTTAGCCTGATCAACCCCGAGCACCACAAGGGCCTCATTTGTCGTTACCCCCGTGGGGGCTTCTTCTTGATGGGTACCTGCAAAATTAGTAGTCCCATAAGAAAGACAAGGTAGACAAACAAGACAGAAAAAAAATGTTTTATACTTACTTGTCGGAGAGAAGGGTACGTACACCTCTATTAACTCCGAAAAGTCTCTATGCTCATAATCAAAAGAGAATCAGAGCAATTGGATGAACCTCTTCCGGGTCAATAGCCCTGGCAGTATCGGTCACCGGAACCTCTTCCGGGTCAACAGTCTTCTTGGTCTCTGTGGTCATGGATGCCTCAAATGTCGAGGGCCCCTCAGCCTGAGTAGCTTCTTCAACCCTCACTGATAGAGGGCCTTCGGATGGTACAGTAGTCTCAACCCCGACCGCCGGATATTTTGGTACCCGAGAGGGTACCTTGGCTGCAGCTGCCTGGGAAGGTCTCCAAGGACTTCGAGTAAATAATCGATCAAGTCCTTCTTTGATCGTTTCGATTTCTTCTTCACAATATGTGCAAACAAACAAAAACCACCAAAATAAGGAGAAATACTGAAACTGATAAATAAAAAGTATGTTAGATACCGGTGAAGAGGACTCAACGGGTTGTCCTTTCTTCCGCTCGGTAGGTAATGAAGCAGGCTGCTCCGATATTGCCAGCTTATGGGCAACCCGCTTAACCCTCTTAGATGGTGGGGTCTTACCTCTGTGGAGGCCTGACGTTTCAAAGACGGAGCTACGGGGGGCTCTTCTTCTTCCGGGGAGGCACTAGACCCCTCTGACATCTTGCCACCCGATGGTAACTGATCTCAAATGCGCTTGAGGACACCCGGAGAAGCCTCCATCATAGTCCAAATAATAAAACTCAGTTCCCAATTATAACTCGGAGAAAAATTATTCACCGAGCAATAAAACTTTACGACGGAGTACAGGATGTGTGTTTTAGGGTTGATCGTAAGTCCCATAAAGCTTACCCTAGTGCACCCGACATTATAGTAATGCCACGCGCATGCACCGTCCAGCAAACTCCCTTCATAATCTAAATAGGTGCTTGGGTTATCCATCATCATTTGATGTAGCCAAATTGACGTACGAACCGACTCGGCAGATAAAGTTCCAAAAATACATGGTTTTGGTTCCTATACACCAAATGCGATGGTCGAAAGGATTGTAGCCAATGGAAGGCTCCATGCGTCAAGATACCCACCTCGTCGCCCTTTTCCTCCAATGTCTCATGCGTGAAAGCCTGAGTAGGAGGGCGGGATCCTAAAGAAGTCATAACCGATCAAATGCCCAGCACCTATCTACAAATGGGACACCGTGGTGAATCCACTTCTTTCGGAGGTAGAAGCGCATAGAGACGTCTCCATCCATGTGACTTTCTTCCAGACCGGGGTCCATTAAGCCCGGATGATGTAGCACCAACCAATCCATTAGGCAATGGTAGAAAAGCTTCGTCCATAGAAATTCACCATCCTTCCGTGCTTAATTATCCTATTCGAGAATTCCCACAAGCCTTGCAGGATATTATAGACCATGGCAAGCAGGAGGGCAAGGCGATAGCCAAACACCAACTTCACGGTCGGCATAATGAGGTTCATGCTTATTCTCCCCATGGACCCAGAACCACCTTGGGTCATGCAATTGCATAGCCATATCAAAAGGCAGCCAATACAGCCTTTGAAGTCTTGGTGGACATATTTTGACAAAAATAACTGTGGACCAAAAAGTTTGGTTTTCCCTCAGCATCCACCAAGGGACTTTTCTCCCCCGCTTCTACCATCAACGCATCAACTTCAGTAGGGGTATATTCCCTACGAGTAGTGATATGAACCTGCCTCGGACATGTGGGATGTTCCGTGAAGACGTAATCCCTCCAGCCAGAAACATAAGGATGAGTCTTCTGCGCATCCTGATGTGTGCACACTTGGGGATTAAATAGCAACTTTTTGTATACATCCATCATCTCGAGTTGTTGTGCCTCCAGCCCTATGAACTTCTCCTTACAGGGAGTATATTCCTCGTATGGCTCATTACCCTAGGGCAGTTTCAAGATTACAAACATCTCGTAGAGAGCCATCCCTAACTCTCCTCCAGGAGTATAGAACGTCCCGGTATGGTGGTTGTATAACTCCAGCTGAGCCAGGAACATGTGCTGGTTGATCTCCATTCCATATTCAGTGCCTCTGATAGCATAGTACAGTCAAATCCATTTCAGTTCTGCCTCGTACTTGGTCAATATCCACAAGGTCAAGTTATGCCACTTGGCTTCGGGGTGGACCCAACCTTCAACCCAAAAAAGTTCCTTCGGGTACAAAACCTCCTCCACAAGAAGCCAGTTGGCAAAAAGACAGGCCCCAAAAGAATGAATGCCCGGGCTCAAATCATTGAGAAGGTGCCCCGACGCAACACTCTCAAAGAGTAAGATGGTCCGTCACGGACATACGTAAAAGCATCTCTCTTCCTGGAACGGGAGTCCAGCTTTAAATGGCCTACCAGCACCCCTCCCTGAGTAGTGGTCAAATCCTACTCCATACGTTTTTTTCAGCAAAACAGGAGAAGACCGAAAGCGAAAGTTATCGTTCGGTCAGTGGAACATACAGACTACGGTCATAGTTGCCAAAGTACCACTCCTCCTTGATCTTTAAGATCTTTGTCTCTTTGGAGACTAACTTATCACCGAACAGGAATTGGGGCTTCAGCATCTCACCACCAGCGGCGCTACCAGCTGAGAGTTTACCTCGACCTATCATACGTTGGAAGTAGGCAAAGTGCTGGAGGTCTATCATAGCCAATCAATGAGGAGGCTAATCTCGAGCGATTAATTCTCTGGCTAGGTTAACCACATCCTCGTCAAAGTTCACACCTTGGGCACAAACAGATGAGTCAAAGAGGAGCTCGTCGAACTGGAGGATAACCACAGAAACTGCACATAAGTAAACAAAAAGTTAGAAAATCCCTATAAGACATTTGTAAAAGGAAAAAAACAAGCTTCAGCTCAGGCACTGTTCAGTGGCCATGCACATTAGCAAGCAAGTTTCAGTACAGGCATTATTTCGTGGCTATGTGCATCAGCAAGCAAGCTTCAGTGCAGGAACTATTTAGTGGTCAAGTGCATCAGCAAGCAAGCTTTAGCACATGCACTGTTCAGTGGTCATGCGCATCAGCAAGCAAGCGGTAGTACAGGTACTGTTCAATAGCTATGTGCATTAGTGAGCAAGCTTCAGCATAGGGACTGTTCAGTGGCCATGCGCATCAGCATGCGTCAGTGCATCTTTCAGACACTACTTTAAAAAGTAGTGCCCATTCGTATCAGCAAAAGGAGCATCAGCGCATCTTCAGACACTACTTCAAAAAGTATTGCCCACGTGCATCAGCAAAAGGAGCATCAGCGCATCTTCCAAACACTACTTTGAAAAGTAGTACCCATGCGCATCAGCAAATAGGGTATCAGTGCATATCTTGAAGTGTTGCTTTGAAAGCAAATACTTATGCACAATCATCCATCTTAGGCTGTCTCTGTCAAAGCGAAGACAGGAAGCCTAACCGCAATAGATTTTGCACATCGGATGTGCGTTCTCATTAATGATCGGAGCAGCATCGACGGCAGCGACTTCTGTGGCCGAAGTGCTGACGGTTACTCTCTCTCTCTTAAATAGTGATAGCATGTTAGCAAAGTGTTGCGCATTCTTCAAGCCACGTCTTATTTTGATGCTTCTTTTTCTAAGTATTCCAAACTTATCCAAAGTTTGAAAACTTTGAAAGGGGTCTTGTAGAAGCATGAAAAGTAAAAAAAGTGCAACATCTAGCAAATTATTGCACACTTTAGATAGACAGTATTGAAAAAAGTACAATACAACTGACAAAAAGTTGTCACGATCGGCACCCAGTGTAAGGGCACGAGAAGTGGGTACGTCCAGCCTACGCCGCAGTGTCGGCGGTAGAACGTTGTCCTAGGTCACAACATCTATCAATAACCATACATGTACAATGATATACACTCCAAAAGGAGGACAATCAAAAGGTACAACTCAATCACAACATCTAAGGTGGAATAAAGAGAATAGATGTATGGATAAGATAAAGGAATAATCTCCAACCAGCTACAAATGAGAGTAATATCTGACTATACAAACATCACCAATATCCAGTAACTGAAATTCCATAAAATAAAACAACTAAAGGGAAACTAGTCTAGAGACCTAATCTAGACAATAGGCAAGTCCTCAGCGACTATAGGATCCCCCTGATGGTCCAAGTCACCGGTGTCATCTAAGCCTGTACCATAATATATAGGGCAGAACTCCTCCTCATTATTTGTAATATTTTTAACAGTCCAATCAGGATAAGAACGAGCACAATACATCTCACGCAGTTCATATCTTGACAGGAAATATAAAGCATGTGATAGTTTAAGATACATGAAACGTTGTAAGAAATAAGCATGAAAAGAAAGAGAGAAACTAATAAACAAAGCTATATATATATGATAATAGAGAACTGTAAGTGACTATGTGATTTAGAGTACAAGATAGACATGTGAACGGCTTGATTTGTACACGATTACACTAAAGAGTTTATACATGATTACACTACTTTGGAATTGTTCACATGATTACACTAAAGAGTCTACTCTTACATGCCCCAATCAATACACAAGGATCTAGACAGGTTATGTTATTGCACATGATAGTTTATACATGAAGCTCATGAGATCATGAGAGTACATGAGAGCACATGAGTATACATGAGTAATAAGAGTCCACAAAATACATGATGTTTATGAAAAGCACATGACACGATGTATTCGATGCACCCGAGGAGATAACATCTCATATAAAGATCCATATAGTACTAATCCGTGATAATGTCATGTCAGCATCAAGTAAATTAAACTATGACAAGAATATAATTTCTAACAAGTATGAAACGGTCAGAAAATGTACTCGCTTGATATCATGGTTGTCTGATGAGAATATGAGTCTGAGCTAGAGTTTCTGAGTCCTACTTAGAGTAACACAAGTCACAACATGTCTAACATGAAATAAGAATAGCCTACAATGCATTCTAAATAATTCTAGGTCCTTCTAGGTCAAAGTCAACCCTTGGTCAACTCTAGTCAAACCTGGTCAACTTTGGTCAAACTTGGTCAACTATAAGTCAACTAGTCCGTTTACTAATTTTTAGGTCAAACAAAAATTATCTAATCATTCTAAGCTCGTTTGAGTCGATTTGGATCAAGTTTGACTTAAAGTTGACTTTTGTCAACTTGGTCAACTTGATAGTCAACTCGGCCAATTTAGGCTCATTGGGTCATCCTAAGCTGATACATAACCCATAGACTATATCTAAAAGCAATCACAACACAGATAGATATAAATATACATGTAATATACATAGGCTAAATGCTTATAGTACAAGGCAATGTACAATTAATGTATACAGGCATATAAAGGGTAAGTTATATATATATATATATATATTGTGAACTTGGCAATGGCAGTCGTATGTGTCAAATGGCAAAGGTTTATGAATGTGTGAATAATGTTAAGTGTGGTGTGACACATAGTGTCAAGGTGTAGTGAACATAGTGTACATGGCAAGGGAATTTGTGAATGAGTCATGAGTGAAACCTATATGAGTGTGTGTGTGTGTGTGTGTGTGTGTGTGTGCGTGTGTGTGTGTGTGTGTGTGTGTGTGTCATAGGTTAACTGATGGCAGCATAGGGGTTTCATTCTCAGGTTTTAAGAGATACGTATAATTTACCCTTTGTTCAGGAATTATGCAAACCTACAATGTATATCTTGTCATGGACATTGCATATATATATATATATATATATATATATATATATATATATATATCAACCATAGTTCGAAACTACCCATACCTACCCATACCTAAACCCAGGTGTGTAGGCCTAATCTCAGATGTATATATTTCAACAAAAATCTCAGAAATAACACGTGAAAAATTAAAACCCTAAACTCAGTTTTCAGTCAAGTTTGAGTATCTTGCCCATTCGAAAACTCAAAATACAACTCAGCTTTGATTCAAAGTGTAACTCAGCTATGAAACCATCAATCTAGACATGTATACATGTTAGTCATTAACAATTAATCATAAATTAGCAATTAATTCAGTTTTAAAAACTCTGAAAATACAATCATTAGAACATGGTATCAGTAAAGATGAATAACCCTAAGTTAATCCCCATAAAATTAATTAAAAATCAAATAAACGACAAATCAAGGTAGAGAACGTGTCGTGTACATGTGTATGTGTCCTATAGGGTGTATCGTGTCCATACAATAGGATACGAAGTGTCCAGACACTCAAAACGTGCACAGTTGTGCACAGGCTGCACTGCCTCGTGCGGTCAGTCCACGAACTCGTGGACACGACACGAGGCATGACACGTCTCATGCTCGTGTCTACGTATAGCCCATGTATAGGCCTACATATACGACACAACACGAGACTCAATCGACACATGTACGCGTGATACGACACGCGTATCAGTCGGGATTTTTCTCGTGCGCACAGTGTAGGTGAATCAGTGCGCGTGAGATTTCTCGAGATCTACCCGATGAAATCTTACAAAACTTGATCAGCCTCGTGTCAATTATGTGCACTACGTGTCCAACAATTTTGGGGTCACGAAGTGTCTTATCGTGTCCGCTACAGTGCCCAAGCAGCAGGACACGCACACGGCTCGTGTGCGAGCTGGTTCGTGCCCAATTTGGACACGGACACAGCACAAATTTTCCTCCAGTATGACACAAATCCATAAGCAGTATATAGATCTACATTTCTATTCAAAAAGATTTGGAAAACAGCAATAAAAATTCCTTTTGGGCATTTCATCAAACACTTACGTAAAAATACTGATACGTGTCCGATACAATCACCAAACCAATATCAATTCCTACAAAACTCATCCTACAGCTAGGGGACACCTAGATGGATGTATTATGGAAGGAATTCATGAGTTTTAAGGATTTTTAAGAGATTACCTATTGAGGGTAAATTTCCTATAAAAGCTCCAAAAGTGAAGATCCTTCTTGCGACTCCAAAACTCCGATGCTCTCCAAAACTGAGTTTTCTCACCATCAACAATCCATAAACATAGATCAGAACCCAATGCAAAAGACTAGGGTTAAAAAGGAAGAGAAATGAAGAAAGTAGAAGGAAACACATACCTACGATTTTTGCCAGAAGGAGAAGAATGGAAAAAGGAAGCAATTCTCAACATGAGATATTAAATAGGGTTTCCTTGACCTAACTTGGTCGGCCACAACATGGGTGGGCTAGGGTTTCATAATAGTTGGGCTTGGGCTTCTCTCTATGGTTAAAATGAATTATTAAATCAATAAGTTTAACTAGCCTCTAACCAAAAGCTTGCTAATTAGCTTCTAACTTGAAACTAACTACAATAGGTTTACTAACACTAATTAATCAAGCTAACTAAGTCACTAAGTCATGGTGAGATAATAGGCTAGGTTGCACCAAGGCTATACTATCAAAAGACCAAAAATCACAACACCAATAATATAATATATATAAAATAATCAAAAAAATTATAATTACCAAAATACCCTTAACTAAAAAAATGGATGTGACAAATCTACCCTCTTTAAAAGAATTTTGTCCTCGAAATTAAAGACAAAACTGAATAGATGAGAAGGATAGAAAAGTCATACCTAACGGCTGAAAAAGAAAAGGGTATTGCTCGCGCATCTCATCCTCCCTCTCCCAAGTAGACTCACCTGGAGAGTGGTACCTCCAAGCTACACGAACCAAGTGTATCATCTGGTTCCTCAGCATCTTCTCCCGTCGATCCAGAATCTCCACAGGCTGTTCTGGATAACTAAGAGTAGGGCCTACCTCGATCTCGGAATGGTCCAGTACATGGCTGGGATCCGCCACATACCGTCTCAACTGCGACACGTGAAATACATTGTAGACTTCCTCTAATGAAGGGAGCAAGTCCAGTTTGTATGACACGTCTCCGACTCTTCCGCTGATGACGAAAGCTCCGATGAAACGCAGACTAAGCTTTCCACCTCCACCAAAGCAAATAGTACCACACGTCAGAGATATCCTCAGGAACACCAGATCTCCAACCTAGCATAAACATGGTCTCAAGCTTAACTATAATAATCACATGTCACAAAATAAACTAAATCCTACTCCTAAGTCTAAGTTGTACCTTAAACTGTAAAGGTCTTCGGTGGCTATCGGCCCAATGCCGCTGTCTGTCCTCCGCCACGCGAAGTCGATCTCTGATGGGCTTCACCTTCTCGGCTGTGTCAACAAAGCACCAAGTGCTGTATCGGGGAAGAACTTCTCCTTGAAGAGCTTCTTGAAAGCCTTCCAAGTCTGCCCCTCTGTACCAACCCTGGGGTCGGTCTGGTACCATGTGCGGCAAGGTCCTGTATCTGGCTGCCCGCTGCTTCTATCTGAAGCGTAGCTGGTATCTCCACGAGATAAAAAATCTCCTCTACATGCTCAATCTAGTCGTCGGCATATAGGATACCCTTGGTACCCTTGAAGTCTCGCGGCCGTATCTTCTGAAAATCCTGAATGCTCGGAGTCCTACTTGTCCTGACTGGACCGTTGACAATATTACAGATGATGAGGATTGCTATGACACTTACTATGGAGCAGGCCTAGCTGACACAGGTGATAGGGACCCTTAGGAGGATCTAGCAGTTACTAAGGACTTGCCATTAGTTTAGATTAGACTTATATCATTATCTAGTTATTGGGACTTTGAGACTGTACTGAGATATTATTTATGGAGTTTTGTACCGAGACTTATTTACATTTGTGACTCTCTATTGAGATTATCTTATCATCTTTTCCATCTTAGTTTGTCATTGAGATTACTTATTATGTTGTTCTCCATTCAGAGCATATTCTAGATTGTGTTAGATGTTGTGACCTAGGACAGCGTTCTTCCGCCGACACTGCGGTGTAGGCTGGACGTACCCACTTCTCGTGCAGTACTAGGGTTATGTATAATTTACACTTCCTCATCAGCAGCTTGCATAAAGGAGATTCGTTATTAATAATCATGATTATAAAACTATGGAAGTCTATTACACATTCTTCATGTTCATGATTACATAAATTAAGCTATCTATCTACTCAGCATATAAAAGCGTAGCATACAAAAGAGCAGCATACAAAAGTGCAGCGTACAGAAGCACAGCCTAACAAGTATTTCATAATGTATGCCAAGAAAAGCATCTTTCTCGATGCAACTACAATGTAGGCCAAGAAAAGCACCTTTTCTCGACGTAGCTCCTAAATGCTGACTAGATAGGGATAGGAATGGCAATCAATCCAAGGCCTTGTATTCAACATCTTGGCACTCAGCATCGTCTCGGACCAAAGTACAGCTAACATGCTGCATAAATACGGACAACTCCGTCCATAGTTAGCAGAGTTCTTCTTAGAAGACTCCTTCATCAAGCTTGCTACTTCTGTGAACAAAGAGTTCTGCAACCTAGCCTACGACTGGCATAGGTTCTGCCAAGCTCGCCAAGGAGAAAACTCACAGTCATTGGAGTACATCGTTGCCTCCTACATGAAGTGGGGGAAAGAAGTGCATTAACAGGTTTTTTGCCCTAAAAGCACCCCTATTTATAGGCTGTGTATGGTCAAACCTACACGCCAAGTGGCAGCCAGTCAAAGGCTCTGAGATAATTTGATGAACCTCGTATTCATCACAATGAATCTCATTTATGAGTCTTCTTGACGAAGTCCTTAGTCAAAAGTCATCACTTCTTGAGCCCCACACAGCGGCAGAAATTAAAGAATGTTTGACCCAAACGCCTCAGAGCTTCATAAAAGCACAGTACCTTGGAGCTTTACAAAAGCGTAGCGCCTTAGATCTTCTATAAAATGCAGCACCCGAAGGTGTAGCCTCACAAATCTTTAATCCTGAGCCATTACTTTAAACATTTATGGCTCGCTGACACAAATGTTACGAAACAACTATCAGTTGTCAGCTGTCAATAGTCAGATGGCAGATATCAACTGTCAGATACTCGTCGTCGGTTCAGTCCAAAGCACAGTCTTCAATGCACTTAAAAGCGTATCTACTATGGCACTCCAAAGCACAGATCTTCACAGCAGAGCTCAAAAGCATAGCTCTTCACAGCAGAGCTCAGAAGTGCAGCCTCTACGATGCCTAGAAGATTAGTCTCCACAATGCCTAGAAGCACAGCCACCACGACAGTGCAGTTCTCATGGCATCCTCAAAGCATAGCTCTTATTGAAGAATACCACGTGGCCAGTAAGAGTGCAGTATCTCTTCAATATGATCAAATCCAGTATGTTTGAACAGAATAAGATCTTTGAGCAATGTGCACACAACACGTAACATTGACTCATCATTTTTATGAATGGGTGCCAACCACCCAAGATCTCAGCAACAAACGAATCACAAAGAAAGGATGCCATATGGCCAGTAAGAGTACAGTATCTCTTAGGTATTAAGTATTTGTGGCATGTGGTGCACATTAGGAAGCAATGTACATGAATCCACTGAATGTGAAGAAGAGGCACATTCATGAATAGGGTGCATAGACACCACAATGTAAAATTTGCCATCTTCTGCACGTATGATGTGAAAACGCACATATTCTTGGGACTTTACTTTATGCGCCTTATACTGCTTTACAGTCGGTGCATGATGTTGAGTTTCCCTGAGATGCATAATAGCAGAAGTGTCACGACCTGCACTCGTTTTTCGAGTGCGAGCTCGTGAGCAAGCCAACTACGTATCGAGCGGACTCCAGTCCAACCCAATTATGTAAACGCTGTCTGGACTATATAATGGGTCTAATCATGGCAAGACATCACTATATCTCAATCCATAATAAGAATATGAAACATGAATGAACAATTATGGGTCATGGTCTGCATCTCATTAGCATATTGTCCGATTAGACTCCAAGAATAATATAAGTCTATAAAATAAGCTAACATGCAGAATATACGAATCAATTCAGATATTTACAAACGACGTTTTGGACACTGATCAAAGATGGATATCTACTCCGTTCAAGACCGAAGCTGTTTGCCACTCAAGAATGTATTTTCTTCAAAGCAATATAATTTTTCATTTTATTGAGTCTAGGAATACATTATACACCAAGTCGTACTGGCAAATAGGCTATCCGAAATCGTTTTTCAAAACTGACCTATCTTTTTAAAATGACCTATATTTTTGAAAAATATCTATTTTTCAAAAAGCTTCTGAAGGACTTTTCAAAAAGCCAAAATTATTTTTCACAAAATCAACTGACCAAACCCTGACAGAACTCTGCCATAGTTCGACCAGAGTTCGGCCAAGTTGAACATTATGTGAACGTTTGATTTTGAACTTGGTCTCCCTTTAGTTGCGGTTGGTTACAAAGAGTTCTGTCTGAATTCTGCCTGAATTCTGCCGGAGTTCTGCCTTTGGAAAAATTATAAATAGAGAAGGATTTTGATCATTTCAAATCACAAATTTATTTTCAATCTCTTCTCTTCTAAAGCTTACATTTCTTCCAAAGAGTTCTAAAAAGCTTCCATTTTCAAATCCCAAGCCAGTTACAATCCTCTAGTCGATTTGCCAGTGCGGTGCGGTATAGAAGTTTCAGAGCGATTGTAATCAGAGGCTTGATTAAAGATTAACTCTTCATAATTGAAGTTGGTCATGTTCTTCGTATCAAAGCTCGCGTCTATAGAAGTTGCAAAGACTTCGTATGAAAACTTGCGGGATTTTCCAATAGTGGATTCAACTGGAAGCTAGAGTTCTTCCGACTGGACTAGTCCTCATAAGTGGGAAACCAGTATAAATCTCTGTATTTGCGTTTGCCTTCTAATCACTCTTTCATTACTGTCATTTATTTTGTGATTATTTTTATATCTGTGGTCTAACTGCTAACAAGTTTTTTAATTAGCAATATTCTGCTGCCTACTCTATTCAGCCCCCCCCCCCTCTAGAGTATTCTGTTTTACGATTTCGTTCCTACAATTGGTATCAGAGCGGGTTATACAGGTAAAGCAAGGTAAAATTGTAGCTATATTCTGTTATTTTTCAATTGTTATATAGATCACAGAATTACACATGGCAACTGTGAAATTCACAAGTGAAGTCCAAGCCACAAATAGACCTCCACTATTTGACGGCACAAACTACACTTATTGGAAAACACATATGATTTTCTTCCTAAAATCTCTTGATTTTGACTTATGGTCTGTAGTTATTGATGGATACAAAAAGTCTCATCGTATTAATGTTGGTGGAGTTTTAGTTGAAAAACCCTATGACAAATATACAGAGGATGAAAAGAAAAAGGCCAGTCTTGACGTACGTGCTATTAACGCTTTATTTTGTGCTTTAGATAGAACTGAATTCAACAGGGTGTCTACCTGTACAACATCAAATGAAGTATGTAAACTTTTCGAAGTAACCTATGAAGGAACAACACAAGTCAACGAGTCAAAAATCAGCAGACTTACTCAGGAGTACGAGACGTTCAAAATAAAGCCAAGTGAATCAGTCACTCAGATGTTTACGAGATTATTGGATATTGTAAATCCATTGTCTTCATTAGGCAAGGATTACAGTAACCATGAAAAGATTTGCAAACTTCTACGAGCTCTCATAAAGAACTGGATTCCAAAGGCTACAGCAATTATTGAAGGAAATGACCTCTCAACAATGTCTCTGGAAACACTCATACGTAAGCTACTCACTCAAGAGTTAGAACTTCAAGAATTTGAAGATGCTACACCAAAGGAGAAGTCAGAGAAGTCGATCGCTCTCAAGGCTCAACATAGAAGAACTGTCGAAGATGATTCTGACGACAGCGACTCTAACTCTGAAGATCAAGCTCTTCTGATAAGAAAATTCAAGAAGTTCATGAGATTTAACAGGAGAACAAAAGACAGCAATAGCAACAATAACGAGGAAGATCCTATTTGCTGCGGATGCAAGAAGAAAGGACACATGAAGAAAGATTATCCAACAGCACCATCAAAGAAAAGCAGCAAATATGACAAAGGCTACATGAAGCGATCTACATCAAGGAAGTACGCCAACACAAGCATATGGCATAAAAGCAAAGCTAGCGATTCAGAAGACGAACAATCAGATAATGCTGCAAATATATGCTTGATGGCTTGAGATCAGGTAATCACTAATCCTCTATTTGATCCTTATGATGATTTTACCTTTGAGCAACTATGAGAGGCTTTCAGTAACCTGCTAAATGATTACAGGAAACTACATAGTAAATATGAAACCTCTAAGAAGGTACTCAAAGAGTACAAAGGTAAAATAGGAAGACTTACCGACCAACTAAATTATGTTAGAAATAATGACTCTTCAATTGAGTTTGGTGAGCTTTCATCTATTAAGTTGTTGTTACACGAGACTGTTAAGCTATCCGAAGAAAAAGACCAAACTATTATCCAGTTAAAAGAAGACCTATCTAAGGAGAGAAAGAGTCTCCAGTGTGCACAAGTCAGAATTGAAACACTTACATCGGACTATACTAGATTGTGTGACACTTCCAAAAAGTTGAAAATTAGTTTAGGAAAACGGCCTGAAGTTGCTGCTTCCTATTCTAACACATGTTAATTACCGAATCATAGGAACACGTCCAAACCAAACACTGTCAGACCAAACCATACCAAACCTATGCCCAAAAAGACTAATAGGCATGCATTCTTCTATACTAGAAAACTAAAACTTACCAATCATGCACCTCACACAACTTTCAACACTCAACATACAAAATGTCATTATTGTGGCCTCATTGGTTATATATCCTCTGCATGTAGAATCAGAAAGTTAGTAGATTTAAATGTTTATGCATGGATACCAAAAACTAACCAGTCAGGACCCTATAAGAAATGGTTACCAAGAATTTCATCTGTAAATTATTTTGTAGGTGGAATGCCCTTCACATGCTAGGAGCAAATGGATCCTCGACAGCGGTTGCTCACGGCACATGACCGGAGATTCTTCATTATTTGTAACACTATCGAAGAAGAATAAATAAGGATATGTCTCCTTTGGTAATAATTTAATAGGGTACATAATCGGTATCGGTGACATTGGTAAGGCTTCCTATCCTGTGATTAAAGATGTCTGTCTAGTCATCGAGTTAAAACATAATCTGCTCAGCATAAGCCATTTAGCTGATCATGGTTATGGCATTAACTTCGTCAAAGACAAATGTACTATAGTTGACAGTTCAACTGGTAGTACTATCTTTAAAGGTATCATGGAAGACAATATATATATTTTCTATTTGTTGGAAGATGCTAACAAAGCAGGTAGATGTTTGATGGCCAAAAGCATTGAGAGTCAACTATGACATATAAGACTCGGTCATGCAAACATGGATACAATTTCAAGACTATCTACAAAGAAGTTTGTACGCGGCTTTTCGGACATATCTTTCAAAAAGGATACGGTATGTAGTGAATGTGGAAAGAACAAAGCTACCCGATCCGTATTTAAATCCAAGAACGCTGTAAGTACCACTAGACCTTTACAACTGTTGCATATGGACTTATTTGGACCAAGTAGAATTGCTAGTCTAGGTGGTAAGTTATATGCATTTATCATTGTAGATGATTTTTTTAGATATACATGGATATAATTTCTTGCATGCAAGAACGATGCATTATCAGAATTTGTCACCTTTTGCAAGAAAGTAAATAATAAAAAAGGGTTCATGATTACTCGCATTCGTAGTGATCATGGCGACGAATTTGAGAATGCAGAATTCAAACAATTTTGTGACACACACGATTATGTGCATGAATTCTCTTGTCCTAGGACTCCACAACAAAACGGAGTTATGGAACGTAAGAACGAAACTCTATCTGAAATGGCTAGAGTAATGTTAAACCAGTTTAGTCTACCTAGATACTTTTGGGCTGAAGCTGTCAATACAGTGTGCTATATTCTCAATAGGGTTCTAATTCGACCTATATTGAAGAAGACTCCCTATGAACTTTGGTTTGATAGAACATCCAATGTTTTATATTTTAATATTTTTGGTTGTAAATGCTTTATTCTTAATTCTAAAGACAATCTGATTAAATTTGATGAAAAGGCCGATGAAGGTATATTTTTAGGTTATGCAGCAAAGAGCAAAGGGTACAGAGTCTTCAATAAAAGAACCATGATCATTGAAGAATCAATCAATGTCAAGTTTGATGAGCTAAATCAACACTTAGACGATAAAGACAATAAAAACGTAATTATACCAAGTACAGCTACAGCAAAACCTTCACAAAAATATGCAGAACCTTCAAAGAAAGAAGCCAGAACTAGCAATCCTGAGGATACGCCAAAAGCGATGAGATTCTTGGCAGATCATCCAAAGGACTTGGTAATTGGTGAGATTACCAAGGGTGTAAGTACTCGTTCCTCTAATAAAGATATAGCTTCTTGTGATGCTTTTGTTTCGCAGTTTGAATCTAAAAATGTTGAAGAAGCATGTAGTGATAATTTTTGGTTAGATGCTATGCAAGAGGAATTAAACCAATTTGAACGGAATCAAGTTTGGGAACTTGTTCCCAAGCCCATTGATCATTCGGTCATTGGCACCTGTTGGGTATTCTGAAACAAACTGAACGAGAATGGTTTAGTAACTCGTAATAAGGGTCGACTCGTAGCTCAAGGATACAATCAAGAAGAAGGTATCGACTACGATGAGACTTACACCCCAGTTGCGAGATTAGAATTCATTCACATGTTATATGCATTTACATGTTTTCATAATTTTAAGTTATTTCAAATGGATGTCAAAAGTGCATTTCTAAATAGTTTTATAAAAGAAGAAGTTTATGTAGCTCAACCTTCCGGTTTTACTGATTACAAATATCCTGAATATATTTTCAAGTTGAAGAAAGCCTTATACAGTTTGAAATAAGCCCCCCATGCTTGGTACGATTGTCTAAGCTCTTTTCTACTTGATAACAGTTTTTCAAAAGGAAAGGTTGACACTACATTGTTTATAAAATCTTTGAATAACAATATTCTTTTGATTCAAGTCTATGTAGATGATATTATTTTTAGATCTACTGATGAATCACTTTGTCAAGAATTTTCAAAGTGTATGCAGAATGAGTTTGAGATGAGCATGATGGGAGAGCTAAAATTCTTTCTCGGACTGCAAATCAAACAAACCAACAATGGGACGTTCATAAATCAAGCAAAGTACATAAAAGATCTATTAAAGAAGTTCGACCTGGAAGCAGTCAAGCTACTTAGCACTCCAATGGCGACTTTAACCAAGCTTGATACTGATAAACAAGGCAAACCCGTCGACATACGTAAGTATCGAGGTATGATCGGTAGCTTACTGTATTTAACTGCTATTCGACCAGACATTATGTTTAGTGTTTGCTTGTGTGCACATTTTCAAGCTAATCCTAGGGAATCACATATGCGTGCAGTTAAGCGTATCTTTTGATACCTTAAAGGCACTTCTTCTGTCGGCTTATGGTATCCCAAAACTATGTTATTTGACCTAATCGATTATTCTGATGCTGATTTTTTTGGATGCAAAGTAGATAAAAAAGTACCAGCGGCACATGTTATTTCCTAGGAAAAGCTCTAGTCTCTTGGTTTAGCAAAAAGCAAAATTCTATCGCATTATCAACAACCGAGGCTGAGTATATCGCCGCAGGACGTTGTTGTGCACAAAATTTATAGATGAAGCAAACTTTAGAAGACTATGGATTATATTTTACACATATACCTATTTTCTGTGACAATACTAGTTCTATTAATTTGACTAAGAATCCAGCATGCCACTCTCGTACTAAACATATCGAGATTCGACATCACTTTCTTAGAGATCATCAACAAAATAGAGATATAGACCTAGTATACATAGACACACAGAATCAATTAGCTGACATACTCATAAAACCTCTAGCGGAAGATCGTTTCAATTATTTACGTCGAGAATTAGGAATTTTAGATGTCAATAATATTAACTAATTTTGTTTTATTAAATAATTTATTCAATACTTAATAATTATTTTTGAGACAAGCCTAAAAAGAGTCTGTCTGTCACCACGACTACGGTCGAAGCGAAGCAATATTTAAGAGTTCCCCGATGAACCTCCGTTAGCTGGAACAGTACTCCTACAGCTAATCTGAGACAGATGCTGAGTAAAGAATATTAATTTATAAAATAATATTACTTATATTATTTGAAATTTAAAATTACTAAACTTTGAATTAAATATTTAAAATGAATTGATGAAACAGATGTGGCCCCACAAAAAAAATGATATCCCAGGCAACCCTTGGCGAATTCGGCCCGAGTTCGGTCCGAATTTGGCCAGAGTTCGACTGGGTATATATATGTATCAATCAGAACCCGAGGCCCCCATCTTCTTCATTCTTCCAAACCACATCAAACAGCAGCAGCAGCGCCCCGAAAACCCTAGTTCTTCTCCACCTTCCTTCTTCCAATCTACGTGGAGATCTTCGTCCAAAATTTGGATTCGTGCGGAGAATCTCGTCCTCTACAGCATACCTGATTCTCGGAAGGTGTAATCCCTTCTCTCCTCCACTTTCAAATTATTAGGGTTTCTAGTTTTTGGGATAGAATGCCGAAGGGATTCAATCCTTTCAAGAGGAAGAAGACCAATGCCAGTGAAGAGGCATAATCTTCTGATCCGCATATGGATTCCCTCTTTTCTCTGGTCCAATCGGATGACGGTGCATCGGACGAGTTTTATTTCAAAACTTTCGACCAAGCCTTACTTTGGTATGTCGACTTTATTATGCGTACTATATGTACCGGATCTCCGATCAAATGGACTATATTTCCTGACCATCATCCTTACTTTGAGGCATTAGGTTTACATTACTTTGCTACTTTATAATTCCCTATAGCTACTAATGCCATTAGACTATTTTACTATAATTTCGTGTTAGACACAGTTACCGTGAGAACTCCTGTCGGCGGGATAGATATCGAGTTCAATGATGAATTGCTAGCGGAAATCCTTGGTCTTCCAAACGAAGGTGCCCCGCTCGATGACATCACTGATTTCAATTTCCTCAAGGGTACGACTCTCGTTAGTTTTAAGAATGAGCTTTGTGCGCCCGCACGTGCTCGTCCTGGAAAGTTCAAGGCTAATAACTTGAACTTGTTTAACTACAAATTATATCGCATCATCTATTCCACTCTACTTCCAAAATCTACTTCAAAAGATGATGTTACTGCACTTGAACTTTCAGCTTTATATCATATTCTTAAGGGGATTCCTTTCTCTACCCTAAGACTATCATTCATATGATGGATAGATGTCATGGAAGAGACCGTAACCTCTCTTATGCGATGATCATCCCATGCATCTTTCAAAGATTCGATATTGACTTATCCACTTGTGCTCTTGACCTTGAGCCCAAGTTCCTCAAACTTTCTCGTCGCAGCATTGCCACTGTTCCTCTACCTACTGTACCTGTTCCTACTGTACCTAATCCCACAGCACCTGGTCCTCCTCAGTCTTACCCTATGACCTTTGAGGGTATTCACCAGCATTTTTCAGATCTTCAGTCATTCTTCGTTGAGACTTCCAGGGAATATGAGTTTCGTGACGTGACTCGGTTCCAGGCTATTGCCAACTCCTTTATGGATCTGAGATTTGCACAGACGGGTCACTCTGCTAGCTCTCTACCTCGAGACCCTTCTGTATCTGGCTACCGCATTGATGATGAGGCGGTCCACTCTATGTTCCAGCCAGGGAATGCATACGATTGGTATCGTACTTCTGGTACTACTCCACATACTTCTGGTGCCAACACTTCTGCAGCTGGTCCATCTGGACATGATGGCACTGCAGTCGATGATGATGATGATGAGGATGATGATGATTTTTGAGATGTTACTTGTGAAACCCGTAATTTTATTTTTTTTATGTTAATTTTATTTGTTAGAATAATGTTATCATTTTTAAATTGTGAATTGTTAGTGTAGATATTAATTATTATTTTTCAAAATAATTAACATGGAATTTTTGCTTGTTTGGCCAGACCCGATCCTAAATCATAATGCAACTTAAATTATTTTTTTTAAAACAAATTTTTAGAATTTTCAAATATTGATTATATTTAAAAAAAAAAAAAAAATTATTTTACTATTGATTTTTGGCCCAAAACTTATTCTTAAAGCCTTAGCCATTTTAGACCCAAACACCTTTGGCCCAAACTCATTAGGTGAATAATTAGCCCATAAACCCATTTAATGGGTCACAACCCATTAACCCTTTGACTCATGGTTGCTAACTTTGCTTTTGTCAGGGAATGAATGAGCTCATTCATTAGTCTTTCCATTTATTAAGATTGGTGTTTGCTGTTGCTTGTTCTTCTTCAAAACCGAAACTCATCGGTTTGTTTCCCGATCCAAACCCGTCGACCTCTTCACCTCCCCGTCGTCGGCCATCAAGGCTGGGATGGTCTTCCACCTCCCTCTCCGGTAACCCCCAAATCCTTTTCTCCTATAAAAACCCCTACCACCATCATCCTTTTCCCCCACACCTCTTCTTCCCCAAATTATTTTAAATCCCTAGACCTCCGGCGACCACCCATTTCCGGCCAAGCACCACCCGCCGAACCCCTGGCCGAGCAACCCGAGGCCGGCGCCTCCTTCCAGCGCGACCCGAGCCGCTACCCGGCGCACCCCCAACCCCCGCGGCCGACCGCGCCCGACCGGCGACCCCCGCCGCCGTCCACCGCCGGCGTACGCCTGCGTGGCCTTCGCCCGTCGACCTCGCTTGCCTCTGTCCGTGTCCAGCGCTGACTGTTGTGCCGTTCGACTTCCGAGATTCAATTCGGGATTTTCTTTCGATTTCGGTTTTGGGTATAATTCTGGAACTTCATTTCTTTTTGTCTATGATGATACTGGTCCACCCAATTCCATTAGGAATCTGGGATTTCCAGTAACGTAACAACTACGTTACTATTTTTTTTATTCCGAATTTTCTTCGGGATGTCGGGATTTCCGAGGGTCCTTCGGAAGGAGCTCTGGAGAATGATTAGAAATTCTGGGATTTACATTTCCTTTCGATCTCGGGATTTCCGAGATTGATTTCAGAAAGTTTCTTTTATATATATATATGCTATGCCTTGATTGCTGTTGGTTAATTTCTTTGGATTGATGTTTTCTTTGGTGCTGGAGATGTTCTGTTAGTATTTTGGTGAAGTTGGAAAATTGGTTTTAACTCTTGTTTCTGTTGAAAATTCTTTTGGGTTATATGTCAATGCTGGAATGTGAGTTAGTATGCTAGTTTTGATTTGGAAAAAAATATTATTTTGAGGAAATATATATTAAAAAGGGAGTTTATGGAGCTATTTGTAGATATCGGACGCGTTTCCCAGTTTTGGGTTATTCCGAAAACAGAGGGAATGCTGCCGAAATTTTCGGGAATTTTATTAAATGATTTTCGAAATGATTTTTCGAGTTAAATATTATTTTTATAACATTTTGGGCGACGACCTTAACGGTCACTGGGCCCCAGCGAAATGCAAACGCACCGGTTCGACCGGACGTTGAGGCAGAGTAGCTAAACGTGAAGAATGGACCAGAGTCTGAGACTCACAGTTTTTCTATAATTTAAAATTGGGAATTTTGAAGAATTATTAATATTTAATTTTAAGACTAACTATTTTGTCTTATTTAAATTCGTGTAAATTGGTTTGTAAGGGCATAAGCCCAATTACTTATGCATGCTGTGAAAATGTAATAATTTAGGACTTATTTCTATTTTCTTTTCTGGGTATTGTAGTGTAACGTAAATAGTAGATTATTAGTAGTTAATTGATAAATTATGATTTTTCTCACTTTTTAAAATAAATAATAATTTATGTACAAAATACAAAGTTTAATAAATTAAAAGATAATTACAAGTTTTCCTGAAAAAGCAAAATAAAATGGAATTTCCAAAAAGTACAACTCACTAGTAAACGTTGTGATGTTGTGTTAGTTAGCTAATAACTAAAATAGACTAGGAAAGACAAATAGAGATTGCAACTAGATTTTTCTGGTATTTGTATTTCTGAGATAAAGTTCCCCGGATTGTAGGATTTCAAGGAAGAACGTGACCTTTCGAATCCCGAAGTACAAATCTCGACCAATTGAAATTCAAGGCAAGTACAGTTGTGATTGTTTGCAATTTAATTAGTAATAGTAATCTTGCATGCTTAAACCACAATTCTACACGGAACTCTCTCCTAGAGTATTGATTGTTATTGTCTCATTGCCTCATTGAATCTAATTGACTCGGGATATTGGGGGAGTAGTGTAGCGTCTATGACCAATACCCTAAAACTTTTAGTAATAGGATTGTACGAGCTTACCCCTCTCACACACGGGAATAGGCCGGATCATATCAGTGAATCATCCCAAACCGGTCATAGTCGTTACTTACTCAAATCACATGTTTTCAATTGTAGAACTGTTGGAAAATATTGCATTTCTAAATTGTTTATAATTGCAAATTATTAATTATTAGTTGAATTGTAGATTTTCATAATTGTACTTTGCTCCCTCCTGACTGGAGACCAACATTTTAGGTTACACTGAGGATTGCCTGTTCCACGAGGATCTGAGGCTAAGGAGCTAGTTGCTTGAGTTGTTCTTCATGATAATTGTATAAATTTTCAATTGTAAGAAATTCTTCTTTTGTAAAAGTTTTTATGAATCGAATAAAAGTTGTGGCAATTTTATTATGTTGTTGATGTTACCTGCAAACGGAGATACAGCTTACTGCCGTCGTCTCAACAACGGTGCAGGCTGGGCATGATCCGGTTCGACCCAAGAAATTGGGATCGGGTCGTGACATGTTTTTAGTGGTGGCCCATGCAGGTCAAAAATCAACGACTTAGGAGAATCATGTTAGAAACAAATAGAACACTAGAACATTAAATTGCCACAACCTAGGACCGGTATATAAATATATGATAAATATTTATGTTTAATTATAGACTGGTAGGATACCTTGCTTATGTTTGCATCCTAAACCTTCCAGAGAATGACCACTGACGAAACCAATCCTGCTGTCAATGAGGTGTCATCTCCGGATCGAACCCCGCCTCCTCAACCAAATCCAAGCTTTACACCCCACCAGCTGTTTGATCATCCCCATAATTCATCTAGTGAAGTTCTCACTACACTGGCAAATCCTACCTCTTCTCAAAATGGGTTACTTTTCCTTGGGGAAGTACCCATTCATGTTGCTCCACCAGTACCAGCAAATACCTCCCAAATGGTTGCTCTATTTCAAGAAATCCTGGAGTACCAGAAAGCTCAAGCTGAAGCCCAACAAGAACAGATGGATATCACGAGAGAAGTCATGAAGAACGTCAACGACGTCACCTTAGCTATCCTAAACCAAGTTGGAGCGGAATCTCGTCCAAGGAAGGATAACCCTGAATATAGAAGATATTTGGGCCCTATCAAGTACTCTACTACCCGGCATTCATGTCGTAAGAAGTTATTGGTTTGCAACTTCTGCAAAAGGCCTGGTCACTTCGCCAATATTTGTCGCAAGAGATTGGGGCAATGTTTGGCATGTGGATCTGCTGAACATCGGGTAAAGAATTGCCCCTTACCCTTCCGTCAAACTAGAGCACCTATTCCAGCAACAACTGTTATGCAACAACCTAAGGACTCTCTTCATGTTCAGCAGACCATGCTTACTACACCCACTACAGGAAGGCATGAAGCAGACTCAAGGATCATAGAAGGTGAAGCAGTTGGAGACTGCTCATGCAAGAGTCGGAGCCATGAAGAATAGTACCTAAGACTGCTGAGTAACAATATCTATTAAAGATGTAACAAGATGTCCTTAGATCAATTATGAGAGTTTTGTTGTAATACTTTTATATGAATAAAAATCTTAGTTACATCTTATGGTAGATGTCCTCTCTAATATATCTTCTGGATTACTCTAGACATTCACCATTGACCTAGTTCTCGACTCTTTTCCTATCTCTAAGGGATGCTATAGAGTCAACCTGAAGGAAGCCAAGAAGATGAAGGATCAGAACTATGGACTAAAAAAAACAGAGCTTCACCCTAGGGAGCACCTGTGTCCAAGAAGGATGAAATAATACGGATGTGTATCGACTATCGGACACTGAAGAACAAGTACCCTTTTTCCTAGATTGATAATCTGTTTGAATCAATTTGAGTGGACTTAAGGTGTTTTCCAAGATCGACCTCAGATCTAACTACCATCAGATCAAGGTCAGGAAAGAAGACATTCCCAAAACGGCATTCAAATAAGGATAGTTGTTGGTCATGTCGTCTGGACTGACAAATGCTCCTGCTGTGTTCATGAATCTCATGAACCGAGTCTTTTATGAGTATTTGAATCAGTTTGTTGTCTTTTCCATAGATGACATTCTGATATACTCGAAGACTGAAGAAGAGCATGAAGAGCATATGAGAAAAGTTTTGGAAAGAGGAAAAGCTAACTAAAAGTGAATTTTCTTAGACAAGGTGGTTTTGCCCATATTGCCACAAGAGAAGAAATTTCGAAGAATCTCAAGAAGATAGCCACTGTGGAGAAATGGTATACCCAAGATTTAGTAGCTGAGGTTACGGCTGACTAATACCGGAAGTTGTTCGCCAAGATTGCTGAACCAATGACGAAGCTGACTCGGAAGAATGAGGAATTCGTCTGGACGGAGGACTGCCAAGCAGCGTTCGAGGAGTTGAAGAAGAGGCTCACTACTGCACCCATCCTTGCGCTACCCGCAGGATCTGGTGGTTTCACAATCTATAGTGACGCCTCGGGCAAAGGATTGGGTTGCGTTCTTCAATAACATGGGAAAATAATTGCTTACATATCTAGGCAATTACAGACTCATGAGAAGAGCTATCCCACATATAATTTGGAACTTATTTTGAAGATATGGAAGTATTATTTTATGGAAAGGGAGTGAAAATATATATACGGACTACAGAAGTCTGAAATATATCTTCACTCAGAAAGAGCTGGACATTAGGCAACGAATATGACTGAATCTGATTTCAATATCGATCTGCAATACCGATTAGAAAATGTGGAAGTTGATATTGATGGTGAAGATTTAACCAAGGAGCGGAACCTGCTAGAAGACATCAGGAAGTTGGACTGGAAATAGAAGGGTGGAGCTGGATGCTAATTCAGAATTGATGAAGTTGCAAGTATGCTCGACTTTGATGGACAAAATCAAGGAAGACTCAGTTTCAAGACAAGTCACGATGTACATTTAGAGATCAAGTGTTAGCAGAAAACAATTGAGGATTTCTCCAATGATGGAGCTCTGAAGAATGGTACGAGGTTGCGTACCATCTGGCGATTGGAGGAACGAGCTGATGAAAGAAGCACACCAGTCACAGTATCTCACACTTTCAAAAAAAAAAAAAAAAAAGAGGTCTCGGAACATGCGTATCATTAATTGGTGTTATAGAATGAAGAAAGACAAAATTCCAAGTATGGAGTTAGATATTTTAATTGGTCAACATAAGGAGTTTAGTAGAAACCAGCAAGCTTGTTGCAGCAGCTGGACAATTTGGAAGTGGAAGTTGAAACACATAAACAATAAATTTTGTATCAGGATTACCCTGTTCCCAAGGAGGGAAGAACACCAATTGGATTTTTGTGGATTAACAGACTAAATCAGATCACTTTATTCCCTACAAATTGATTTGTTCATTTAGAAGTTGACAGCATTGTACGAGGAGTATAAATTGGCGGAAAATCAAAGAGGTCAATCCAGATGTTTGAAGACATGCCAAGGATCTTGCATTTTGGAATCTAGAAGATTATTTATTTTTGGTAGAGTGTTCTTACAACAACTACCACGTTAGCATCATCTGAAGTTCTGGACGTTGTTTCCGTATACAATTGACATGGGACGACGTAGGAGAAAGAGTACTGTTGGATCTAGAGATGGTGACTGACGCAGAAGAGATAATGAAGGACAAGCTTAGGATTGCCAAGATAGACAGAAGCGTTGGGATTAAATGTAGTCGTTGATCAGTGAAGTTTGAAGAAGGAATTAGTGTCTGTGTGAATATCTCTCCTACCAGAGGAACGGCCAGTTTTGGCAGAGCAGGAAAGTTGAGTCTAGTACATCGGACCATTTAAAGTTTTGAGAAGTAACACACAGTTAGCTCTACCAGCTAATCTTGAGAGTGTACACAACGTCATCCTTATTTCACTATTCAGAAATTGCATCTTGAATCCGGGTAATGTTTTGGACCATTCAGAGCTGAAGAATAAATCAAGCTTTACAGTACCAGAGAAGCCAATAGCAAGCGTAGACAGAGGTGAGAAGAAGATCAGAAACTCTGAGCCACCCCATAACTCATATTTCTTGCAATCATTATCTTTCGTTCTAAACTTGACTAATGCTGCTAAGTTAGCCTAGTTTTACAAGCTTATTTCTCTATCGAGCTTGATCATGACAGTATCTTATTGGATGCATCCACTAATATATTGTCTAATCAGAACCGGTACATGATGGTCTGATCAACCTCGTGTATTTTGGTTCGCTTTTATATATTATTGTTCTACGTGGATGGCGACATAGTTAAAACTTATCCCTGAACGTCTCATTCACGACTGCCTTGGCAATTCTTATTGTTGGACCTGAGTTACGAGCTCAGTACTTGTACCTGCTTAATTTGTGATAATCTTGTCCTACCCTACCTATCCTTAAATTTCGAGGACGAAATTTTATAAGGAGGGAAGGTTGTGAAACCCGTAATTTTATTTTTTTTATGTTAATTTTATTTGTTAGAATAATGTTATCATTTTTAAATTGTGAATTGTTAGTGTAGATATTAATTATTATTTTTCAAAATAATTAACATGGAATTTTTGCTTGTTTGGCCAGACCCGATCCTAAATCATAATGCAACTTAAATTATTTTTTTTAAAACAAATTTTTAGAATTTTCAAATATTGATTATATTTTAAAAAAAAAAGAAAATTATTTTACTATTGATTTTTGGCCCAAAACTTATTCTTAAAGCCTTAGCCATTTTAGACCCAAACACCTTTGGCCCAAACTCATTAGGTGAATAATTAGCCCATAAACCCATTTAATGGGTCACAACCCATTAACCCTTTGACTCATGGTTGCTAACTTTGCTTTTGTCAGGGAATGAATGAGCTCATTCATTAGTCTTTCCATTTATTAAGATTGGTGTTTGCTGTTGCTTGTTCTTCTTCAAAACCGAAACTCATCGGTTTGTTTCCCGATCCAAACCCGTCGACCTCTTCACCTCCCCGCCGTCGGCCATCAAGGCTGGGATGGTCTTCCACCTCCCTCTCCGGTAACCCCCAAATCCTTTTCTCCTATAAAAACCCCTACCACCATCATCCTTTTCCCCCACACCTCTTCTTCCCCAAATTATTTTAAATCCCTAGACCTCCGGCGACCACCCATTTCCGGCCAAGCACCACCCGCCGAACCCCTGGCCGAGCAACCCGAGGCCGGCGCCTCCTTCCAGCGCGACCCGAGCCGCTACCCGGCGCACCCCCAACCCCCGCGGCCGACCGCGCCCGACCGGCGACCCCCGCCGCCGTCCACCGCCGGCGTACGCCTGCGTGGCCTTCGCCCGTCGACCTCGCTTGCCTCTGTCCGTGTCCAGCGCTGACTGTTGTGCCGTTCGACTTCCGAGATTCAATTCGGGATTTTCTTTCGATTTCGGTTTTGGGTATAATTCTGGAACTTCATTTCTTTTTGTCTATGATGATACTGGTCCACCCAATTCCATTAGGAATCTGGGATTTCCAGTAACGTAACAATTACGTTACTATTTTTTTTATTCCGAATTTACTTCGGGATGTCGGGATTTCCGAGGGTCCTTCGGAAGGAGCTCTGGAGAATGATTAGAAATTCTGGGATTTACATTTCCTTTCGATCTCGGGATTTCCGAGATTGATTTTGGAAAGTTTCTTTTTTATATATATATGCTATGCCTTGATTGCTGTTGGTTAATTTCTTTGGATTGATGTTTTCTTTGGTGCTGGAGATGTTCTGTTAGTATTTTGGTGAAGTTGGAAAATTGGTTTTAACTCTTGTTTCTGTTGAAAATTCTTTTGGGTTATATGTCAATGCTGGAATGTGAGTTAGTATGCTAGTTTTGATTTGGAAAAAAATATTATTTTGAGGAAATATATATTAAAAAGGGAGTTTATGGAGCTATTTGTAGATATCGGACGCGTTTCCCAGTTTTGGGTTATCCCGAAAACAGAGGGAATGCTGCCGAAATTTTCGGGAATTTTATTAAATGATTTTCGAAATGATTTTTCGAGTTAAATATTATTTTTATAACATTTTGGTCGACGACCTTAACGGTCACTGGGCCCCAGCGAAATGCAAACGCACCGGTTCGACCGGACGTTGAGGCAGAGTAGCTAAACGTGAAGAATGGACCAGAGTCTGAGACTCACAGTTTTTCTATAATTTAAAATTGGGAATTTTGAAGAATTATTAATATTTAATTTTAAGACTAACTATTTTGTCTTATTTAAATTCGTGTAAATTGGTTTGTAAGGGCATAAGCCCAATTACTTATGCGTGCTGTGAAAATGTAATAATTTAGGACTTATTTCTATTTTCTTTTCTGGGTATTGTAGTGTAACGTAAATAGTAGATTATTAGTAGTTAATTGATAAATTATGATTTTTCTCACTTTTTAAAATAAATAATAATTTATGTACAAAATACAAAGTTTAATAAATTAAAAGATAATTACAAGTTTTTCTGAAAAAGCAAAATAAAATAGAATTTCCAAAAAGTACAACTCACTAGTAAACGTTGTGATGTTGTGTTAGTTAGCTAATAACTAAAATAGACTAGGAAAGACAAATAGAGATTGCAACTAGATTTTTCTGGTATTTGTATTTCTGAGATAAAGTTCCCCGGATTGTAGGATTTCAAGGAAGAACGTGACCTTTCGAATCCCGAAGTACAAATCTCGACCAATTGAAATTCAAGGCAAGTACAGTTGTGATTGTTTGCAATTTAATTAGTAATAGTAATCTTGCATGCTTAAACCACAATTCTACACGGAACTCTCTCCTAGAGTATTGATTGTTATTAGTCTCATTGCCTCATTGAATCTAATTGACTCGGGATATTGGGGGAGTAGTGTAGCGTCTATGACCAATACCCTAAAACTTTTAGTAATAGGATTGTACGAGCTTACCCCTCTCACACACGGGGATAGGCCGGATCATATCAGTGAATCATCCCAAACCGGTCATAGTCGTTACTTACTCAAATCACATGTTTTCAATTGTAGAACTGTTGGAAAATATTGCATTTCTAAATTGTTTATAATTGCAAATTATTAATTATTAGTTGAATTGTAGATTTTCATAATTGTACTTTGCTCCCTCCTGACTGGAGACCAACATTTTAGGTTACACTGAGGATTGCCTGTTCCACGAGGATCTGAGGCTAAGGAGCTAGTTGCTTGAGTTGTTCTTCATGATAATTGTATAAATTTTCAATTGTAAGAAATTCTTCTTTTGTAAAAGTTTTTATGAATCGAATAAAAGTTGTGGCAATTTTATTATGTTGTTGATGTTACCTGCAAACGGAGATACAGCTTACTGCCGCCGTCTCAACAACGGTGCAGGCTGGGCATGATCCGGTTCGACCCAAGAAATTGGGATCGGGTCGTGACATTACTTTTTGAGACTGTCTATTTTGTCTTATGTTTACTTGGAAATGCTTCGATATTACAAGATATTATCAGTACTCTTTTTTGGATTTGATTTGTGACATTTGATAGACATGTTTTTATGCCTCAGTTTGGCATATGTCTCAGTTTAGTTTATTATTCATCTTAGCATTTTATTTGTTTCAGCCTTATAGCATTATCTTTCTTTATGCTTCATATAAACTGCCTGTGACAAATACCATGCCTGTGTTGTTTATACCATATCTGTTTATCTTATTTTTCTGTCAATATTTATACCATGCCTGTGTTGCAATAATGTTAGAAATAATATCTTTATTCATATATTTTTTTGTGTTTCTTCACTGATTGTTACTTATGCATTTATTGCGGGGGAGCTTTTCTCTTTTGCAATTATTTTGCTAAGTAACAATGGGGGAGAAATAAGATCTAACATCTTCATGAATAAGATATAGGTTATGAACAATTTTTTTATTTTATCTCTCGGTACTTTCGGTACACTTTTGACTTGATCAAAACCATGATGTTATTCGGTCACGGTTTGTCAATTATCCAAAATGGGGGAGATTGTTGGCCCATTGGTCATAGTCAAACATGATTTTCATAATTGATCAAACTCTGTCTCGATATACGAATTAATTCAGATATTTACTGACGATGTTTTGGACACTGATCAAAGATGGATATCTACTCCGTTCAAAACCGAAGTTGTTTGCCACTCAAGAATGTATTTCCTTCAAAGCAATATAATTTTTCATTTTATTGAGTCTAGGAATACATTGTACACCAAGTCGTACTGGCAAATAGGCTATCTAAAATTGTTTTTCAAAACTGATCTATCTTTTTAAAATGACCTATGTTTTTTAAAAACATCTATTTTTCAAAAAGCTTCTGAAGGACTTTTCAAAAAGCCAAAATTATTTTTCATAAAATCAACTGACCAAACCCTGACAGAACTCGGCCAGAGTTCGGCCAAGTTGAATGTTATATGAACGTTTGATTTTGAACTTGGTCTCCCTTCAATTGCGGTTGGTTACAAAGAGTTCTGTCCGAATTCTACCCGAATTCTGCCAGAGTTCTACCTTTGGAAAAACTATAAATAGAGAAGGATTTCGATCATTTCAATTCACCAATTCACTTTAAATCTCTTCTCTTCTAAAGCTTACATTTCTTCCAAAAAGTTCTAAAAAGCTTCCATTTTCAAATCCCAAGCCAGTTACAATCATCTAGTCGATTTGCAAGTGCGGTGCGTTCTAGAAGTTTCAGAGCGATTGTAATCAGAGGCTTGATTGAAGATTGACTCTTCACAATTGAAGTTGGTCGAGTTCTTCGTATCAAAGCTCGCGTCTGTAGAAGTTACAAGGACTTCGTATGAAAACTTGTGGGATTTTTCAATAGTGGATTCAACTGGAAGCTAGAGTTCTTCCAACTAGACTAGTCCTCACAAGAGGAAAACCAGTATAAATCTTTGTGTTTGCGTTTTCCTTCTGATCACTCTTTTATTACTGTCATTTATTTTGTGATTATTTTTATATCTGTGATCTAACTACTAACAAGTTTTTTAATTAGCAATATTCTGTTGCGTACTCTATTCACCCCCTCCCCTTCTAGAGTATTCTGCTTTACGATTTCGTTCCTACACATTATAGAATTCTTAGTTTTATATACTAAAATTTATACAAATAAAATAAAATAATATTGTTATATATAAGCCTAATTTACATATACTATGAATATACTTCTATATATATATATATATATATATATATATATATATATATATATATATATATATTTATATATATATATACAACCACCTTTGTGAAATCGGCTACCAGGTTACTAAATTGGAATAGTGATACGACATACGTCTACATGGACGCCTTTGATCTCACCACGTGCCTACACGGGTTTAGGTTGGGTTCGGTTTAGTTTGGTACAATCGAGTCTTCTAAAAGTCAATAATCTAAATAATAAATAATTAAAACGTCTTTAGAGGTTAGGTCGCAACTTGGCTTGGTTTTCCTAGTTAGGATACACTTATAGCTTGGCATTCCTCTACCATGGCTAAATACTAGTCAAAGCACGCTACTGCACTATCCGTGCCATGATTCCTAGCCGTTTGGTACTTCAAAACTCAACCATGGCTAAAGTCATCTACCGTAATAATTAACTAAATAATTATTTATAAAAATCTAAAAATTACCATTTAAATCAAATAAATAATAAAAAATATTTCAAAATTTTTCGGGAAGAGGAGTTACAAATCTACCCACCTTAAAATAATTTCGTCCTCGAAATTCTAATTCATGACTATCCCTTAAAATTAAAGTCTACTATTACCTTAATCTCCTCAAATTTAATCTCTCAAAATATTTTATAACCTTTTTTAGTCATTTCATCACTCCGAATACTTGAGGACTTCTACCCACCTTTGGTCGTACTACTCCTCAAAATACGGTCACTAAAATCTTATAATCTTCTAACTAGTTGCTAACAATTCTACCAACAGATATCTAGGACGTATGGCATCTATAATCCCTCACATCTATAAATAACCAAATATTCAATAGTCAAGCAATATTATACTATAACTTAAGAACTTCTGATAAATCCTAGACAGCACGATCGTTCATCACCTCGAAATAAAAATGAACGAGAATCAATGGTACGGAAAGCAAGAAAGTATAATCGAGAGCAAATACGAAGTTTTCAAGGACGTAGAGAATTTCTAGGAGAATTTTCAAGGCAGTATGGATTGAGATTTCTAAGGTTTAGTCATAGTCGCAGGCTCGTATCAGTACAGTTATGTAACCGATACGATATACTCTGACCTGCATGGGCTACCATAAAAACTTGTCACGACCCGTACCCGCTTTTCGGGCACGAGCTCGTGAGCAAGCCAGCTACGAATCGAGCAGACTCCAGTCCAACCCGATTAAGTAAACGCTGTCTAGACTATGTAATGGGTCTAATCATGGCAAGACATCACTATATCTCAATCCACAATAAGAATATAAAACATGAATGAACAATTATGGGTCATGGTCTACATCCCATTAGCATATTGTCCGATTAGACTCCAAGAATAATATAAGTCTATAAAATAAGCTAACAGGTAGAATATATCATGATATGGAATATAAAGCATGAAAGGATAATAAAGAAATATCACAAGCAAATACCTGTATCCCTGCAGGTGTAATCACTACCATCATGATCCGCTAACTAACTCCATGCAATCAGCTACCTGGCTGCCATGGCTGCTGGTGCTCTGTGGTGTTCTCGCGCGCGCGCGGCGAAAGACTGGTTGCTCTGGTGGCGTGCTCGTCGGAGACATGGTCGTACTTGTGTAGCACCCAATTTTCCAAATGAGGGTAATTTCAAAATTTTGTGTTTATAATTATTTTAATAATGATATTTAATTCATGATATGATTTTTGGTGATTTTAAATCATTTTAAAATTATTTAAATCAATGACTTGTGGTTTTGACGTTTTGCTAGTGAAACCCTAGAGACTGTTTGACCTAGAGCCTAACCATGTGATTATGATATTTTAATATCATTTCTGGCCTAAGGATATTTTGTATTTGACCTCTTTGAATTATTTTGATATTATTTTATTATTTATGATATTGTTTTGGGATTATTTGAGTCGGGTTCGAATTTCATCTCAATCCGACTTGTAACGGGGACCCGGGGTAACTTAGACTCTAGTTGGACCCATGCATTAGTTAGTCATGGCCCACATTTTAATTAGTCATGTTAGAAAGATTAGTCATAATCCTAATTATTAGGTTAACCATTTAGAGTTTTTATTTTGACCCTTTTACCCCAAAACCCTAACCAAAATTGTTTTAAACACTTGTAACTAAGAGAGGGGCAAACTTGTAATATTCAATGGGAGGGGATGACCATTGTGGCCGGCCCTAATAGGACTCCCATCTTATTTCCTTTCTTTGAGAAGTCTTCTTCCCCAAGTGCTCTCAAGCTCTCCCAAGGAAGAAGCCTTTCTCCTTGGATTTTCTCTCCTTTAGGTAATATTTCCTTCTCTTTTATTTCTCCATTTTGCATTTAGGAAAGTTTTAACCATAGGAATGACCCCCATTGTTGTGTCCCTATTTTGTGTCCTCTTGTGTCCATTATGTGTCCTTTAGGGATTTCTATTGTATTATTGTTGTGTCTTGTGTTCATGGGAAAAACCCCCAAACTTGGACACACTTTATATTTAAAATATTGATTAAATGAATTAATTCATATTAAATCTCAGATTTGAATATGTAGAGATGTGTTCTTGAGTACTTTACATTTCATTCATGTATCTCTTATAGATGTGTTCATGTTACATATATAGATTTGTGTATGTATATATATATATATATTGTAATGAGAGTGTATCTATATTTATATATGTAATAAATGGTTCATGATGATTATATAATCAAGTTTGTGAGTGTGGTTCCTCATATTATTATTGTCATTATTGTTGTGGATAATTAGGATATATCTTGTGTATTCTTTTGGCTCAAACTATCTAAATCCGTCATGATTTTTATCCACGTTTTAATTTCAGCCCTAACTTAGAAATGTCATAACTTCTAGCTCAAAGCTCGGTTTAATCTCCCATTTTTTTAAAAGAAGCGTATTGAAGTTAGATTTCCAAAAACATGTATTAATAGGCCTAATTCGTTTTGTAACTTTCTGGAGAATTATTTGAGTGTCAGCTGCACGAAAGACAAACGCGTTCTCGGTGTTTTCGCGATTCCGGGAGTTTTCGAAAACGAAAACACGATCCGTTTGAAGTTTCGGAAAGCTAACACATAGATCTATAACATACTTTAATCCTGGATTTTAATTCATGCTGAGATGGTATAGTATTGATTATTAGTAGGAGTTACTATTCGGCATATGCATTTTGTACACCCTTGTGTGTAATATAATATTCTATTTGATTTTAATCCATGTTAATATATATACATTATGTAATTAAATAGAGAATGCAAGCATGAGTAAATGGTTAAATAAATGATGTATGAGGTGTAAGTATCCTATCTAATGTAAGCATGTATAAGTATGGCTTGTAATGAATATGTAGGTTCCATAGTATGTAATGTATGGTGCATATAGTAGTGCAAGAGAATAAATGAATGATGAATGAATGCAAGCATGAATGTAATGTAATAATAGATGTAATGTATGCAATGTACAAGTTAATGAGATGTAATGTTCTATGTTAACACAAATCCTATATTACCTCATGTACCCCCTTACACTATGTTGACACTATCACACTTGACACTTTGTTCACTTACACTTTGATACTCTTTAATATGTATACACTATGTATGCCCATTTAACCCTCACTTGCCCCTTTGCCATGTTCACATACACACACATAGCCTCTTAAATAAGTATTTATGAATATAGTTAACTTAGCTATGTATGTATATTATATATATGTTAGCATATTGTGTTGTAATATATAAGTTTATATAACCATTTGAAATGCCATAATTATAGACCTAATGTTGAATACCAATATATGCATGTGTATATATATGTAGACATATATAGCTTAAAGTAATAGATTACCTAGTGTATATCCAATGTGAATTCTTGCCTATTTGAGTATTGAATAATTGCATGCTATATAGAGTTGGGTGTATGTTGGCTTGTATAGCCTTGTATTGATGTGTGCTTGCTAGGATAGTCTTGGTTAGGCCTAGTAAGACTTGCTGGGTTAGGACAAGACCTAGTTTGGCTAGTGCAGTTGACCAGAGTTGACCAAGGGTTGACTTTGGCCTAGTTTGACCTAGATTCATGTAGAATGCATTGTAGTGCTTTATATTACCCGTCTGGATATGTTGTGACTTATGCTGTTCTAATTAGGAGCCAGACACCTCTCCTCGGACAGTATCTTTACCTTGGACATTCAGATATCAGGCGAGTACATTCTCTGATCATTTCATATCTTGTTTATGATTATATTTCCTGCTTTAGATTACTTTACATGATGCTGACACGTTGGAAGCACGGATTAGTACTATATGGATCTTGTTGTGCGATGTTATCCCCTTAGCGGATACATCGGGTATTCGTGTTCGTGTACTTTATCGTGAGCATCGTGTACTCCTTGTACACGATGCTCACGATAAAGTACACGAACACGAATACTCGATGTATCCGCTAAGGGGATAACATGATCTCGTGTTATATCGTGTATATCATGTGAAATCGTGTATATTCATGTATTCACATGATCTCGTGTACGACTATACTTCGTGTGCAATAACATAACTTAGCTTGATCCTTGTGTATTGATTGGGGCGGGGGAGTAGAAGTGGTTATGTAATCAATCTACTAGATTACTCGTGTACAACCTCTGTAGATTACTCGTGTACAACATCGTGCCGTTTACATAACCATCTTGTGCTCTGAATCACTGGTTACTGATAGTTCTCTATATATTGTAGCTATTTACTTACAGTCTCTCTCTTTTTTGTCATGTTATTTCTTTAGATCTTGTATCTTACTCTCTAGTATGTTTATATTTCCTAACCTGTTATGATATTGTTGAGATGTACTGTACTCGCTCCTGTCCTGACTGGACCCGTTGATAAATTTTACAGATAGCTTGGAGATTGCCTGCTAGCCTGGAGGAGACACATTAGAGGTTGTTTAGATAGTTATTTCAATTGTCTGGAGTTGTATTTACTTTATGGATTACTGTATCTGAGTTTGGAGATTTGAGATGTATTTCTGGATTTGTGTATCTTAGACACTTAGATTTCTCTCTGTTGTACCTCTTTTGGATTTCATGTTTTATCTATCCTTATCATGCTCTACCTTAGATGTGATTGAGTCTGTAACTGCTATGTCACCCCCATTCGGGGAGTATAAACTGTTTAGCCTTATACTGTTAGATGCATGAGACCTAGGACAGCGTTCTACCGCCGACACTGCGACGTAGGCTGGACATACCCACTTTTCGTGCCCTAACTCTAGCGTGCGGGTCGTGACAACTTGGTCGGGGAGACGTCGGAGGCGGGTACTGGGTCGAGGGCTGGGTTTGGAGTTAGGGTTTTGATGAGAGTTTCTCTCTCGCGGCCGATCGACATATATACTCTGTTAGAAACAGAGTCGGAGGAAAAAGGATTCTACTGGCTAGGCCTAAAAAAAATATATATATATATATAAAAAAAAAATATTTTTTTATTTATTTTTATTTTTATTATATATATTTTTTTATTATATATATATATATATATATATATATATATATATATATATATATATATATATATATATATATATACTACCCTCTTTTTCAATAAAGGTAACGATTTCTCCAAAAAAAAAAAGAATATATATATATATATATATATATATATATATATATATATATATATATATATATATATATATATATATATATATATATATTTATATATATATATATATATATATAAAAAAAAAAACAAATATATATATATATATATATATATATATATATATATATATATATATATAGCTAATGATTATATATATAGCTAACTTTATACCAAAAATGTAATTTAAGTAGATATATAAATATGTATATATTTTTTTATTTTTTTTATATATATATAATGATATATACACATATACCATAGATACAAATACAAGCAATAAAATATTCTAAGTAGAATCAAAATTTACATTATAGAATTCTTAGTTTTATATACTAAAATTTATACAAATAAAATAAAATAATATTGTTATATATAAGCCTAATTTTCATATACTATGAATATACTTCTATATATATACACATGTATATATAATCTAGATAAATCCCAAAATCCAACATATTTGTTAAGGAAATTATTACTGTATTATCAATAAAATATTATTTAGTATTAAGAACTTATATTATATATATATACAACCACCTTTGTGAAATCGGCTACCAGGTCACTAAATTGGAATAGTGATACGACATACGTCTACATGGACGCCTTTGATCTCACCACGTGCCTACACGGGTTTGGGTTGGGTTCGGTTTAGTTTGGTACAACCGAGTCTTCTAAAAGTCAATAATCTAAATAATAAATAATTAAAACGTCTTTAGAGATTAGTCGCAACTTGGCCTGGTTTTCCTAGTTAGGATACACTTATGGCTTGGCATTCCTCTATCATGGCTAAACACTAGTCAAAGCACGCTACTGTACTATCCGTGCCATGATTCCTAGCCGTCTGGTACTTCAAAACTCAACCATGGTTAAAGTCATCTACCGTAATAATTAACTAAATAACTATTTATAAAAATCTAAAAATCACCATTTAAATTAAATAAATAATAAAAAAAATATTTCAAAAATTTTTGGAAAGAGGAGTTACAAGAAGGTAAAGAAAGTATGTTCAAGACAGAGTCTTACTTGGTGTCATGCGTGTAGAGTCCTTTTGATGAGTGGAACTCTTCTTTTTGTCAACAGAAGTTCGGAAAGAAGTTCCAACACTCAAGTCCTTGGCATCGAAGTTTTTTCCTTTGCCAAAACTTGGATGTTGTATTGGGAAGAAGTTCCAACATTCAAGTCCTTGGCTATCAACGAATCATGCGCCTCAAGTTTGTTGTTCTGTCTAAAATTAACCAAGGCCTTCCTCTTACCATCGGCCGTATTGGGAAGAGAAGAGATAGACTTCGGGATCTAAGCTTTGCGAGCACGCTTAGCTTTCTGTGTCTTAGCAGCAGGAACAGAATCGTTGTCCAAAAAATATTGCTTCATATGCATGTTGGTCAAATTGAATGACCAACATCTTCTCAATAAAGCCAATCTTCATAACATCGGATTGTGCCACCACTGTCTCGTCGATAAAGAAAGTCGTCCACAGCAGAGTCGTTATTTTTGTATCGGAACAGTATCAATACTAGGCATGACAATACATTTTCTTTGTGTTTTATTGACACGATGACCTCGGGACACTAACACAGTCATGATACAGAGTCATAGATGACATATTCGTGGTTAGACTCTAGATATGATACAGACTCGTTACTTGTGCTTGAGATTATCGTGTTTGACATGACTTTACTTTATAGTACTAGACATGGGGTGGGGAGAACATTACCGCAACATCAGGCTACATTGACATATTTAACCTTGTCTCTGTAGCTGGGACTTGGTTGTTTCTTTACCCGTTTTCCTCTTTCTCTATAGAGGAGTTTTGGTTCTATCTTGACAAGTTTGCGCAAGGTACCATGGCATGGTGTCTTGGGTGTTTGCCTGCTAAGGTGCTTGTGAGACTCGGTGCCTTAAGCCTGATATCCAAAAAGTGTTCTTACTTGTATATCACTTAGTTGGTTATAGTAGTTACTGTAAATCTCCAAAAAAATTAATTAATATTTTTGCCATTTTTTGAATTTTTAAGTTTTTATTATTTATTTAAATATTATGCTTCAAAAATAATTTTTTTTTTAATTTCTATAGAAAGGAAGTCACAAGTATTTTTGAAAATTAAAAAGGTTTGCCAATTATTTTCAAATAATGATTTTTGAATTTATGTAAATATATTTTATTTTATTTGGATATCATCGAATATCATTTAAATTATTTTGATGATATTAAATGTTATTTTAAAATTATTAGTGTGTTCTATTACGGATTAGATTTATCTTGTTTTAAATTTCTTGATAACTATCAAATATGGCTTAAATTATTTTGATAATATTAACTGTTAATTTGAACTACTATTCAATATTGATTAAGATTACATCGATTTAAATTTTACTTGCTTTTAAATTATTGGATATTATTTACACTACTTTGATAATATTAATATTATTATTGATAGGATCATTAGTTAATATTTTGACCCATTATTGAATATGATTAAGATATGATTAATCTACTTTAGACATTAAATATTATTTTAAATTATCGGTATATGGTCATTTAATATATTTTGAATCAATTATTGATTTGGGATTAGATTAACTTAGTTTTAAATATTTATTTGAATTATTACTGTAACCAAATAATATATTTATATTTGATTTATTTTGTTTTGAAATTATTGATTATTATCTTTGACCAATAAAAATCTATTTGCTAAATTATTTTATATAAGATTTTAGATTACAAAAATATAATTTAAAATTATGTATGGTAACTAAATATTGGATTAGATTTGATTATTTAAGTTTTAAATATTTGTTTATTTAAATTTTATGGAAAGATTTGATCATTGGTTTCTTAATCCATATTTATTTAGGAAATCTCCATCTATTTAAGGAAATCTTTTCCCCTTCCAATCTAATCCTAATTTAATTAAGTAATAGCTACTCATTATGTGCACCCTATTGAACTCATAAACATCTCTGTTTGAGTAAACGTGGAAGAAGGAAGAAGAAAATATGAGAGAATATCGCTTATTGGTGTAATCTCATAGTGGAAGGCAAAGGCCTTAATTATACAAACCAATGGTGGTGTAATACTAATCTCTAATCGATATGGGACTAATTTACAAAGTGGAAATCCAACCCTTTAGTAACCCACGTAATAACACGATCCCCTTTTGGATGACCACTATCTCTAAGCCTATTGCCTCATTAAAATCTTGCCAGGAAAATCCATTAGGACAAAACCTATGCAAAAGAAAAAGAGTACAATCTTTAGGACGACTTAGATAGATGTTGGACACGCTTAATGTTGTCTCATTAAAACCTTGTTAGGAAAAACCCAATGGAAAAAAAAAATCTATGACTAAGAAAAAAGAGTACAACGCGTTATAGTCCTTACAAAATGTATCTCTCCTAAAAACAATCACTCCCCCTGACGATGTCAATCCTGAACAGTCGGCTGATGAAGACGTTGCATTCTAATTCCATGAACTAGTTTCTGAAAAGTTGACTTTGACAATGATTTAGTGAACAAGTCTGCAAGATTATCACTTGAGCAAACTTGTTGGACATCAATATCAAAGTTCTTCTGAAGCTCATGAGTATAGAAAACTTTGGTAAGATGTGCTTGGTCTTGTCTTCTTTAATGAATCTGCCTTGAATTTGTGCAATACATGTTGCATTATCCTCATGAATAACAATTGAAGTATATGTGATAGAAGAAAGGTGACAGGCACTACGAATGTATAGAATCAACGATCTAAGCCAAATATATTCTCTACTTGATTCATAGAGAGCCAATATTTCTGAGTGATTTGAGGAGGTATTAACCATTGTCTGTTTTGTTGAACGTCAAGAAATAGTTGCATTGTTATTAAGAAACACATATCTAGTTTATGAACGACCTTTATGGGGATTAGATAAATAAACTAAATCTGCAAAGCCAATTAGATTCACGATGTCATATAAACCACAAGTATAAAATAATTCCACGTCGGTAGTTCCACGAAGATATCTCATCACATATTTAATATTGTTTCAATGTCTGCGAGTTGGCATCAAACTATATCTAGCCAATAGATTGACAGAGAATGATATGTCTGGCCTTGTACATTGTGATAGATACATTAATGCCCCAATAGCACTAAGGTGCGGTACTTCGGGTCCTAGCACCATTTCATTGTCGTCTTTAGGACGATATGGATCTTTATTGATATCTAAAGATCGAACAACCATTGGAGTGCTAAAGGGATGCGCTTTATCCATATTGAATTATTTAATATATTTTTTGTGTATTTGGATTGATGCACTAAAATTTCATTAGTGCAATGCTCAATTTATAACGCGAGATAATATTTCGTGTCTCCAAAATCTTCCATCTCGAACTCCTTTTTCAGATAGTTTACAGTCTCATTGATTTTATGTCTTATCCCAATCAAGTTTATGTCATCGACATATACTGCAACTATAGTGAAACCCTCAAATTTCTTTATGAAGACACATGGGCATATAGGATTATACTCATATCCCTCCCTTTTTATATATTCACTAAGATGGTTGTACCATATCCTTCCGGATTGTTTTAAACCGTACAATGAACGTCTTAGCTTTATGAAATGCATGTTCTTAGCTTTTGAGCTGGATAGATTAAATCAATCCGGGATTTTCATATAGATATCTCTATCTAATCACCATATAGATAGGCTGTTATAACGTCCATAAGTCTTATGTCCAGTTTTTTCTCAACTGTCAGACTCATCAAATAACGAAACATTGTTGCATACATTACGGGAGAATACGTCTCTTCGTAATCAATCTCGGGTCTCTAAGAAAACCCTTGTTCCACTAATCGTGCCTTAAATCGAGCGATTTCATTCTTTTCGTTTCTTTTTCTTACAAACGCCCACTTGTAATCCACCGGTGTAACATCTTTTGGTATTTTTACTATAGGTCTGAATACTCCATGTTTATTAAGAGAATCCAATTCTGCTTGAATAGCATCCTTCCATTTTGGCCAGTCTTTTCTTTCTCGACATTCATCGATGCTATGTGGTTTAGTGTCATCAATGCCCTTAGATATTTCATTAGCTACTGAGAATAAGAATATCTTATGTATTATTAAATCTTTGCGATCCCATATCTCTCTTGTATATGTATAAAACATAGAGATCTTTTTCCTTTCAGGAACCTGAGCCTCCTCTTGGGCTTGTGTCTTTTCTAAGACAAAAACCTCTTCTGGGTTTTCAGAGAGTATGGATCTGTCATTCATAACCTCTTCTTGAGCATTATGTGTAACCTTCTTAAGAGCGTTATATAGGAATTTTCTCTTTCTAGGGACTAAGTCCTTCGAACCTATAGGTCTACCAAGCTTCTGGCGTGCAGTAGATTCATTAGCCACTCTGCTATTTTTTCTACGGGGAAATCAATTCGAGCTGGCACATTTGTAGCGGGCATATGTGATTTAATCACTTTAGCTGTATCAGTAAATGCAACCGGCATTTGATTTACAATCTCCTGTAGATGCAATATCCTTTGTACCACATTTTCACATTGAGTAGTACGAGGATCTAGATGAGACAGAGTGGGATTATCCCACGATAATTTATGTCGTTTATTTGTGGCAAACTTTTCTGTAAGAACATTCTTTTCTTTTTATCTCCCCCTAACGGTGGAAATTTAATCTCATCAAAATGGAAGTCTGCAAATCTAGCAGTAAAAACATCAACAGTTAATGGTTCCAAATATCAAATGATTGAGTGAATCAAAACCAATATAAATTCTTAAACGACGTTGAGGTCCCATTTTAGAGCGCTAAGGGGGGAATAGGAACATAAACATCACTATCAAATTTACGCAAATGAGAGATGCTAGATTGATGGCATGTCACAAGTTGTGATGGTAAAAATTCATGAAATACGGTTGGACTAACAATGATCAACTTAGCAGCATGTAATACGGCATGTCCCCGAGCTAAAAGGGTAAGTTTGATTACATGAGTAAAGATCTTGCTACGTGCTAAAAGTGCTTAATCAATGACTCTGCTAAACCATTTTGGGTATGAACATGAGGGACAGAATATTCAACTTTTATTCCTACGGAAGCATAATAATCATCAAAAGTACGGGAAGTGAACTCAGCTGCATTATCAAGTCAAATCGTTCTAACATGTTGGTCAGAAAAATGAGTCTTAAGCTTAATCAACTGAGAAACTAGCTTGGATAAGGCAAAATTTCTAGATAAGAGTAAGAAAACATTTGACCATCGACTAGAAGCATCTATTAGAACCATAAAATACCTGAAAGGTCTGCTAGCAGGATCAATTGGTCCGCGAATATCATCTTGTATTCTCTGAAGGAATGGTGGTGATTCAGAAGCTATTTTGAGAAGTGGAGGTCTTGTAATGAATTTACCCAGTGAACAAGCTATACACAAATGTTCGGTAGGAAAGAAAAGACTTTGGTATGATAAATCATGCCCATTGGTATTGTTGATTATCTTTCTCAACGTAGTCGATCCTGGATGACCCATTCTGTCATGCCAAAGGATTAGATTCCTTGGATCCTTTAGCCTTTTGCTAGTGATGGGGTAAGATTCCACTACATTAAGAGTAGTTTGATATAGCCCCGAGGAGATTAACTTGCACTTTTCTAATGTGACCTTATTGCTTTCAACATTAGAGGTGATACAAAGATACTCTTTGCTATCATCATTCATGGTTTCAACATGAAACCCGTTCATTTGAATATCTCTAAAGCTGAGTAGATTTCTATTAGATCTACTAGAGAATAATGCATTTCGAATGACTAAATGTGTTTTATTTTGCAACACAACAACATCGACCTTGCCACAACCTTCTATAATCTACACAGGTCCAGCAATGGTGGTCACCTTGGCAATGTTTGAGGCATATGTTGTGAAAAACTTCCTAGTTTTCAATATAGTGTGAGTTGTTGCACTATCTATCAAGCATATGCCATTATCATTGTCCATACCTTTCAAAGATAAATAATATATTAATATGCTACTAAATATTTAAAGTTGGTATATTATTGATTATTACAACTTGATCTAAATCTAAATAAAATTGTTTCAAAGAAAGTAAACTACCTAGACTGTTGATCAGATAATGACCAATTTATTCAAAGTGGAAAGTAAATAAACTTAGATAAGCATAAAATAACTATTCATTGACTTCGCCTATCATGGCATTGAACTGGTCTTCCAAAATTGCGTTTCCATCCTTATCTTAGAAGAAATCATTAAAATCCATATGTGTTGTATTCTCCATGAGGTTAGTCTCCATACCCTTTAAGGCTTCATACTCGTCCACTTCTTTTTATGAGGTGTGACAGTTTTGCATCCAATGACCAGCTCTTCCACGTTTGCAAATATCAGTTAGAGTAGCTGGATTGGAAATTTGGGCATGGTTTCTTCGAGGATTAAATTCCTTGTTTTTGATTTGTGTATCGTTCCTTGGACCCAGATTGTAGCCATTATTTGGCTTCCATGACGTCTATGCCCTCTACCTATGTGATTTCTTCGACCCCTAGTATTTTGTCGAGCACTAGTCGCATTCACTTCAGCTGGAATTGGTGCAGACCCAGTTGGTCCACTAGTGTGGTTTCTGATTAATAACTTATTATTTTTCTCGGCCACGAGTAAAACAACAATGAGTTCAGAATACTTCTTAAAATTCTGCTCCCTATACGTCTGTTGTAGGGTCACACTAGTCGCATGAAATGTGGTGAATATTTTCTCTAGCATGGAATGCTTTGTCACTTTTTCACCACATAACTTCAATTGTGAAGTAATCCTGAACATAGCTGAATTATAGGCTGCAACTGTCATATAATCTTGGAAATGTAGATTGATCCATTCATGGAGTATACCTGGTAGTATGACCATTTTCTGGTGATTATATCTCTCAGCTAGAGAATTCTATAGCACCAGGGGTCCTTGATTGTTAAGTACTCAGCCTTGATGTCATCATGAATATCATACCTTAGAAAAATTAAAGCCTTCACTTTATCTTGTGCAGATATTGGCTTATAAGCCACAATCGCGTCACCTAAGCTTTTGGCTTGAAGGTGCAATTCAGCATCCAATCTCCAGTTGAGAAAGTTCTGGTCTGCTAAGTTTAGAGGCTTGAAATCATGGTTTGTGAGGCTCGACATATTGTTGTATAAGATCAATAATAACAAGTTAACATAAGAACTTGGTAAATCACCAAACAATTTATGTTCATGGTGTATGCTTCAAATAATGATATTTTAGGAGTCTATTTATACCAAATAAAAAACTTGTTCACGGTATGCTTCGAGCAATGGTGTTCCAGAAGTCGTAGGTAAATACTAAACACTTTATGGTATGCTTCAAACAATAATTATGTTCAAGAAGTCTTTCAAAATACCATATGTGGTATGCTTCGAACAATAATGTTCTAGAAGTCTTATATATAGACCAAACAATTTATGTTTATGGTCATCAGACCTCTGATGGTTTTGATCTGAATGTATTAACATATATACAAAAGAAACAAAGAAATAAAGAATAACTCCAGCGTTCTCTCCGAGAGATCTATATGCGATCAACATCGGAGTGTTATCAGAGTTAACTAAAAGAAGTACGATATATGGATAAAAATTATTCTTTTTTCCCTAGCGGTATGCCAAGAGATGTATAAACATCAACATCAGGCTGCGCCTAGGGTATGCATATGCAGAATAAATAAACATATATAACCATACCTATTATCGAAGTTGAGAATCCACAAATGGCGGCTTCACTGGGATGCTCTCACTTATTTTCATCCGTTAGAGCTTCATGATGATAACGTGTTTGAATAAAGGTGGAAGGAGGAAGAAAAAATACGAGAGAAGATCTCTTATTTGTGTAATCTCATAGTGGGAGGCAAAGGCCTTATTTATACAAACTAATGGAGGTGTAATAGTAATCTTAACCGATGTGGGACTAATATAAAAAGTGAAAATCCAACCCTTTAGTAACCCATATTATAACAATCTCTCTTTTTTTTCTCAAGTTTCTCTTTTTTTCGTCCAAAATAGCCCAAAATTTGTCATAAATCTATCCTTATTTTTCAAAGGCTGTAACAACTTCGAAGGGCCATAACTCCTAACTCCATACTCTGTTTAACCTCCATTTTTTGTTTGAACCGTATTGAGGTTAGCTTTGATAATCTATAATTTATTTTAGCAAATTCGTAATATATTTTTCTGTAAAATTGTTTGAGTGCCAGTTGTCCGAAAATCTATGCATTATACTATTTTTTAGATTTCGAGATATCCCGAACTCGGTTTTGGCGATCCGTTTGATGTTTTTGAAAGATGACATGATAATCTATAGTATGCAAATTTTTAGAAATTAATTTTAAGTTTAATTTTGGGCTAATGTATATTTATATTATTTTGTGATATTTACAATAAGCTTTTGACCTAAAATATTATTGTAATATTTTCTACCTAATTAAATTATAACAGTTTTTCTAAAAATTATATTCCTAGATTTTTATATTATTTTTCTAATTTTAACAAATAAAATATAGCTTCAAGTATTATGTATATTTTCTAAATTAGGCTATAAATACTTTTCCTAAATAAATATATACATTTTCCTTATTAATTTTCCTTTTTAAAAAATAATTCTCATTAGATTGGATTGATTATGATCCTGACTAATCGTATTTTCAATTTACTCGCGAAATCGGACGACTTCATATTGACCTGGCTGGTCGAACCAATCTGGACATGGTCAGATTATAGCACCATACCAGGAAAGTATACCTTGCCAACTTGTACAGTATTTATGCATGTTACTTTTCTTTATTATGTTTTATGTCTTTGTCTTGCTTGTCCTATCATATGTTTCTCATACATGTTTCATAAAACTCTTTTTTTGTTTCATGTATCATGCTTGTTTGTTTTTCTTATCATGTGTTTGATTTATGCTATACCATAATTGTTTATATTCGTATACTTGTACACTCGACTTGACTTGATCATATGTATCCGTATTACTTGGACTTGACTTGACATGAGATTGAGTTGACTATTTGCCTTAGCTCCTAGAAGGCCGTTATTAGGCGTTGACTATATTGTGATCACTCTCGATCGTGAGTACCCATTGTGCTATAGTAGAGTTTAGTTTACTTAACCACCTCGTTCGTGAGCTCCCATTGAGTGCGAATGAGCCTTAATATAGACTGGGAGTCCCCATTGGACTACTTTCTATAGGACCGTGAGCTTCCATTGAGTTGCAATTATTCCGATTTTATAGTCATGTCTAGTACCACACTTCTAGTATGGCATGCCACTGTCTTAGGTTCCTTAGGTCTTAGTTTCCTGTGCCTTAGTCTCATTGTATCTTAGTTGATTCTTTCACGACTATTTCTATCTTTTCTGTATATTTTATACTGTTACATTCGATATATTTTATGTATCTTGCTATGCCCCCTAAGGTCCTGGTGATCTCTCTAGGTGTGTGTATTTTCTTGACTTTCCAGTTCCAGCCAAGATCAAACTTCTTCTTCCTATCGAAGATGACATGCTCTTGGATCACACTTGCTGCTTGTATTCTTTATTTTGCTATTTTCTTCTTTCTATTTTATATTTGTAGTGGATTTGTCTCCATCCAGCAACTTGTATAATGACATTTCATATCTGATTCTATAATCTTTAT
>JANAVB010018399.1:8504204-8514204 GCA_029216955.1 Iris pallida
CTAAGCTTTGGCTTGAAGGTGCAATTCAGCATCCAATCTCCAGTTGAGAAAGTTCTGGTCTGCTAAGTTTAGAGGCTTGAAATCATGGTTTGTTGTGCTCGACATATTGTTGTATAAGATCATAATAACAAGTAACTAAGAACTTGGTAAATCACAAACAATTTATGTTCATGGTGTATGCTTCAAATATGATATTTTAGGAGTCTATTTATACCAATAAAAAACTTGTTCACGGTATGCTCGAGCAATGGTGTTCCAGAGTCGTAGGTAAATACTAAACACTTATGGTATGCTTCAAACATAATTATGTTCAAGAAGTCTTTCAAAATACCATATGTGGTAGCTTCGAACAATAATGTTCTAGAAGTCTTATATATAGACCAAAACAATTTATGTTTATGGTCATCAGACCTCTGATGGTTTTGATCTGAATGTATTACATAGATACAAAAGAAACAAAGAAATAAAGAATAACTCCAGCGTTCTCCTCCGAGATCTATATGCGATCAACATCGGAGTGTTATCAGGTTAACTAAAAGAGTACGATATATGTAAAAATTATTCTTTTTTCCCTAGCGGTATGCCAGAGATGTATAAACATCAACATCAGGCTGCGCCTAGGGTATGCATATGCAGAATAAATAAATATCTATAACCATACCTATCGAAGTTGAGATCCACAATGGCGGCTTCACTGGGATGCTCTCACTTATTTTCATCCGTTAGAGCTTCATGATGATAACGTGTTTGAATAAGGTGGAAGGAAGAAAAAAATACGAGAGAAATCTCTTATTTGTGTAATCTCATAGTGGGAGGCAAGGCCTTATTTATACAAACTAATGGAGGTGTAATAGTAATCTTAACCGATGTGGGCTAATTAAAAAGTGAAAATCCAAACCCTTTAGTAACCCATATTATAACATCTCTCTTTTTTTTTTCTCAAGTTTCTCTTTTTTTTTTTTCGTCCAAATAGCCCAAAATTTGTCATAAATCTATCCTTATTTTTCAAAGGCTGTAACAACTTCGAAGGGCCATAACTCCTAACTCCATACTCTGTTTAACCTCCATTTTTTGTTTGAACCGTATTGAGGTTAGCTTTGATAATCTATATTTATTTTAGCAATTCGTAATATATTTTCTGTAAAATTGTTTGAGTGCCAGTTGTCCGAAAATCTATGCATTATACTATTTTTTTAGATTTCGAGATATCCCGAACCGGTTTTGGCGATCCGTTTGATGTTTTTGAAAGAGACATGATAATCTATAGTATGCAAATTTTTAGAAATTAATTTTAATTTAATTTTGGGCTAATGTATATTTATATTATTTTGTGATATTTACAATAAGCTTTTGACCTAAAAATATTATTGTAATATTTCTACCTAATTAAATTATACAGTTTTTCTAAAAATTATATTCCTAGATTTTTATTATTTTTTCTAATTTTAACAAAAATATAGCTTCAAGTATTATGTATATTTTCTAAATTAGGCTATAAATACTTTTCCTAAATACAATATATACATTTTCCTTATTATTTTCCTTTTTAAAAATAATCTCATTAGATTGGATTGATTATGATCCTGACTAATCGTATTTTCAATTTACTCGCGAAATCGACGACTTCAATTGACCTGGCTGGTCGAACCAATCTGGACATGGTCATATTTAGCACCATACCAGGAAAGTATACCTTGCCAACTTGTACAGTATTTATGCATGTTACTTTTCTTTATTATGTTTTATGTCTTTGTCTTGCTGTCCTATCATATGTTTCTCCTACATGTTTCATAAAACTCTTTTTTTGTTTCATGTAATCATGCTTGTTTTGTTTTTCTTATCATGTGTTTGATTTATGCTATACCATAATTGTTTATATTCGTATACTTGTACACTCGACTTGACTTGATCATATGTACCGTATTACTTGGACTTGACTTGACATGAGATTGAGTTGACTATTTGCCTTAGCTCCTAGAAGGCCGTTATTAGGCGTTGACTATATTGTGATCACTCTCGATCGTGAGTACCCATTGTGCTATAGTGTTTAGTTTACTTAACCACCTCGTTCGTGAGCTCCATTGAGTGCGAATGAGCCTTAATATAGACTGGAGTCCCCATTGGACTACTTTCTATAGGACCGTGAGCTTCCATTGAGTTGCATTATTCCGATTTACTTATAGTCATGTCTAGTACCACACTCTAGTATGGCATGCCACTGTCTTAGGTTCCTTAGGTCTTAGTTTCCTTGTGCCTTAGTCTCATTGTATCTTAGTTGATTCTTTCACGACTATTTCTTATCTTTTCTGTATATTTTATACTGTTACATTCGATATAATTTTTATGTATCTTGCTATGCCCCCTAAGGTCCTGGTGATCTCTCTAGGTGTGTGTATTTTCTTGACTTTCCAGTTCCAGCCAAGATCATAACTTCTTCTTCCTATCGAAGATGACATGCTCTTGGATCACACTTGCTGCTTGTATTCTTTATTTTGCTATTTTCTTCTTTCTATTTTATTTTGTAGTGGATTTGTCTCCATCCACAACTTGTATAATGACATTCATATCTGATTCTATAATATCTTTATCTTTCATTTTGTTGATGAGATTAGTTAGCCGTGATTATACTGACATTTACAGCTTACGTATATTTATTATATAGCTAGCATGTTACGTACCTATTCCTACGTATTTTGGGACTGGAGCGTGATATTTTTGGGGTGGCCCATGCAGGTCTATGAATAAATTATTTAGTTACATGACTATACCAAACAAGCCTGCATATAGGATTAGAGTCTAGGATCTCATCCACATACTTGACCTTCTTCCTTGATTCCACTTTCGAATTCTCGTTTGATCGCCTTGATTTACATCTCGCTTGATTCCTTCCTACCGCGAATCTTATTTCTCGTACGTAATAGAGGTTAGAAAGATGACTCATACTCAGTATATATGCTCCATTGTTCAATTACACTATTAGTTGGACTCTTGTAAGTTGGGTAGCATGCCTCACGACCTAGCCTCATTTGTCTTTATGCACTACCAAAATAAGTCTTATTGGCGACGAATTTAGCGACGCATGTTATATACGTCGATAATTTTTGCGTATTTAGCGACGTTAGATAAAGACGTCGCTTGAACGTCACTATCAGCGATGTTTAGCGACCGTTAGCGACACACATTATGGTTTGCAAAGCTGATGTCGCGGTCTAGTCGTAGAACGTCGCTGTTTTGTTTAACTCAGCGACGTTTTACGTCTCCATATTTGGAAAGTCGCCAGTTTTTTATTGAAAAGCGAAGTTTAGCGACATCTTTTACGGACGTCGCTAAAATGTTTCATATAGGGTTCCAACCGATCGATTTTTCATTCTTTCACCCAAAATTTTCAATCTCTCCGCTCCCCAAATTTCTCTCCCCCATTCCCTCTCCTCTCCAGCGAGCCCCTCCCTCAGGCGACCCCCTCTCCCCGACGACCCCCTCTTACAGCGGCCCCCTCTTACTCTGCGCGTCGTCGACATCCTTTCCGCCCCCTCTTTCCGGCAACCCCGACCCGACCAAAGAAGGTATAACGCTAACCCTATCTTCCTTTTCCAGACACACACACACACTGACACGACACACACACTGACACGATACCCAGACACACACACATATGCTGACCACGACACACACGCATACACAGACACGACCACAGGCACACACAACACACACACATTGACACCGACACACTTTGACACACACACGACACAGACACACTTTGACACACACGCACACACACGCAGACACACAGACATGCTGGCACGACACAACCCTATCTCCCTTATATATAGATATATATAAGTGAAGATATACATTATATAAGTGAAGATATACATTATATAAGTGAAGATATACATTATATGTATGTATATATAAGTGAAGATATACATATATAATGTATATATAAGTGAATATATACATTATTATATATATATATATATATATAGATATATATATATATAATATATATATTATAGATATATATATATATATATATTATACATTATATTATATATATATCTATATATTTACATTATATTTATATATATATATATATATATATATATAATATATATATATATATATAAAATATATATATATAGATTATACATATATATTTATATATTTTTTCCACATATCTCCCCAAACTTTTTATATATATTATATATAAATATAAAAATATATATAATATATATATAATATATATATTATATATATATATATATATATATATATAAAAAATATATATATATATATATACCATATATTTTCCAGCATATATATATATTATATATATATATATATATATATATATATATAATATATATATATATAATATATATATATATAGATATATATATATATATATATATTTTATATATACTATTATATAATATATATATATATATATATTTTTTAATATTATATTTAAAATATATCTAATATATATATATTAATATAATATATATATATATATATATATATAATATAATAAATTATTACATATATATTAAAATATATATATATTATCATATATAGATTATATATATATATATATATTATATATATCTTTATATTTATATTTATATTTATATAATATTTATATATATATATATATAAAAAAAAAAATATATATATATATATATATATATATATATGTCTATATATATATAGAATATATGATACACAACAAAAAAAGATGTCTTGTCTTCTTCCTCCAGAGCTGCTCCCCCCTTCCCCTGGCCGGCTTAGGCCGGCCACCCCTTCCTCTTAGCTCCTCTCCCACCGCTGTGCCTCTCCCCCACCCCGTCCATCCCCCGATGCCGTCCCTCTGGCCCCCCGAGGCTCAGGATTGGCTTCGTCTTCTCATCCCCGCCGCCCATCAGACCCAACCACCCCTCTTAACTCTTTCCCCACCCCCAAGCCGCCGCCTTCTCCCCCGCTGAGCCCCGCGGAGCTCGTCCCCCCGCGCCGGCGTCTCGGGACGGCTCCTGCTCCCCCCCGCCGATGGCTCCCACCCTCCCGCCTTCCACCGCCCATGCTGGGCCCCGCCTGCCCCGGCCTCCTTCCTCTGGCTGGGGATCCCGCCCTCCCGCCTTCCACCGCCCTTGCTGGCGGCCCCGCCAGCCCCGGCCACCTTCCTCTGGCTGGAGTTCCCGCCCTCCCCAACCTTTCGAACTTTCCCCCACCCCCCTTGGGAGGAGCGAGCTCCTGCTCTGCAGCCCTAGGGCCCCCGCCCACCTACCCCTCGGGAACTCTGTCCAGGTCTCGCTTCCCGAGGCCTCCCCTCTTGAGCACGTGTCCCCTCTTTTGCACGTGTCCAGCGGCGAGCTTGCCCCTGCGCAACTTTTGGAGCAGCTCTCCTCTCTTGTGGCTCTTCAACTCTGGAGAGCGCTACAACCGGTGGGCCCCTACCACTTGCGCAGTCCCCTGTAGCTGTGGTGTCCCCCACCCCCCTGCGCAATTCAGCTTCCAACCGACCCCCTCCGGATTGCGCCCCTCCCTGGTGGGCCACCCCCTCTTGCGCAATCCATCCCTCCCCCTGTCGCTGTGGTGTCCCCCACCCCCCCTGCGCAATTCAGCTCTCCGCCGAGCCCCCCACTCTCTCTCCAACCCCCCCACCTCCCCTTTCCATTGCGCACTCCCTCTCGCCCCCTCCTCAGAACTCTGTTCCCCCCACCACCCCCCTTGCGCCACTCATCCCTCCCCCCCCTCCGTCGCGCTTCCGGCTCTATACCCGCTCCGTCCCAACCCTCTTCCTCCGGACCTCCCGTCGGCACCCCCCCCACCCCGGTGTTACCCGGTTCATCCCCCCCCCCGCACCAACCGTCTCCCAGCCTCCTCCTCCCCTCTCGCAGCTTTCCCCAGGCGCCCCCCCTTCCGTAGTGGCTTCAGGGGCACTACTTCCCTCAATTCCTCACCGCGCCTGCGATCCCCGCCACTGGCCCGAGCGGCACTCAGCCCTCCTACGCCGCCATGCTTCGTCCTGATCTCTCCCCCGAAGGGTATCATCCCCGACGTTCCTCTGCCAGATATTGAATATTCTCCAGCGTCCCCAGCCCCTGTCATCCCCTTCTCCGAACGGGAAATGTCCTCGCTGTCGGCGGCCTTTCCCACACCTTCATACTGAAATTCTCCTCAGGATGTCCCAAACTCGCCAAGGTTCAAGAAGCCATCGCCAAGTGGAATCTGTCGTCTGTCTACCGGGTGGCCCCCCTTGACCCCAAGCACATCATCCTCCACCTATCTTCGGATAGCGATCACAGGACAGTGTGGTCCAAGGGCACTACCAGAATCGAATCCCAACACATGAAAATAATCAAGTGGACCCCGGGATTCAACACCAAAGAAGACTCAGCCACAGTGGCAGCGTGGGTTACCCTCCCAAATCTTCCCCTCGTCTGCTTTGTCCCAGCGGCGCTTAGACGCATCGCCAACTCCTTTGGGACGTACGTGGCATCGGCGCCCGAGACCAGTAACCTAACCAAAGCTCACTACGCCAAAATCTGTGTTGAACTTGATCTAACATCAGAACCCCCCAACTCCATCACCATCGAGCTAGGCAACCACACCCACACCCAACAAATCCTCTACGACAACCACATACTGTTCTGCAACCACTGCCACTTAAGGGGCCACCTTCCGAAGTTCTGCCACCGCCTTCACCCGGAGCTTAAGAAGAAGCCATCCAGAAAAGACGACCTTTCAGTGGAAGATCCCCCAGGTCGCCCATCTTACCCCCCCCAAATTCTCACATTCGATTCGAATCCAGCCCCAACGAGCTAGCACCCAGCGATCCCCCGAGCAGAGCTCTAATCCCTTACACTACCCAACACATAGCGACCTCCAACCAATTCGCCATTCTCGACTCAGAAGACCCGGAGACGGCAAGCCTCCTCGAAGGCTCAATCCCCTCCGACCTTCCAATACCCTCCCCACCCCCTTCCCCCACCTCTTCGCGAGCCAAGAAGGGTATCACTTCAGGTAACGCTGAGCACCAACTCCCCCCTAGCGGTCAGGTGACAGGCTCCTTGGTCGCAGCACCTCTCTCGCCCAGCAGAAACCAAGTCGAAGATGCCCTTGCTATCCTCGGACCAGACCAAGCTAGGAGAGGTATGCAAGTCTTAGCCGCTGGAGTACCTCTTCAGCAGTTGTTGACCGAGAAAGCTCATGACTACCTGACTATTCCTCCAGAGGATCCTGTTGTTGACTCAGCTGGCGACCTAATAGGTCCCTCCTCAAGTCCTAAAGAACACCACAACTGCAAACCCCCAGCATCGAGAGCGACCGAGCCTAATTCCCTACAGAGCAAGGTGGGCATAGACAAGCCTGTCACCATTCTTACCAGATCCGCTGCAAGGCGGAACAAAAAACCCTCCCACAACACTCTAAATGCTTAACATCCTATCTTGGAATGTTCGAGGTCTGGCTAACAAACCGACATTAAGGAGAATTTCCAGCCTTCGGAAAATTCACAAGATTGACATCTTCATCCTCATTGAACCCAAAATCTCGTCCAAACGCCTTAAATCTACCCAACTGGCTCTGGGCCTTCCAACTGCGATCGCCAGCAGGCACGATATTTGGATTTTGGGCTCGAAGGATGTTAAGCTCGACATCATTCAGGACTCCCAACAAGCCCTCTCTTGCTGGGTTACACACCCCACCCTCCCGGAGCGCGTCATCATTTCAGCGGTCCACGGCAGCTGTGTCACCGCCGAACGGAAAATCCTTTGGAACGATCTTCTCGACACCCATCACCAAAACCCCAACACCCCCTGGCTCTGCATAGGGGATTTCAACGCAATCACCCGCAGAGAGGAGAAGATAGGTGGCCGTCCCACACCCCCTATCAGCCATGCAAGACTTCAACGACTTCATATTCAACGCTCATCTCACTCCTCTCCAGTTCACTGGCAGCGAATTCACCTGGTGCAATATGCAGGAGGGCGAACGCCGCCAATACTCCGTCTGGACAGAGCTCTCACCAACGCGCGATGGCACGACATGAGGATCAGCTCCACCCTATCCCACCTCAATTCCACAGAGTCCGACCATGCCCCTATTATGGTGGAAACCAAAAACATCACCCACCTTCCCAAAAAGAACTTCCAATTCCTCGACTTTTGGATCGACCATCCGCAGTTCCCGAGCATCGTTGCTGAAGCTTGGAACAGCCAGGACTCCCCCAACCCGCTCATTCGGGTTAGCAACAAGCTCAAAGCCACCAGAAAAGCCCTGTCCAATTGGAGCAAACAAGCCTTTGGGGACATTTTCCAAGCGATCCGTATCGCTGAGGACGACGTCCCGTGCTGAAGCTATATACCAAACCGACCGATCCCCAGCGGCCAGGAGAGCCCTGAACCTTACCAAAGCCATGCTCAAGTTCAGACTCAAAGTTGAGACCGATTTCTGGAAACAGAAAGCTAGACTAAAATGGGACAGCGAAGGGGACAAAAACTCCAAATACTTTCACGCCTGCGTCAACGGCAAAAGAAACAAACTATCGATCCATCAAATATCAGACGAGCAAGGTACGATCAGAACTGACCAAAAGGGTATCCAAGAGGCTGCCACCGACTACTATGCCAACTTATTCTCCAAGGAAACAGTCCACCAAGACCACTCTTTCCTCAACCAAATTCCTCCATCATCAACGACTCCGATAACGCTTTGCTAGAGCGTCCGCTGTCCGAACAGGAAGTGAAAGACGCGGTGTGGGCATTGAACGAGCATAGCGCCCCGGACCTGACGGATTTACTGGTGTTTTTCCGTTCCTGCTGGGAGATCGTCAAGCGGGACATCACCGACGCGGCTATTGCCTTCCTTGAAGGAGCTCACTACCCCAAAGCCATCGCCAGAGCCAACCTCATCCTCATCCCGAAAAAAGACAACCCCAATTCCTTCCGCGACTTCCGTCCGATCAGTCTTTGCACCTTTACCAACAAAATCATATCCAAAATCATTGCTACCAGAATGACAGACATTCTTCCCAAAATCATCTCGGAGGAGCAAAGCGGTTTCGTTCGAGGCAGGAACATCCAGGACAACATCATGATGGCTCAGGAACTCATCACCTGCATGAAGTTTCCTGTTCGTGGGGGTAACATCGCCATCAAAATCGACATGGAGAAAGCCTACGACAGACTCGATTGGCAGTTCATGATCTGGGTCTTCAGGGCTTTCGGATTCTCGGAGAATTGGATCAACACCGTGTGGAGATCCGTCAGCAACTCTTGGTTCTCCACTGTCATCAACGGCCAATCAGAGGGCTTTTTCAAATCTAGCCGCGGTGTCAGACAAGGCGATCCTCTATCATCCACGATCTTCATCATCGCTGCTGACGCCTTGAGCAGAAACCTCAACAACATGGTCAACACCCCAATTTCCAGCAATACCACACCGCCAGCGGCTGTCCCATCATCACCCACCTGGCCTTTGCTGACGACTTACTTATCTTCTCGTCCGGGGATATCGGATCGATGGAAGTGGTTCACAACACCCTGAACCGGTACTCCAGTGCTCTGGTCAGAAAATCAATCATTCCAAGAGCATAATCTACGCCCACCACAGCTTCAACATCGAGAATGCCACCAATCTCACCAACCTCACATCCTTCTCAGTGGCTCGCCCTCCCTTCACCTACCTTGGCTGCCCCCTGGTGTACGGGAGATCTAACGCCAGCATCTTCGAGAACCTAATCACCAAAATCAGGAACAAAATCGCGGGTTGGCATAACGCAACCCTATCCCCAGGCGGCAAAATAATCCTCATCAAACATGTGCTCAACTCCATCCCTATTCACACCTTAGCTGCTTGCTCCCCAACCAAGAAGGTCCTCGCAACGATCGAGCAGATCTTTTGCAAGTTTTTGGGGTCACAATGAGGGCCATGACAGACACCACTGGGCCAGCTGGGACTCCATGGCCACCCCGATCGCGACTGGCGGGCTGGGATTCTC
>JANAVB010018399.1:8519204-8656704 GCA_029216955.1 Iris pallida
TTTATTTGAATTATTATTGTAACCAAATAATATGTTTAGATTTGATTGATTTTGTTTTAAAATTATTGATTATTATCTTTGACCAATAAAAATATATTTGCTAAATTATTTTATATAAGATTTTGGATTGTAAAAATATGATTTTAAATTATGTATGGTAACTAAATATTGGATTAGATTTGATTAATTATGTTTTAAATATTTTTAAATTTATGGAAAGATTTGATCATTGGTTTCTTAATCCATATATATTTAGGAAATCTCTATCGATTTAAGGAAAAAAATTTCTCATTCCAATATAATCCTAATTTAATTAAGTAATAGGTACTCATTATATATACCCTATTGAACTTATAAACATCTCTCATCTTTTCCTTTCTCAAATTTCTCTATTTTTTGTCCAAAATAGCCCAAAATTCGTCATAAATTCAACCTTATTTTCCAAATGTTGTAACAAATTCGAAAGGCCATAACTCATAACTCTGGACTCCGTTTGACCTCTATTTTTTTCTTTGAACAATATTGAGGTTAGCTTTAATAATCTATATTCTATTTTAGCAAATTCGTAATATAGTTTTCTATAAAATTGTTTGAGTATCAGTTGTTTGAAAATCAATGCGTCGTAATATTTTTTAGATTTCAAGAGATCCCGAACTCGGTTTTGTGACCCGTTTGATATTTCGAAAAGCTGACATGATGATCTATAGCATGCAAATTTTTTAGAAATTAATTTTAAAGTTTAAATTTTATTTTGGGCTAATGTATATTTATATTATTTCGTGGTCTTTAAAATAAGCTTTTGACCTAAAAATATTATTGTAATATTTTTTACCTAATTAAAAAAAATTAATTATATTTCTAGATTTCAACGTATTTATCTAAAATTATTTTAACTAATAAAAACTAATAAAATATAGCTTCAAGTATTATATATATTTTTCTAAATTAGGCTATAAATACTTTTCCTAAATAAATATATACAATTTCCTTATTAAGATTTTCCTTTTTAAAAAAATAATTCTATCTTAGATTGGATTGATTTTGATCGTGACTAATCGTATTTTATATTTACTCGTGAAATTGGACCACTTCATATTGACCTGGCTAGTCAAACCAATCTGGACATTGCCAGATCATCGCACCACATCAGGCAAGTATACATTGCCAACTTGTACAGTATTTATGCATGTTACTTTTCTTGATTATGTTCCATGTTTATTTCTTGCTTGTCCTATCATATGTTTCTCATACATATTTCATAAAACTCTATATATTTTTTTCCATATATCTTGCTTGTCTGTTTTTCTTGTCACGTGTTTGATGGAGAAAACTTTGATACCAAAGGGGGTATCAAAGTTTTGATACCCCCTATGTATGACATGTGGCCCCCTCCCTCTTCGTAAAATGTGTAAACATATATATATACATAAATATTGAGGGGGCCCCACTTGTCATACATAGGGGGTATCAAAACTTTGATACGCCCTTCGGTATCAAAGTTTTCATGCTATACCATACTTGTTTATATTCAATACTTGTATACTCGACTTGACTTGATCATATGTCTCCATATTACTTGAACTTGACTTGACATGAGATTGACTTAACTTGTTTCCTTAGCTCCTAGACGACCGTTATTAGTCGTTGACTATATTGTGTCCACTCTCGATCGTTAGTACCCATTGTGCTGCGGTAGAGTTTTGTTCACTTGAGCATCTCGTTCGTTGTAGAAGCATAAGAAAGCACAGACATATCAAAAGCGCAAGTGACAATACTTGCTATACATGACTTCACAAACGCGCAGGTACCCCAAATGCGCAGACAACAGACAAAAGTCACAATGAGACGTACAAAGAGGATGCAGAAAGATTTCTTTATTAAAATCATGTCTACCTATTACAGATTCTTCATGATTACATATAAAGACTAGAAACACCTAAAGTCTACAAGTGGGCAATCTTCTTCGCAAATGCGCAGCCCCCAGACGCGCAGCCTGTCAGAGCGAATCACTTTCTCGTCAGAACAAACCACTTCCTAGCCAGACGCAGAGGAACTCCAATATGGCTAATGAAGCAGCCATTGGCCCGAACAAGAATGCTGCTCCTCTTCGCCACACTACTACGACTCTTGAGCAGGCAAAGCTCAACCTATGGCTCTTCGGATTGGCAATCAATCCAAACCCGGAAGCTTGGATCTCGAAGACCTCCAAGATGTTGTTCAGGTTCGAACTCCTTGTACCAAATGCTCAAGTGCATCTCAAAACTCAGCAGTATTTCTTCTACAAGGACATAGCTTTTTTGAACGAAGGAATCCACAACCAACAGTCGACTTGTGCAAGGCAAACAGCCGTTCGAAGCTAAGTCAGGATCGAGTATGACAGTGAGAATGCTAAGAGACAATGGATATAACCCTTCAGAAAAGCTTCCCTTTATATAGGCTGAGTGTGGTCCAACCCATATGCCACGTGGTCGTCGGTCAAAGACCCCCAAATTAATGGGATGAGCCTAAGACTCAGCACAATGAATCTCATTAATAGGTTCATTTGACTTAATCCTAAGCCACGAACTTCTTTAATTCTCCAAATAACGGCGACAATTAAAGAAGAGGATGACTGACTCATCCGTTAAAAGAGAAGTAATTAAATCGCTCTTATGACTTCGACAAAAACTAGCTCCTTCGACTCAGAAGTGCAGCCACTTCAGTTCGACTCAGAAGTGCAGCCACTTCAGTTCGACTCAGAAGCGTAGCCACTTCAGTACGACTCAGAAGCACAGTCACTTCGGTTCGACTCTGAAGCGCAGCTCTCTCGCTTCAACTGTCAGACCCCAAAACCAAAATACTGGAGAGCGGGGGACAGACACAGCCAGCTACGTACATTGAGGTATAATCTGTCTCGATATACGGTCACGGTTGTCTAGATGCATGAGGGTTTATCTACAAGCCAACTGTCTCTTATGGTCATGAACAAGCCTAGTGTCTCAATCTCAAGCAACTAAGTAAATGTTACAAGATGTTAGATCACCAGACATACAAAGTAAGGCATCCCAAACATTATATATTCAGATGATCATGGAGCTAGTCATACAAAATGTGAAGACTAGCAAGAGTTTCAGTCATACATGATCAACCCTAGGATTTGTCAATCATGTTACAGCCCATAGGCAGACAGTAAGTAAAGTTACAAACGAGCTAACACTTGCTAGGCGGCTAAATACCTCAAAAGAATATTTTTACAAAAGAGTAGAAGAGCAAAATAAGAACCCACTCGTTGCCAGGATTACACCTAGTGGTCACCATCTGGCTGGAAGGCTGGAGGATCCTCGAGTCCGACTCCAAAATCTGGCCATACAAAACCAGCTGGATCAGACCCCAGAAGAGCAAATGCCACAAGGGAGGCTTCACTTAAGAACTAAAACCAGCATATTAGCACATGGGAACATAAATGGTAATAAAAGACATGAGTTAGAGAAAACAAGGTGATAAACGATAAGACACCTAAGGGACTATTCCGATAGCTAAGTTATAACCCATAAACCAAACAAGGACCGGGGTTGTAACCCTTCACCTGAAAAGAGCTTAGTCTTCAACCAATTATCGACAAGAGTAAAGCATAAGCAAGCATGTGCTGAAGTAATCATAGACTGGCATCTATTAGACAAGACTAGACTAAACAATATCCATCATTAACGGCCAAGCAAAGGATACGGCTTGATACTTTAACTAACTGGGTTATCACAAGCCTAGTTACTAGCAAGATGCAATGAGTTGTTTCAGCAGTCACAAGCCCTACATCTATCCAGGTTATCCAGGCGAGGTTCATTTAAGAGTTATCAAGAATTATTAGGTGGCTTGGAGTGCAACACATGACAATGTGCATAGAACTTGTTTCATGAAGTGCCCCACATGACAGTGGGTTGGAAATGTGCCATACTCGACGGCAGGCTACAAGTCCCTCAGGTGTGGCCGGGATAACGGGATCGCTTGTAACTGGAAACATCTCTCTATATGAACTACTTGATCAATCTAGTCATTAACTTAGTCAGATTCAGTATAAATCTCTGACCGTGGGAAATCAGAAATTTATGTCCTAGACATGATGCAAGACGAGACATATAGCTTATACAGGCACATTCAAGAAAATCAACCACGGTGTCAAGATAAGAGTTACTTAGCAAGTCAGGGTAGCTGTCACAACAGCGTTCAAGATTATCACGTCAGGCCAGGTTACTTGTTCATTGTCAAGATTATTTGTCAGGAGTGCGCCTCTATGGGTCACTATCAAGATTGTACATGCCTTATCAAGTTACTTATCATGGCAAGAGTGCTTGTCAAGACTGCACCTCGACGGGCTACTATTCAGATTTTTATGTCGTGTTCATGTCAACATCAATACTGGCAAGTCATGCTATGCTCAACAAGTTATCAAGTCGGGTCATCACAAATAGGTCAAGTACAAAGGGTAATCAGTTAACATAAAACCATAAATTAAGTGACAGATCATACAAGGGACAAGGGGTACCATGGCCAACAAGTGGCATTAGCCAAGTTGTGCCAGGTACTAGAGGTGTCAAGGCTACACGTTACGCCCAAACATTAGGTTGTGCCTAGGTACTGGGGTGCGCCAGGTCAGGTTGCGCCTAACTGGGGTGTGCCATGTCAGGTTGTGCCAGGGCCTAAGGGGGCGTTGGGCTAGATTACGCCAGACTGAGCTGTACGAGGTCGGGTTGCGCCTGACTCAGGTTGCGCCTGACTCAGGTTGCATCGCGCTAAGAAGCGCACGCTGGGTCAGGGTACGTCGCGCTAAGAAGCGCGCGCTGGGTCAGGTTGCACCATGCTAAGAAGCACGCACGGGTCAGGTTGTGCCACTTTAAGAAGCGCACGCGGGGCAGGTTGCGCCTGACACTGTTCTTCTTCCCCAAAACAGCAAAGAAAAACCCATGGAACCTGAAAACTTTAAAATGCCATAACTTGTTCAAAACAAGTCCGAATTGAGACTTCCAAGGGTCTAAACTGCATAGAACGAGATTTCCTACAGCCTGGGATCCATCATGAAGCAATAAAGAGGCTTAAAATCAAGTAGAGATGAGAATGGAAAAATAAAATGGAAGATCTATTATGAAGCAAGTTGTACTTGCCTAGGGCTTGGGTGTAGGTGGGAGGAGTAAATAAAGAAGATGAAGAAGTAAATGAAAGTTATGGAGGAGAGAGAGTATAGTTGATGTCACTACCACAATTCTAGCTTGAGAGCTTTTTGGTCATTTTGGGGTTTATTTGAACTTATTATGATTTATTAGGATTATGAGAATTATGTGATTTTATTATTAAAGTATTGCCTTGTGTTGTGGTAGCCCTAACCTAGACTGGACCTAGTCCAGATTAGTCTTAGTTAGTCATGGTTAGTCTTAGCTAGCCATGGTTAGTTATAGCTAACTAGGATGCATAAGTTAGACTAGTGTGTAAACCTAGAATGTATTTGGACTCTTGATTTGACTTGATGATAGGAGAGACCATTGATGATCCTCAAAACCCTAGCACTAGATTTTTGGGCCGGCCATATAGGGATCCTCCCCCTATTTAATGTCTCTCAAAAATCTCTTGCCTCTTTTGCATATCCTTCCATTTTCAAAAAGCAAAGGTTTGGTTCTTCCCTCAACCCTTCCTATTTTGATCATTTCTTATCCTTTTACATTCAAATCTTTTGCACTACAATCTGAATATTGTCCTCTTACTGTTGGTGGAGGTGAATCTCAGTTTTGTAGCAATTTGGAGCATTGAGCTAGTAAGGAGGGATCCTCATTTTTGGTGTTTTCTTGAGGAAGAACAACCTATAGGTAATACTCTCTTAACCCATTAGATTTCTGATTTCTTTGCATATTTGCATAGCCCTAGGTGTTCCCTAGCTATAGGTATTGGTTTCGTATTGAGTCGTGCCCATTTCGTATCCGTATCGGACACGTATCTGTCTATATTTTTGATATGTTTGCTGAAATGCCACAGAGGGATTTTCATCACTGTTTTCAAAATGTATTTGAATAAAAATTCGTGTTTTGAGGTGGCTTATCACTTTCTTTTTGACTGAGCACAAATTGTGTCCAGGACTGAGCACAAATTGTGTCCAGTTCGTATCGCTTTGGGGTCATGGACACTCCCCATGTGCGTGCAGCTAGGCTGCCCTGAAGTTCGTGTACTCGTGCATCATGATTAGGGCACTTGGACACGAAGGTAGGGGCAGTGTCTGACACGACACCCCCAAAGCCTCATGTCCAATAGATTTGTGTTGAGTGAGAACTCGAGTTGCACTGGTCGCACTGTCTGAGTCCAGTTTTGGTGTGTTGGTTCGTGTGGTTTCTGGGACACGTTGTGTCTAGATTTTGGACACAAAGATACCCTCTGACACTATCACATGTGTATCTCCATTTACCAACCATTAAATTCATAATATTAGCATGTCTTAAGTTTCGAATTTCAATTTCCCTTTCTCACTGATACAAGTTTACTGTTTTGGTGAATCTGAGTTTTAATTTTAATTAAACTTTTGATTGATGATCTAAATCACCATATTAATGTAATTACATATGTATTGGTACTGCAATGTGGGGTTTATGTTTGGTGAAGGGGAAATAGGATTTCAAAGTTGGTTTGGTTTGAATGTGTAAATGGGAATTTCAGCATTCCTGAGAATTCACATTCTCATTCACATTTCCAGAGAACACTGAGTTAACACACTAGCTACATACTGATTTGCCATTCTTGAACACATTGATATTACACACAGGCACGTTTGTACACTGGTTGTTCGGCTGAGATTGGTTGGTATTAAGATTCAAGGTTATTTGAAATAGGATTTCGATTTTGTTGGACTGAATCCTGAGAACATTGGGACTGTCACATAGATGATAACACATATAACACACATGTTACACACATCTATGCATACAAACCTAAATTCCTGAGACACACTATTGGAACACTAGCACACCTAAATTTGGGATTACACATTATTAACTGAGATGACACACAGGACACTGTTTTCACTCACTGTAAATCTGAGATTAAATCTATAAATCTGAGACATGTCCACACACACACACAAGTTTAGTCACCCATACACTTCACTGCACCCTCACACACTCACACATTGATGATATGATTCACACACTTGCACTCACAATTACACATTGATGTTACACCCAAATCTGAGAACATGTTCCCATATTTCACTGTCACACAAATCTAAAAATTGACATTCCTGAGAACACAGGAACATTGCCATGAACACTCACACACACATGAGAATATTCGTGTCATGTCCACACACAAGAGACACACACATATGCATGCTCTTCCCTCTCTAACTCTCTCTCTCTCTCTCTCTCTATATATATATATATATATATATATATAATGTCTAACCTAGTGTGATAATGTGATGTAATATAGATTGCTTATTGATATATATAATGTGTATATAGATATATAGGAATTGTATGTGTGTGGCCTATATCCTTGTGTTGGCTCATAACCTAGGTAGTATAGCCTATGGCATGTGGAGTGTGTACACTTGGGTTTAGTGTGTTGTTTGACTAGTGTGACTTGTGTATGGTATGTGAATGCTAGGATAGACAAGGTTAGGCCTAGTGAGACTTGATTGGGTCTAGGTTGACCTAGTTGACCTAGTATTGACTAATTAGTTGACTGAAGTTGACCAGGGTTGACTTTAGTCTAGAATTGACCCAACATCATGTAGAATGCATCATAGTAGCTTATTTTACTAGTTTGGATATGTTGTGACTTGTACTGTTCTGATTAGGAGCCAGACACCACTCCTCAGGTAGTATTTCATTCAGATATTCAGGATATCAAGCGAGTACATTCTCTGACCGTTTCATACTTGATAGGATTTATATTTATGCTCTAGATTACTTTACTTGATGCTGTCATGATGTTAATACGGATTGGTACTATATGGATCCCTTCATGAGATGTTATCCCCCTCGGGAGCATCGGGTTACAGTATGTCATGTGCATTTCATTTTCATCATGTACTCCGGTGTTTTCACCATTCATGTGCACTCTTCTGATTCATGTACTCTCATGTTCACGGAGCCCTCATGTATACAATTATGTGCACCCTATTACGGGCCTTCATGTGATATCATGTGCAATAACATAACCTGTCTGGATCCTTGTGTATTGATTGGGGTACGGGGGAGTATAAATGGTCATGTGAACAATTCCAAAGTAGTATACTCATGTGCAAACTCTTGGATTATTCATATGCAAATTCAAGCCGTTCGCATGTTCATCTTGTACTCTAAATCACTAGTTCACTGTTAGTTCTCTATTTATTTTATATATTTATATTACAGCTCTCTCTCTTTTACTTCATGTATATTCTGCAGCATTTTATGTATCTTACTCTATTATATATTTATATATCCTGTCATATTATGAACTACGTGAGATGTAATGTGCTCGCTCCAGTTGTCACTACCACTTTTCTAGCTTGGAGGTATTTTGGTCATTTTTTGAAATTTTGTGAATTATTTGGAATTATTAGTTATTATTTGGGTTTATTATAATTAATATGATTTTTGGTGATTTTTAGTGATTTTTAGTAGAATTGATTTTGGGCCTATAGTTGACTTTGACTTGTGTTGACTAGAAGACTAACCTAGGTTATAGCCACTTAGTTAAGTTAAGTAACCTTGGTTCGACCTAATTTAGTGAGGTTTAGGTCATTAGAACTTGTTAGGAGTAATTTGGAGTTGATTAGGCTAAAATGGCTTATGACTTCATAAGTCATGACTAATGACTTGAGGCTAATTAGCCCATAGGCCCACACCATGAACCAACCCTAACCCTAATCAGCCCATGGCTGGACACTTAGCCTCCCCCATCCTATTTAATACCCTCCCAAAGTTAGGGCTAGCCTCCATTAGGTGTTCTTGCCAAGTTTTAGAAAGAGGTAATTCTCCATCTTCTAAAAATCCTAGTAAATCCATTTTAATTCCTTTTTAACCCAAACAAATTGCATTGGGTTCTAAATTCTTCCTACTTTCTATTGGTATCAAGTGTTCTCAGATTTGGGGAGCTTCGGAGGAGTTTTACCATTGTGAAGAACATCACTCATTGAGCTTTTTGGAGGGTTTTGATACATAGAGGTAACTTCTTATATTCACCTAGAATCCTAAGATTTTTGCATCATTAGGAAGCCCTAGACCTAACCTAACAGTAGGAATAGGAAACCCTAAGTTTTTGTGTTGTTTTGTGTCCAATCTGGATACGTATCAGTGTCATGTGCTAGGTATTTGTGGAAATGCCACTGTGGATTTGTTTGTGTTATTTTCGAATAATTTTTGAATGGAAAATTTCATTTTGATGTTGCTTACACGATTTTAATGGACTGATGTGATTTCGTGCTTGTGTCGTGTCGTTTGGACACTCGTGCACACGCACTCAGACACGCGCGCGCACAGCTACAGTGCTCCCCTGCCTATCGGGGTCCCTACTGGACACGACACGAACTTGTTGGACACGAGTTTTTGTGGGTAGTTAGGGGCATCATCTGTCATCACTCTCCCCAAGTTTCACAAGATTTCGTGGTCGGGTTGGGGAGATATCAATCGTGCACGAGGAATACACTGTACCGTGCACACTGTGTGATTGGCCACTGATACGGCTCTGGTTCACGGACACGGCAACACGAGGACACGATACAGGTACTTAGACACAAGCACCTAGACCTAGCCTAGGTGGGAACACGAGCACGAGGCTTGGGATGTCCTGTGTCGGATGCACGACACGCGTGCACACCCGCACGAGACTGTCCAGTTTCCTGTGTCCAGTTTGCCCGATTTTAGTTTGGGTTGAATTGGACACGTTTGTGTCCACTTGGGTGGACACAAACTCGACACAAAACACATATGTAATGTGTAGACTAAATATCAATCACTGTTTGGGCATTTTAACTTAGTTTTGTTCATTAAATTCTCTTTTCCCTATTGTTTTCTGATACCTACATGATATGCCATTGCTGTTTTTTTTCCAGATTTTGTAAATGGGTTTTATCATCAATTTTAACCCAATTAACACTGATCTTTGCATAGTATTAAGACTCTAATATGTGTACCTAGGTGTTTACTTGTGGTGTGTCAATTTTGGATCGAATTGGATGAGTTGTGGGGCTTAAAACTGAAAACTGGATTAGTGTACTATTTACACTATTTTTTGTGTTCTTGTGTATAAATTTGGGGTCCTTCAATATTATACCTGACCTGGGTTTATGTGGGGACTGTTTCAAATTGGTTTTGGGTTTAAATTGAGCATTGGAATGATTCCATGATTGTATAAATCTGTGAAATGTAGGTTGGACTGTTTAGGTTAATGTTCAATATCTGAGATTGTTTTGTAGATAATATAAAAACTGAATTTGGGTTTGAGTGTTGTTGTACACTGTTTTGTTTGAGGGGTGAGTTAATATCTGAATTTCCCCTCCTCTTCTCACTGTTTTGCATGTTTCACCAACACACACAGCTTGGGCACTTTCACAGATCACTAAATTCACTACACTCACACACATTCACTCTCATGTGACACTCTCCATATTCTTTCACACGCACACATACACATATGCACATGAACATTTGATTGCCCCTCTCTATGCATTTGTATATTTTTATGTATTAACATATATGATAGTATGGTATACATATAGCCTATAGGGTGTTTTCTAGTTATATTACTTAAGGGATCTATATGTGTACTATATATTTAGATATATATATATATATATATATATATATATATATATATATATATATATATATATATATATATATGTATATATATATATATATATGTGTGTGTGTGTGTGTGTGTGTGTGTGTGTTGTGTATAGATGTTTTGTAGGTTGTATAGACTTGTCCTAGCCTATTGGCCCATGGCCTAGTCTTCTAGCCTATGGCATGGTATGCCTAGTGGGCCTAGAATTGACTTGTATAGTCTAGTTAGACTTAGAAATGGCTTGTTAGACCTAGATTAGACTAGTTTGACTTCTAGGGTTGGCCAAAGTTGACCAAGAGTTGACTTTGGTCTAGATTGACCTAGATTCATGTAGTATGCATGGTAGTGCTTTATTTTACCATTCTGGACTTGTTGTGACTTGTGCTGTTATGAATAGGAGCCAGACACTACTCCTCGGACAGTATATTCATCTTGGACATTCAGATTGCAGGCGAGTACATTCTCTGATCATCTCATATCATATTTAGGATTATATTTCCTGCTTTAGACTATCTTACTTGATGCTGACACGTTGGAACACGGATTGGTACTATATGGATCCCTTCATGAGATGTTATCCCTCTCGGGAGCATCAGATACTTTCGTCATGTGTGTTTCACTTACATCACGTATCATATGCTTCTATCATTATGAATCTTCAAGAATCAGCTAGTGACTCATGTACCCTCATGATCACCGAGCCTTCACGAATCAATTCATGAATCACCCTTTATGGGCAACGTAGTATAATCATGAATCATAATGTAACTTGAATGGATCCTTGTGTATTGATTGGGGATGGGGGAGTATAAGTGAACATGTGAATAAATTCAAGTAGTGTAATCATGAATCAATTCCCTGTAGTGTAATCATGAATCAGTCCTTAGCCATTCACATGTTTATGCAGTACTCTGAATCACTAGCACTCTCTCTTTACATATATCATAGATATTTACTTACAGTCTCTCTCTCTTACATTATGCTATTCTTCAGTTTTCTGTATTTTATTCTCTAGCATAATTATATTTTCTTTTCTGCTATGACTTGTTGAGATATTTTGTACTCGCTCCGTCCTGACTGGACCTGTTGAAATATTACAGAGGATGAGGACGAGGCTGGCTGCCCTAACTATTACGGTGCTACTTTAGATGAGTGCTTGGACCTGGACCAGCAGCAGGTCCTACTAGCTGTGGATGACACACCCTCAGACTAGGATGCTTTCATTTTCAGTATTTCATGGATGATTGTACTTATTGATACTTGGGTTATGGGATTTGTATTATCTTAGACACTTAGACTTTATGATGTACTTGGGATGTTCCTTTTATTTCTGCAGTTTCTCTTATCTATCTATCTGCTATCTTTTATCTGCCTTAGTTGTGATTGAGTTAATTCTGCTATGTCACCCCCATTCGGGGAGTATAAACTGTTTAAGCTTTATATTGTTAGATGTTGTGACCTAGGACAGCGTTCTATCGCCGACAATGCGACGTAGGCTGGACGTACCCACGTCTCGTGCCCTTACTCTAGGGTGCGGGTCGTGACACGTTTTTAGTGGTGGCCCATGCAGGTCTGCATTAGAAGTGTAGTGGTATTCGAATTAGAGTATCACTACAGCCTGCAGTAGGATATAGGACAATAATTTTTTTTAGGTACTCGATCACATTAGAAAAAATTCTTTTGTTGCCATCTAAATCCTTATTTTCAGCTGATCCTTTTGAATTTTAATTGTCCGCCTTTGTTATATCGCTTCTTTCTCAGAAATTGATACTCTTGTTTGTCTATCTTCAGGATGGTAGAGACTCGTTCGCAGCGTACCATTCATGAGGATGCTATGGAGGGGACTGCTACCTCCCAGCCAGTATAGCAGGGCCAGGGGACTGCAGCTCCTGCCACCTTTGCTCGTATTGAGGCCCCGACAGCAGCAGCAGGGGGTATGCTTCCACCGGCAGGAAGGCAGGTCCCAGGTCTCCCAGAGGATCCTTACCAGCCGCCACCTCCAGGGATAGTGGATGCAGTACAGCTACTAGCCTTCTTTCGGCAGTACATGGAGGGTCAGCAGACCCAGCAGCAGAGGCACACGGCGGAGCTCAGCAGAGGCATTGAGCTGGCAGTGACCGCAGTGGAGAGAGTCATAGCTCAGCCAGCAGCAGCAGCCCCGCAGCCGTACCAGCCGCGGGAGAAGGGCATCCAGGACTTCCAGAAGATGCACCCGAGAGACTTCCGACGGACAGAGGGGATCCTATATGCCGATGAGTGGATCGAGCATATAGAGGAGATCTTCAGGCTGGCAGAGATTCCGACGAGGCTCCAGATAGAGGCAGCGGCCAGCATGATGCAGGATCTGGCCCGTACATGGTACCAGACCGACCCGAGGGTCGGCACGGCAGGTCAGACTTGGGCAGCATTCAAGAAGCTGTTCAAGAAGAAGTTCTTTCCAGACGTAGCGGTGGGGGCCCTCGAGACCCAGTTCGAGGCCCTAGTCCAGGAGAGCCAGTCCGTGTAGGAGTACGCAGAAGAGTTCTGCCGCCTGAGCAGATTTATGGAGGACTTATCCGAGATGACGAAGGCCCGGAGGTTCCGAAAGGGCTTGGTAAAGGAGGTCAAGTCCTACACCAAGAACGCCCGCAGTGCTACATTTCAGGAGATCCTGGTGGATGCACTAGCTGCAGAGGATGACCTTGAGCTTAGGCTCAAGAGGGGGCGAGACTCCCAGGGAGGCAGCAGTAGCGGAGGATCGGCCAAGAGGCCGCACTTTCAGCAGCAGCACCAGCAGCACCACCAGCCACAAAGGTTCCAGCCGCAGCAGTTTCAGCAGCCGAGGCAGCAGCCAGTACAGTATCAGCAGCAGAGGGTGCAGCAGCAGGCACCGAGGTAGCAGGCCACCCCCTGTGGTTATTACAAGAAGCCAGGGCACGGGTGGAACGACTGTAGGAAGAGGCTAGGCAGGTGCCTACTCTGTGGGGCAGCAGACCATCAGTTGAGGGAGTGCCCTATGTTCTCAGGACATTCAGGGCAGGGAGCAGGAACAGGAGCCAAGGCTCCAGGAGGACCGCAGCGGGGACCAGCCCTGCCGACCCAGCAGCAGAGATTTGTTCAGCATCAGCAGCAGGCCAGGGGAGGCCAGCCGGGTCAAGCTTTCGCCATGGCGGCTGAGGATTCAGAGGTGGTTGGAGAGCTGATTGTAGGTTCGATTCTCCTCGACTCCAGTTCAGCTTTTGTATTATTTGATTCCGGTGCTTCGCATAGCTTCATATCTATATCTTTTGTGATTAGACATGGTATCATAGCTGAACCGTTGCCTAGGACTTACAAGATCACGACCGGGGTGGCATTATCCTCGTACGTGATGTTTGTAAGGGTCGGAGAGTTATTTTGGGAGGTCGTGAGTTAGAGGTGAGCCTGCTCGTAATGTCATTGTCGAACTACGATATAGTACTCGGCATGGATTGGTTGAACAGGCACCACGCCAGCATCAATTGCAGAGGGGGTAGAGTTCTTTTCAGAGCGCCTGGGGAGCCAGAGTTCGAGTACTCCAGATGTCAGGCAGAGCAGAGCAGCGGAGTTTTCTGCGGAGTCTCGGTTGAAGAGCGGGCGATTCCACACCCCTTGATAGCGGAGTATATGGATGTTTTCCCGGAGGAGTTGCCTAGATTGCCACCGGACAGAGATATTGAGTTCTCGATAGACTTGGTTTCAGGAGCGGAACCCATCTTCCAGCATGTCTATCGGGTGAACAACAGTGAGCTGGTAGAGCTGAAGAAGCAAGTGGATGAGCTGCAGGACAAGGGCTTCATCCGCTCGAGTTCGTCGCCATAGGGTGCACCAGTGTTGTTTGTGCCGAAGAAGGATGGGTCAGTACGGATGTGTATTGACTATAGGGCACTCAACAACCTCACGATCAAGAACAAATACCCACTGCCGCGGATCAATAATCTTTTTGACCAGTTGAGCGGAGCCCGGTTATTTTCCAAGATTGATCTGAGGTCGGGATATCACCAGGTGAAGGTGAAGGGGGATGATATTCCCAAGACCGCTTTCAGGACGCGGTATGGGCAGTTTGAGGTTTTGGTTATGCCGTTTGGGCTAACCAATGCACCAGCACTATTTATGAACCTGATGAACAAGGTGTTCCATCAGTATCTGGATCAGTTTGTGGTAGTGTTTATAGACGACATCTTGATATATTCCAAGACAGAGGAGGAGCACGAGGAGCACCTACGGATAGTGCTGGAGACTCTCAGGAGGGAGCAGATTTATGGGAAGCTCTCCAAGTGTGAGTTTTTCTTGGACCGGGTAGACTTCTTGGGGCATGTGGTGACTGGAGATGGTATCTCAGTTGACCCCAAGAAGATTGTAGCAGTCGAGGCTTGGGCAGCGCCGACTTTAGTTGCAGAGATCAGGAGTTTTCTGGGGCTGGCAGGATATTATCGGAGATTTGTGCAGGATTTCTTCCGGGTTGCAGAGCCATTGACACGGTTGACCTGGAAGGATGCTGAGTATGGTTGGTCAGAGGAGTGTCAGGCAGCTTTTGATGAGTTGAAGAAGTGGCTTACGACAGCTCCGATTATGACATTGCCTTCAGGATCAGGTGGTTTCACTATTTATAGTAACGCTTCAGGGAAGGGGCTGGGATGCGTCTTGCAGCAGCATGGGAAGGTAACTGCCTATGCTTCCAGGCAATTATGTCCCTATGAGAAAAACTACCCTACCCACGACCTGGAGCTGGCGGCAGTGATATTTGCTTTGAAGTTGTGGAAGCATTATCTGTATGGGGAGAGGGTGGAGATCTTCACAGATCACAAGAGCTTAAAGTATGTGTTCACTCAGAAGGAGTTGAACATAAGGCAGCACAGATGGCTAGAGTTGATGAAGGATTTCGACATCCTACTTCAGTATCACCCAGGAAAGGGCAACGTGGTTGTCGATGCCTTGAGTAGGTATCCGACAGCCATGTGTTTGACCATGGATCGGCACTTGCTTGCCGACTTGGAGAGCCTTGGGATAGAGGTGATCGTGCCCGGAGTGCAGATGCAGTTATGGGGGATGCAGATTCAGTCAGACTTGGTAGAGAGGATCAAGTCGGCACAGTTTGAGGACGTTGCTCTGCGGTGTCTTCGAGAGCAGGTTCGAGCAGGATTGCTGGAGGGCGAGTTTTCTTTTGCAGATGATGGTGCCTTGAGGCATGGTTCCAGATTATGTGTGCCCAGCGGAGAGCTCAGGGAGCAGGTTATGCAGGAGGGCCACAGATCTCAGTACTCCATACACCTTGGTGCCAACAAGATGTACCGAGATCTGAGGGAGCATGTTTGGTGGTCCGGGATGAAGCGGGAGGTGGCTCGCTTCGTAGCTAAGTGCTTGATCTGTCAGCAGGTCAAGGCGGAGAGGCAGAGCCCCGGTGGATTATTGCAGCCGTTGCCCATTCCCGAGTGGAAATGGGAGCATATTACTATAGACTTCGTATCAGGATTGCCGCGTACATCAGGAAGAAAAGACACGATTTGGGTCATCGTTGACAGGTTGACCAAATTGGCCCACTTCTTACCATTCAAGGTTGGTACGTCTACAGAGAGGCTTGCGGAGATGTATATACGGTAGATAGTCAAGATTCACGGAGTTTCGGTCAGCATCGTCTCAGATCGGGATAGTCGCTTCACTTCCTATTTCTGGAGGAGTCTGCAGACTAGCTTGGACACCCAGCTCAAGTTTAGCACTGCATACCACCCCCAGACGGACGGACAGTCGGAGAGGACTATTCAGACCCTTGAGGATATGCTGCGGACGTGCGTCTTGGACTTTGGAGGCTCCTGGGAGGATTATCTTCATTTGGTGGAGTTTGCTTACAACAACAGTTTCCAGGCCAGCATAGAGATGTCACCTTTCGAGGCTCTGTACGGGCGTAGGTGCCGTACACCCTTATCTTGGGATGATGTTGGTGAGCGAGCTTTATTGGGGCCAGAGATGGTTGTTGACGCAGCTGAGAAGGTGAAGCTCATCAGGGACAGACTTTGCGTGGCACAGGACAAACATCGGCACTAGGCCGATAGCCGCCGGAGGCCCTTGGAGTTTGAGGTACAGATTAGAGTAGGATTAGATTAGGTTGATTGTTTGTGTTTTCTAATCATGTTTGTTTATTATAATTAATTAAGACCTTGTTTGTGATTAGGTCGGAGACCAGGTTTTCTTGAGGATATCTCTGACTCGTGGTACGATACATTTTGGTAGAGGCGGGAAGCTTAGCCCGCGCTTCATCGGCCCTTTCGTTATCAGCGGGAGAGTCGGTGACGTGTCATACAGGCTAGACTTGCCGCCTGCACTTGTGGGGGTCCAAAACGTATTTCACGTATCACAGTTGAGACGGTACGTGGCTGACCCTAGCCATGTGCTTGATCATTCGGAGATTGAGGTCGAACCTACTCTCAGTTATCCAGAGCAGCCTGTGGAGATTCTGGATCACCGGAAGAAGGTTCTGAGGAACCAAGTGATACCCTTGGTACGCGTCGCATGGAGGCATCATTCTCCAGGAGAGTCTACCTGGGAGAGGGAGGATGAGATGCGCGAGCGGTACCTCTATCTTTTTGGACCTTGAGGTATACTTTTCTATCCTTCTCAGCAGTTTAGTTTCGCCTTTAATTTCGAGGACGAAATTATTTTAAGGGGGGTAGATTTGTCACTACCACTTTTCTAGCTTGGGGGTATTTTGGTTATTTTTTGAAATTTTGTGAATTATTTGGAATTATTAGTTATTATTTGGGTTTACTATAATTAATATGATTTTTGGTGATTTTTAGTGATTTTTAGTAGAATAGATTTTGGGCCTATAGTTGACTTTGACTTGTGTTGACTAGAAGACTAACCTAGTGACTAACCTAGGTTATAGCTACTTAGTTAAGTTAAGTAACCTTGGTTCGACCTAATTTAGTGAGGTTTAGGTCATTAGAACTTGTTAGGAGTGATTTGGAGTTGATTAGGCTAAAATGGCTTATGACTTCATAAGTCATGACTAATGACTTGAGGCTAATTAGCCCATAGGCCCACACCATTGTCACGCCCCAGAACCAGAATACTGGAGAGCGGGGGCAGACATAGCCAGCTACGTATATGAAATGGATTCCATCTCGCTATACGGTCACGGCTGTCTAGATACATGAGGGTTTACTACAAGCCAACAGTCTCCTATGGTCATGAACAAGCCTAGTGTCTCAATCACAAGCAAGTAAGTAAATGTTACAAGATGTATGATCATTAAATATACAATAGTAAGGCGTCCCAAATATTACATATTCAGCTGATCATGAAGCTAGTCGTTACAAAATGTTAGGACTAGCAAGAGTTTAGTCATACATGATCAACCCTAGGATCTGTTAATCATGTTACAGCCCGTAGGCAGACAGTAAGTAAAAGTACAATCGAGCTAAACAGGTGCTCGTCGGCTAAATGCCTCAAAAGAATATTTTTACAATAGAGCGGGAGAGCCAAAAATAATCCACTCGTTGCCAGGGTTCCGTCTAGTGGCCACCATCTGGCTGGAAGGTCGGTAGATCCTCTGGAGCTGCCCCGAAATCTGGCCACACAAAACCAGCTGGGTCAGACCCCAGAAAGAGCAAGTGCCACAAAGGAAGCTTCACTTAAGAACTAAAACCAGCAATCAGCACAGGAATATAAATATAAATAAAATAAGGACTGGAATAAAAGGAAACATATCAGGATGATATACGACGAGATAACCATGGAACTATTCAGATAGCCAGGTTATAACCCGTAAACCAAACAAGGACCGGGGTTGTAACCCTTCGTCTGAACGGAGCTTGGTTTCTCACCATTTATCGATAAAATAAATACAAGCATTCTGGTTGTTCAATGATCTGGAACAGGATCAGGGCAAGACTAGACTGGTTAAACTCCATCCAATCATTTCACGGCCAAACAAGAATTACGGTTTGATATTTTAACTAACTAGGGTTGTCACAAGCCTAATTACCAACAAGATGCAGTGAGATTATTCCACAGCCACAAGCCCTGCAGACCATCCAGGTTACCCGGGTTAAAAGATTAGAGTTGAATTCAGGTGGGTACATCGTCCAGGAAACGAATGTACCCTTAGGTTGCTTGAAGGGTGCAACACATGACAGTGTGCTGGAAATGTGCCCTACTCGACGGCAGGCTACAGATCCCAAGGCGTGCCCAGGTAACGGAATTGCCTGTAGCTGGAAAATCTCTTCATGACTAATGTATCAATCTAGTTATTAGTCCTTAGTTCATTTTAATAGGTACTCCTGACCGTGGTACTCAGGAGTCCCATCCTAGACATGATGCAAGACAGGACTGGTTTATTTATACAAGCATAATCACCCACGGTGTCCAGGATTAATTATACAGGTCATGTCATGTCAGGTAGCCGTCGTAACAGCTATTCGAGATAATCATGTCAGGTAATCATGTCAAGTGTACTTATCAGGAGTGCGCCACGACGGGCCACTATCAGGTCATGTCAGGTTATTATGTCAGGAGTGCACCACTACGGGTCACTATCGCGTCATGCTCAATTATCAATTCCAAACATATCAAGTAAATTCGTGATTATCAAGTTCAGGACAAAAGGCATAAGGATATAAAATGGACGTTAAATATCTAATAAAATATTAATATACAGGGCTATAGAAGATCAAGGGTAATCAGGCTACGCTCAAGCCAGGCTATGCTCAGGCTAGCGTACGCCCAGATCTGCGTACCAAAGGATCCATACACTTCCAATAGGAAGCGTACGCAAGGGTCAGCATACACAAGGGCACGCTCAAGCTACAGGTCAGCGTACGCTCAAGCTAGCGTACGCTCAAGACTGCGTACGCTCAAGCTAGCGTACGAAAGGGCCAGCGTACGCCTTGCTCGCTTAAGCTAGCGTACCAAGGCATGCGTACGCTCAAGCTAGCGTACGCTCAAGACACACTGCAAACATAAACAGCAGCGTACGAAGGCTAGCATACGCTCACTAAACAGCAGCGTACGAAGGCTAGCGTACGCTCACTAAACAGCAGCGTACGAAGGCTAGCGTACGCTCACTAAACAGCAGCGTACGAAGGCTAGCGTACGCTCACTAAACAGCAGCGTACGACTCAGTGGCGTAAGCTAAAAAGCTAGCTCACTGCTCATTGTCTTCTCCAAATGGCAAGAACAGCAAGAACTCTAAGGTTGAATCTATGCTTCAATTGTCCATATCTTGGTCAAAACAAGTCCGAATCCAACTTTCCAAAGGTCAAAATTGGGTAGAATGAAATGCTCTACAACATGGAACCATCAAAACTTGAAAACAAAGAAGTTTAATAGATCAAAACCACCAAAATCCGAAAGTAACAAAACTCTAGATCTATAAGAAATAAAGCCTCAAAATAGAAAATGACAAGTTCTAATGTGGTTTAGAATCATGAGGAGAAGCTAATGAAACCATCAAAAGAGTTCTCTTGTGGAAGTAAGTTGCACTTGCCTATGGTGTTCTTGGTTGGTGGAGAAGAGTAATGGTGGGGGAAGGAGAAGTAAATGAGAATTATGGAGAGAGAGAGAAAGAAGAAATGGCAATAAATATCAAAGGTGGTGGTAGGTAGGGGGGTTGTGGTGGAAATGAAGGAGAAGCATAGGCTAAGATGTTCCACCCTTGGCCCATGATGAACCAAGCATTGGGCCGGCCGAACCAAGCCAACCCAAACCGAGAGTTAAACCAAGCCGAGAGCTAAACAAGGAATCATGCAATACAGAAAAAATACGTATACGTATCCCAAAATATGTAATACGAACACAGGCATTACAACCATGAACCAACCCTAACCCTAATCATCCCATGGCTGGACACTTAGCCTCCCCCATCCTATTTAATACCCTCCCAAAGTTAGGGCTAGCCTCCATTAGGTGTTCTTGCCAAGTTTTAGAAACAGGTAATTCTCCATCTTCTAAAAATCCTAGTAAATCTATTTTAATTCTTTTTTAAACCCAAACAAATTGCATTGGGTTCTAAATTCTTCCTACTTTTTGTTGGTATCAAGTGTTCTCAGATTTGGGGAGCTTTGGAGGAGTTTCACCATTGTGAAGAACATCACTCATTGAGCTTTTTGGAAGGTTTTGATACATAGAGGTAACTTCCTATATTCACCATAGAATCCTGAGATTTTTGCATCATTAGGAAGCCTTAGACCTAACCTAATAGTAGGAATAGGAAACCCTAAGTTTTTGTGTCGTTTCGTGTCCAATCTTGACACGTATCAGTGTCCTGTGCTAGGTGTTTGTGAAAATGCCACTGTGGATTTGTTTATGTTATTTTCGAATAATTTTTGAATGGAAAATTTTGTTTTGATGTCGCTTACATGATTTTAATGGACTGAGGTAATTTTGTGCTTGTGTCGTGTCATTTGGACACTCGTGCACACGCACTCAGACACACGCGCGCACAGCTACAGTGCTCCCCTGCCTATCGAGGTCCCTACTGGACACGACACGAACTTGTTGGACACGAGTTTTTGTGGGTAGTTAGGGGCATCATCTGTCATCACTCTCCCCAAGTTTCACGAGATTTCGTGGTCGGGTTGGGGAGATATCAATCGTGCACGGGGAATACACTACACCGTGCACACTGTGTGATTGGCCACTAATACGGCTCTGGTTCACGGACACGGCAACACGAGGACACGATGCAGGCACTTAGACACAAGCACCTAGACCTAGCCTAGGTGGGGACACGAGCATGAGGCTTGGGATGGCCTGTGTCGGGTGCACGACACGCGTGCACACCCGCACGAGACTGTCCAGTTTCTTGTGTCCAGTTTGCCCGATTTTAGTTTGGGTTGACTTGGACACGTTTGTGTCCACTTGGGTGGACACAAACTTGACACAAAACACGTATTTAATGTGTAGACTCAATACCAATCACTGTTTGGGCATTTTAACTTAGTTTTGTTGATTAAATTCTCTTTTCCCTATTGTTTTCTGATACCTACATGATATGCCATTGCTGTTTTTTTTTCAGATTTTGTAAATGGTTTTTGTCATCAATTTTAACCCAATTAACACTGATCTTTGCATAGTATTAAGACTCTAATATGTGTACCTAGGTGTTTACTTGTGGTGTGTCAATTTTGGATCGAATTGGATGAGTTGTGGGGATTAAAACTGAAAACTGGGTTAGTGTACTGTTTACACTGTTTTTTGTGTTCTTGTGTATAAATTTGGGGTCCTTCAATATTATACCTGACCTGGGTTTATGTGGGGACTGTTTCAAATTGGTTTTGGGTTTAAATTGAGCATTGGAATGATTCCATGATTGTATAAATCTGTGAAATGTAGGTTGGACTGTTTAGGTTAATGTTCAATATCTGAGATTGTTTTGTAGATAATATAAAAACTGAATTTGGGTTTGAGTGTTGTTGTACACTGTTTTGGTTGAGGGGTGAGTTAATATCTGAATTTCTCCTCCTCTTCTCACTGTTTTGCATGTTTCACCAACACACACAGCTTGGGCACTTTCACAGATCACTAAATTCACTACACTCACACACATTCACTCTCATGTGACACTCTCCACATTCTTTCACACACACACATACACATATGCACATGAACATTTGATTGCCCCTCTCTATGCATTTGTATATTTTTATGTATTAACATATATGATAGTATGGTATACATATAGCCTATAGGGTGTTTTCTAGTTATATTACTTAAGGGATCTATATGTGTACTATATATTTAGATATATATATGTGTTGTGTATAGATGTTTTGTAGGTTGTATAGACTTGGCCTAGCCTATTGGCCCATGGCCTAGTCTTCTAGCCTATGGCATGGTATGCCTAGTGGGCCTAGAATTAACTTGTATAGTCTAGTTAGACTTAGAAATGGCTTGTTAGACCTAGATTAGACTAGTTTGACTTCTAGGGTTGACCAAAGTTGACCAAGAGTTGACTTTGGTCTAGATTGACCTAGATTCATGTAGTATGCATGGTAGTGCTTCATTTTACCATTCTGGACTTGTTGTGACTTGTGCTGTTCTGAATAGGAGCCAGACACCACTCCTCGGACAGTATATTCATCTTGGACATTCAGATAGCAGGCGAGTACATTCTCTGATCATTTCATATCATATTTAGGATTATATTTCCTGCTTTAGACTATCTTACTTGATGCTGACACGTTGGAACACGGATTGGTACTATATGGATCCCTTCATGAGATGTTATTCCTCTCGGGAGCATCAGATACTTTTGTCATGTGTGTTTCACTTACATCACGTATCATATGCTTCTATCATCATGAATCTTCGGGAATTAGCTAGTGACTCATGTACCCTCATGATTACCGAGCCTTCACGAATCAATTCATGAATCACCCTTTATGGGCAACGTAGTATAATCATGAATCTTAACGTAACTTGAATGGATCCTTGTGTATTGATTGGGGATGGGGGAGTATAAGTGAACATGTGAATAAATCCAAGTAGTATAATCATGAATCAATTCCCTGTAGTGTAATCATGAATCAGTCCTTAGCCATTCACATGTTTATACAGTACTCTGAATTACTAGCACTGTCTCTCTTTACATATATCATAGATATTTACTTACAGTCTCTCTCTCTCTTACATTATGCTATTCTTCAGTTTCCTGTATTTTATTCTCTAGCATGATTATATTTCCTTTTCTGCTATGACTTGTTGAGATGTTTTGTACTCGCTCCGTCCTGACTGGACCTGTTGAAATATTACAGAGGATGAGGACGAGGCTGGCTTCCCTACCTATTACGGTGCTACTTTAGATGAGTGCTTGGACCTGGACCAGCAGCAGGTCCCACTAGCTGTGGATGACACACCCTTAGACTAGGATACTTTCATTTTCAGTATTTCATGGATGATTGTACTTATTGATACTTGGGTTATGGGATTTGTATTATCTTCGACACTTAGACTTTCTGATGTACTTGGGATGTTCCTTTTATTTCTGCAGTTTCTCTTATCTATCTATCTGCTATCTTTCATCTGCCTTAGTTGTGATTGAGTTACTTCTGCTATGTCACCCCCATTCGTGGAGTATAAACTGTTTAAGCTTTATATTGTTAGATGTTGTGACCTAGGACAGCGTTCTACCGTCGACACTACGGCGTAGACTGGACGTACCCACGTCTCGTGCCCTTACTCTAGGGTGCGGGTCGTGACACCAGTCCTGAATGGACCTGTTGAAAATTTTACAGACGACACTGAGGAGTTCTGTCCTACTTATTACGGAGCAAGCCGAGGCCCAGCAGCAGAGGCAGACTGCAGAGTTTAGTCGAGGCATTGATCTGGCCCTGACTATAGTGGAGAGGGCAGCAGCTCAGCCAACGACAGTTCAGCAGCCGCATCCACTGAGGGAGAAGGGCATCCAAGACTTCCATAAGATGCACCCGAGGGATTTTTGGGGTACAGAGGGCATTCTGTATGTCGATGAGTGGATAGAGCATATAGATGAGATATTCAGATTGGTTGAGATTCTAGTGAGGATTCAGATCGAGGCGGCGGCCAGCATGATGCAGGATCTGGCCCGCACATGGTTCCAGACCGACCCGAGGGTTGGTACTCCAGGGCAGACTTGGGCAGTATTCAAGAAGCTGTTCAAGGAGAAGTTTTTTCCAGATGCAGCGCTAGGAGCCCTCGAGACTCAGTTCGAGGCCTTAGTCCTGGGCATTCAGTCCGTGGAGGAGTATGCAGGGGAGTTCTGCCGTCTGGGCAGATTCGTCGAGGGGTTGTCCGAGGCGACGAAGGTCCGAAGGTTCAGAAAGGGATTGGTAAAGGAGGTTAAGTCCTATACCAAGAGTGCTCGCAGTGCTACCTTTGAGGAGATCTTGGTGGATGCCTTAGCCGTAGGGGATGATCTTGAGTTGAGGCTCAAGAGGGGGCGTGACACCTAGGGAGCTAGTGGTAGCAGAGGACCGGCCAAGAGGCTGTACTTTCAGCATCATCATCAGCAGCAGTTTCAGCAGCAGAGGCAGTTCCAGGGTCAGGGCCGTGCACCTTTCCAGCAGGTGCAACAGCAGTCGAGGGTTCAGCCGCAGGCACCTAGGCAGCAGCCTGTCAGTTGTGGTTTCGGTAAGAAACTAGGACATGTGTGGAATGACTGCAGGAAGAGGCTCGGGAGGTGCCTACTCTGTGGTTCAGCAGAGCACCAGTTGAGGGAGTGCCCTCTATCTTCGGGACGAGCAGCTCAGGGAGCCGGAGCCAAGGCTCTAGGGGGACCGCAGAAGGGGCCGTTGCTGACTCAGCAGCAGCGGTTCGTACAGCACCAGCAGCAGGCCAGGGGAGGCCAGCAGGGGCGAGCTTTTGCCATGGCGGCTGAGGATGCAGAGGCTATTGGAGAGTTGATTGCAGGTTCAGTTTTTCTCGACTCCATTCCAGCTTTCGCTCTATTTGATTCCGGAGCTTCCCACAGTTTCTATCAGTATCATTTGCTATTAGACACTTCCTAGTATCTGTATCATTGCTTAGGACCTGCAAGATCACGACCGGGATGGTGTTATCCTCGTGAGTGATGTTTGCAGAGGGCGGAGTATCATTTTGGGAGGCCGAGAGTTGGAGGTGAGTCTGCTCGTAATGCCACTACCGAACTACGATATCGTATTAGGTATGGATTGGTTGAGCAGGCACCACGCCAGCATAGATTGCCGAGGGGGTAGAGTTCTATTTGGGGCACCGGGAGAGCCAGAGTTCGAATACACCAGACGGCAGGCGGAGCAGGACGGCGGACTTTTCTGCGGAGTTTCAGTTGAGGAGCAGGCGGCTCCACATCCTTTGATTGCAGAGTTCATGGACGTCTTTCCGGAGGAGTTGCCAGGGCTTCCACCGGATAGGGATGTTGAGTTCTCGATAGACTTGGTTCCCGACGCGGAACCAATTTCTCAGCATGTCTATCGAGTGAACAACAGTAAGTTGGTGGAGCTGAAGAAGCAGGTAGATGAGCTGCAGGACAAAGGCTTCATCCGATCGAGTTCTTCACCTTGGGGTGCACCGGTACTTTTTGTACCCAAGAAGGATGGATCGGTACGTATGTGTATCGACTACAGGGCAGTCAACAACCTGACGATCAAGAACAGATATCTACTGCCGCGGATCGATGATCTCTTTGATCAGTTGAGCGGAGCTCGGGTTTTCTCCAAGATTGATCTGAGGTCAGGTTATCACCAGGTGAAGGTGAAGAGGGAGGATATTCCGAAGACCGCTTTTAGGACGCGGTATGGACAGTTTGAGTTCTTGGTTATGCCGTTTGGGCTGACCAACGCCCCGACGGTATTTATGAACTTGATGAACAAGGTATTCCACCAGTACTTATACAAGTTTGTGGTGGTGTTCATTGATGATATCCTGGTGTATTCTAAGACTGAGGAGGAGTATGAGGAGCACTTGAGAGTGGTTCTGGAGACACTCATGAGGGAGAGGTTGTATGGCAAGCTCTCGAAGTACGAGTTCTTTCTGGATAGAGTTGACTTCTTGGGTCATGTGGTGACTGGAGATGTGTCACGACCCGTACCCTGTGTAAGGGCACGAAAAGTAGGTACGTCCAGCCTACGCCGCATGCAGTATCGGCGGTAGAACGTTGTCCTAGGTTACTATCTAATCAACAACTCACACAATTATATAATATACTTTTCAAATCTCAACTCTGAACAGAGGACAATTATAGATATAATAAAATCTCAATCACAGTCTAAGCACGATAAGATAACACAGAAGTTTATAACTAAAGACTAAACAATAACATTTATAAACTACTAAATAATAATATCTCAAACAAACTCAAATACAAACTCGTATCTCAGTTATTACAATTCAAGTTCTAAAACATAAAAACTAAACCAAGTCTACTAGCTAGTCTCCCGATCACTCCTGAGTGTCGGGGCCATTGGTAGCTAAGCCATCTCCTGCTCTAAGGCAAGTAGGACAAATATCCTCAGGGCAAGCATCTGTAATATTTTCAACAGGTCCAGTCAGGACAGGAATGAGTACAATTCATCAAGAAATCCCAAGTAAATGACAGAGAACTATAAAGCAGTTATAGACAGTTGTATTAATGAATATGGCAGTTTGTACGAGTAATGATGTAGAGAGCAGTTAAGGTACAAGGAAAGTAAGGTAACTAAACAAGAAGAGAAACATAGCAATGAAGACTGTAAAATAAGATCTAGCTGAACTAGAGTAACATGATAAGTTCAGACAGTACAATATAAGTCGAGTGTAATCCCAATGTGAGTCTAATACAAGATGAGTCGAATGTGATTCTAATCATTGTTCTAATAAGGTGATTCGAATAAGGTGATACGAATAGTAATTCGAATAGTAGTCAAACAATGATTCGAATAAATTTTCCAAGTGTGTTTTAAAATACTTAGATAGACATGTAAACGGCTATAGGTAAATTCGGCACATCGCACACCTGGCCAGTGTGGGATGGCTATCGTTCGAATATCATTCACAGGGGGTGGTTCGAATAGTGGGAATGTTCACATGTCTAATCAAGTATTTCCCCGCCCATCTAATACAAATGAATCCAAAATCTGACACATCAATCGAATAAAAGTCCAACCAGCACATGAAGATACGAATAGGTGGTTCAAATAGTGATTCGTATGGTGATTCGAATAATAGAGGAAAGACGAGTAAGTTTGTGTGTCGTATACATAGATTCAGTAATAACAATACGTGTTTGTAACAGAGAATCACATATAGCTAACTAGAACTGAATTACAGTAATTGATAAGTAAATGAGAGAACTATCAGAGAATGTACTCGCCTGCTACTCTAAAAAGAGTAGTGTAATATCAGATGTCTGCACCGGAGTCACAATGTCCTAAAATAGAGCAGTACAGGTTATAATATGTTTAATATAAGACAAATGAAGTTTATGATGCAATCTACATGATTTTTAGGCCAATCTAGGTCCAGGTCAACTCTAAGTCAAACCTGGTCAATTCTAGGGTTTTGGGTCAACTCTAGTCACCCACTAGGCATACCAGTCTATTTGGTCAAACTTTGGTCAAGCCAAGTCAACCCAGGTCAAGCTAAACATACCCTCAAGTTATTACCTACCTACCACTATACATACATAATACAACATGAGGACACATGAATATGTGACTCTCCATACACCCCATCCTACTACATTTCCTTACAAACACACATACACTGGACACTCTAGTCACACATACACATACCTCATATATGTATCTATCTACATATACATTGGGGCATCACAATATTGACTCTCAACCCACTCTCAATGGTACCTCACACATACATACATCTACCTTATGTATGAACCTAACAACACACATCTCATAAGCACACACTAATACACTCAACTCATAAGGGTATGGAGTATGAGATGGTGGAAGGATAAATGGATTGGCACTTGTATAAGCTGTGGACTGAAAAGTCATGAGTCCAAGAGTGGACTGAATGTATTAGGGAAGGGATTGATTTCACTTACAAGAGGGCTGAAATGTATATAACTAATATTCTACTCACACCCTCTCTAACCTTGCTTCACAGCTATCCTACATGACAAGGTATTCACCTACACCCAAAACCCTCTATTCCACACTACCTACTCCTTGTCCTGCGGTTGCAGGTGGCCCAAGTGTGCACTTGTTGTCTACAAACCTCCCTACTCACTGCTATTGCCTGCTGTTGCAAGGCCAAGCCCAAGCTGCTGCTACTGCCACTTAACATGTTCAAGGCCATGCCAAGCCACCCAAGGCATGCAATACTGCCATGCCTACAGCCCTCTCAGGACTGAGCTAATAGGCCTAACATCACTGCTAAGGCACCTACTACTTCTGCAACATACTGCTGTAACCTCTCCCAATTCAAATCCCAGAATTTAACCTTCAAAAACCAACCCAAATACCACTGAACCCTCAAATCAAAGTGAAACATTAAACCCACAATCTTAGGAACCTGAGAATGGAGTCTAATATTTCAGAATCCATTCTACCCTCACAACATCTAATACATATATAAAGCTAATTAAATATGTGAATGTGAACCATTCAGAGGCTGAAACAATTTACATGTCAATGTAAATTGGACTGAACAGATGAAATTGGACTGAACCATTCAGTGAACATCAGAGGCTGAAATAATTTACATGTCAATGTAAATTAGACTGAACAGATAAAATTGGACTGAACCATTCAGTGAACATCAGAGGCTGAAACAATTGCATATAAACTGGACTGAACAGTTTACATGTCAATATGAACCATTCAAGTATTCAGTGAATGAAGTTCCAAATTAACCCTTCAATTCCTCAGATTTACATATTGGGAATAACAGTTTTAAGTTAAACCTAAACTTATCTATCTAACCCATGCACTAACTGGACTAACCACACTAACACATATCTCTAATATGATACCTAGCCCCAAACTCTGACACAAACCAACTAGACACCCCAAAACCCTATGCCAAACAGTGCAGACAGGGAATGAGAAGGTAAGAAGACATATAAATTTGAAATCCATTTGAAATCTAGTCTTTGAGTTTGAAACCATTTCAACTTGAAACCCAACCATGAAAATCAAATGAAACTGCCAATTTCGAATCAAAACATCTATAATCCAATCAACCTGAACTAAATCATAAAAAATAACTGAGAATGACATCACCTCATTGTTCTCAGGTTTTAAAACAATCTAAACTCAGGAATACACATTCAATATAAATCTCATTAAACAACCTATGAAATTTTAGAATTAACATTTAAACATTAACCAACTCAACTTATAACCAAATGGAATTTTAACAAGAAACTAACATATATGTATATACCCTCTTTAAATCCCAAAACTAAATTAGCATTGAATATCAGGAAGGGGTTCATAATAACTGACAGTTCATATATAAAAAACAACTGAACACTCACTAATACATAGCTTCCAACCATTCGAAAACTCAATTTAACCATCGAAATTCACAAACAGGTATATCAATGTGTGTACCATGTGTCATGTGTCTAAAGAAAGCCATTCGTGTCCACTAGAGTGGACACAAAGTGTCCAAACAGTGTCTAAACCCAAATGTTACTGTGTGACTGAACTGCGCATAGGTAGCATCGTGCACAGGTGCAATGCGATCTAGGGACTCGTGTGTCGACCCTCGAGCCTCGTGCTCGTGTCCAACCATAGGGTAGGTATAGGGCTAGGGATACAAGTGCCTGTATCATGTCTAATGTGTGTCGTGTCGCGTGTCCAGTTGCGTATCAGTGGACAGCTGTGCACGTGTGTGTGTGTTTGCAATTCAAGTGCGGATAGATTTTCTCTCAAACCACTCCATAGAATCGTCTCAAATTTCGTGTGCAAGGTGTCAGTGATAGCCCGTACCCTCCCCTAAAATATCACGTCACAACATGTCGTGTCCAGCGTACACGACACGTCGAGCAGCAGGGCACTGCACGACAGTGTCGTACAGCGTGTCCAAGCCCTAAAACTGACACAAAAACACATAAAAATCAACTCAGTCACCTAGATCTGTAATTTACATCTTATAAGCAATCCAAATATATAATTTGTTTTGAAAAATATTAACATTCAATCCATTGAGGTATTTCAACAAACACCTTAAATAATACATAGATACGTGTCCGATACGGACACCAAACACGAAATCCATCCAAATTTCGGGGACACCTAGGGAACTCCTAGATCTAGCCCTAAATGCAAAGAAAACCAAAATTTAAATCAATTTAAAGGATTTTACCTATATGTGCAGAAAGCTTAGAAAAGCTTCAAATGGGGGATTCCTTCTTGCTATCCAAAAGCTCCCAAATTGTCCCAAGGCTGGGACTAAATTCCACAATCATAAATTAGGAGAAAATTAGGCTCTAATGCAAGAAACTAGGAAAAAAGGAATAAAAATAGATTTATGGGGATTTTTGGAAGGGGGAAAAATACCTCTTTTTCTCCAAGTGTTGGAATGAAATAAAAGAGGCAAGCCCTAATGAATAAGTATTTATATAGGGTGGGGATCCCTATGTGGCTGGTCATAGGCTCAAAAATTAGGGTTAGGGTTTACTAAATAGCCCATGGGCTTAAGTCATGATCAATCAAATCATTAAGCCATAAGTCATTTCATGAAACCATAAGCCATGACTTAAATTCACTTAAACTAATCCTCCTAATCCTAAATTAGTACTAATGGCTAAAAGTAGGTTAACCTAAGTTAGACTAGGGTCACCATGGCTAGGGTTAGCTTCTAGGCTAGTCCACTAGGTCTCAACAAGTCAAAGTCAAACTAGAATTCGCCAATTAAATAAATAATCAAATAATTTAAATAAGTCAAAATGACCAAATTATCCCTAGGCTAAAATGATAATTAAATCATTCTAATGACATGGTTAGGCTCTAGGTCATACAGTCTCTAGGGTTTCACTAGCAGCACGTCAAAATCACAAGTCATGACTTAAAGCAGTTTTTAAATAGTTTAAAATTATTAAAAATCACCAAAAATCATAATGTGCAATAATTATCAATAAATAATAATTATAATTACAAAATTTCAAAAATACCCTCATTACAGAAATTGGGTGTTACAAGATGGGATCTCAGTGGACCCGAAGAAGATCACAGCAGTTGAGGCTTGGGCAGCGCCGAGTTCAGTGGCAGAGATCAGGAGCTTCTTAGGGCTGGTAGGATATTACAGGAGGTTCGTACAAGATTTCTCCTAGATTGCAGAGCCGTTGACTAGGCTGACCCGGAAGGATGCTGAGTTTGTTTGGTTAGAGGAGTGTCAGACAGCTTTTGATGAGTTGAAGAAACGGCTTACGACAGCTCCGATTCTAATATTGCCTTCAGGTTCAGGAGGATTTACTATTTATAGTGACGCTTCAGGAAAGGGGTTGGGTTGTGTCTTACAGCAGCATGGGAAGGTGATTGCCTATGCTTCCAGGCAGTTACGTCCCCATGAGAAGAACTACCCTACCCACGACCTGGAGTTGGCAGTAGTAATTTTTGCTCTGAAGTTATGGAAGCACTACTTGTATGGAGAGAGAGTGGAGATCTTTACAGATCATAAGAGCTTGAAGTATATGTTTACACAGAAAGCGCTCAACATGAGGCAGCATAAATGGTTAGAGCTGATGAAGGACTTCGACATCTCACTTCAGTATCACCCAGTGAAGGCCAACGTGGTTGCCGATGCCTTGAGTAGGTATCCGACAGCCATGTGTTTGAAAATGGACCGTCACTTGCTTGCTGATTTAGAGAGCCTGGGGATTGAGGTGATTGTGCCCGGTGTTCAGATACAGATGTGGAGCCTTCAGATACAGTCGAACTTGATGGAGAGGATCAAGTCAACGTAGTTCGAGAATATTGCTCTGTAGTGTATCCGAGAGCAGGTTCGAGCAGGGCTAGTGGATGGCGAGTTTTCTCTTGTAGAGGATGGTGCCTTGAGGCATGGTTCCAGGTTATGTGTGCCCAGTGGAGAGCTCAGAGAGCAGGTCATACAGGAGGCCCATATATCTCAGTACTCTGTACATCCTGGTGCCAACAAGATGTACAGGGATCTGAGGGAGCATGTTTGGTGGTACGGGATAAAGCGGGAGGTAGCTCGCTTCGTAGCTAGATGCTTGGTCTGTCAGCAGGTCAAGGCGGAGAGGCAGAGGCCCGGAGGATTATTGTAGCCATGGCCCATTCCAGAGTGGAAGTGGGAGCATATCACCATAGATTTTGTATCTGGGTTGCCGCGTACACCAGAGGGGAAAGACGCGATTTGGGTCAGCGTTGACAGGTTGACCAAATTGGCCCACTTCTTGCCATTCAAGATGGGTACGTCTACGGAGAGGCTTGCAGAGATGTACATGCGGCAGATTGTCAGAATTCACGGAGTTCCGGTCAGCATCATTTCGGATCGGGATAGTCGCTTTACTTCCCGTTTCTGGAGGAATCTACAGACTAGCTTGGGCACTAAGCTCAAGTTTAGTACTGCATACCACCTCCAGACGGACGGACAGTCGGAGAGGACTATTCAGATGCTTGAGGACATGCTGCGGACGTGCGTCTTGGATTTTGGAGGTTCCTGGGAGGATCACCTGTATTTGGTAGAGTTTGCTTACAACAACAGTTTCCAGGCCAGCATTGAGATGTCACATTTCGAGGCTCTGTACGGGCGTAGGTGTCGTACACCCTTATCTTGGGATGATGTTGGTGAGCGAGCTTTACTGGGACCAGAGATGGTTGTTAACGCAGCCGAAAAGGTAAAGCTCATCAGGGACAGACTTTGCGTAGCGCAGGACAGACATTGGCACTGGGCCGATAGCCACCGGAGGTCCTTGGAGTTTGAGGTACATATTAGAGATAGGATTAGAAGTAGGTTATTTGTTTGTTTTTATTTGTTTGATCATGTTTGATTATTTAGTAACATGAGACCTTGTTTGTGTTTAGGTCGGAGACATGATTTTTCTATGGATATCTCCGACTCATAGTACCATACATTTTGGTTGAGGTGGGAAGCTTAGCCCGCGCTTCATCAGACCTTTCGTGATCAGCGAAAGAGTCGGTGATGTGGCATACAGGCTAGACTTACCACCTGCACTAGTGGGTGTCCACAACGTATTCCACGTATCACAATTGAGACGGTACGTGGCTGACCCTAGCCATGTGCTTGATCATTCGGAGATTGAGGTGAGACCTACTCTCAGTTATCCAGAGCAGCCAGTAGAGATTCTGGATCGCCGAGAGAAGGTACTGAGGAACCAGGTGATACCCTTGGTTCGCGTCGCATGGAGGCATCATTCTCCAGGAGAGTCTACCTGGGAGCGGGAGGATGAGATGCGCGAGCGATACACTTATCTTTTTGGACCTTGAGGTATGATTGTCTATCCTTCTCATCTGTTTAGTTTCGCCTTTCAATTTCGAGGACGAAATTCTTTTAAGAAGGATAGATTTGTCACTACCACAATTCTAGCGTGAGGGCTTTTTGGTCATTTTGAGGTTTATTTGAACTTATTATAATTTATTAGGAATTATTGGGATTATGAGAATTATGTGATTTTATTATTAAAGTATTGCCTTGTGTTGTGGCAGCCCTAACCTAGACTGGACCTAGCCCAGATTAGTCTTAGTTAGTCATGGTTAGTCTTAGCTAGCCATGGTTAGTTAGAGCTAACTAAGATGCACAAGTTAGACTAGTGTGTAAACCTAGAATGTATTTGGACCCTTGATTTGACTTGATGATAGGAGAGACTATTGATGATCTCCAAAACCCTAGCCCTAGATTTTTGGGCCGGCCACATAGGGATCCTCCCCCCTATTTAATGTCTCTCAAAAATCTCTTGCCTCTTTTGCATATCTTTCCATTTTCAAAGAGCAAAGGTTTGGTTCTTCCCTCAACCCTTCGTATTTTGATCATTTCTCATCCTTTTACATTCAAATCTTTTGCATTCCAATCTGAATATTGTCCTCTTACTGTTGGTGGAGGTGAATCTCAGTTTTGTACCATTTTGGAGCATTGAGCTAGCAAGGAGGGATCCTTATTTTGGGTGTTTTCTTGAGGAAAAACAACCTATTGGTAACACTCTCTTAACCCATTAGATTTCTGATTTCTTTGCATATTTGCATAGTCCTAGGTGTCTCCTAGCTGTAGGTATTGGTTTCGTGTTGAGTCGTGTCCATTTCGTATCCGTATCGGACACGTATCTGTCTATGTTTTGATGTGTTCGATAAAATGCCACAGAGGATTTTTATTACTGTTTTCAAAATGTATTTGAATAGAAATTCATGTTTTGAGGTGGCTTATCACTTTTTTTTGACTGAGCACAAATTATGTCCAGTTCGTATCGCTTTGGGGTCGTGGACACGCCCTATGCGCGTGCAGCCAGGCTGCCCTGCTGCTCGTGTACTCGTGTATCATGATTAGGGCACTTAGACACGAAGGTAGGGGCAGTGTCTGACACGACACCCCAAAGCCTCGTGTCCAATAGATTTGTGTCGAGTGAGAACTCGAGTTGCACTGGTCGCACTGTCTGAGTCCAGTTTTGTGTGTTGGTTCGTATGGTTTCTGGGACACGTTATGTCCAGATTTTGGACACGAAGGTACCCTTTGACACTATCACATGTGTATCTCCATTTACCAACCATTAAATTCATAATATTAGCATGTTTTAAGTTTCGAATTTCAATTTCCCTTTCTCACTGATACATGTTTACTGTTTTGGTGAATCTGAGTTTTGATTTTAATTAAACTGTTGGTTGATGATCTAAATCACCATATTAATGCAATTACATATGTATTAGTACTGCAATGTGGGGTTTATGTTTGGTGAAGGGGAAATGGGATTTCAAAGTTGGTTTGGTTTGAATGTGTAAATGGGAATTTTAGCATTCCTGAGAATTCATATTCTCATTCACTTTTCCAGAGAACACTGAATTAACACCCTAGCTACACACTGATTTGCCATTCATGAACACATTGATATTACACACAGGCACATTTGTACACTGGTTGTTCAGCTGAGATTGGTTGGTATTAAGATTCAAGGTTATTTGGAAATGGGATTTCGATTTTGTTGGACTGAATCCTGAGAACATTGGGACTGTCACATAGCTGAGAACACATATAACACACATGTTACACACATCTATGCATACAAACCTAAATTCCTGAGACACACTATTGGAACACAAGCACACCTAAATCTGGGATTACATATTGTTAACTGAGATGACACACAGGACATTGTTTTCACTCACTATAAATCTGAGATTAAATCTGTAAATCTGAGACATGTCCACACACACATAAGTTTAGTCACCCATATACTTCACTGTACCCTCACACACTCACACATTGATGATATGATTCACACACTTGCACTCACAATTACACATTGATGTTACACCCAAATCTGAGAACATGTTCCCATATTTCACTGTCACACAAATCTGAAAACTGACATTCCTGAGAACACAGTAACATTGCCATGAACACACTCACACACACATGAGAATATTCTTGTCATGTCTACACACAAGACACACACACATATGCATGCTCTTCCCTCTCTAACTCTCTATGTGTATATGTATATGTATATATATATATATATATATATATATATATATATATATATATATATATATATATATATATATATATATAATGTCTAACCTAGTGTGATAATGTGATGTAATATAGATTGCTTATTGATATATATAATGTGTATATAGATATATAGGAATTGTATGTGTGTGGCCTATATCCTTGTGTTGGCTCATAGCCTAGGTAGTATAGCCTATGGCATGTGGAGTGTGTACACTTGGGTTTAGTGTGTTGTTTGACTAGTATGACTTGTGTATAGTATGTGAATGCTAGGGTAGACAAGGTTAGGCCTAGTGAGACTTGATTGGGTCTAGGTTGACCTAGTTGACCTAGTTTTGACTAGTTAGTTGACTGAAGTTGAACAAGGTTGACTTTAATCTAGAATTAACCCAACATCATGTAGAATGCATCATAGTAGCTTATTTTACTAGTTTGGATATGTTGTGACTTGTACTATTCTGAGTAGGAGCTAGACACCACTCCTCAGGCAGTATTTCATTCAGACATTTAGGATATCAGGCGAGTACATTCTCTGACCGTTTCATACTTGACAGGATTTACATTTACGCTTTAGATTACTTTACTTGTTGCTGTCACGATGTTAACACGAATTGGTACTATATGGATCCCTTCATGGGATATTATCCTCCTCGGGAGCATCGGGTTACAGTATGTCATATGCGTTTTACTTTCATCATGTACTCCGGTGCTTTCACCATTCATGTGCACTCTCGTGATTCATGTACTCTCATGTTCACAGAGCCCTCATATATACAATCATGTGCACCCTATTACGGGCCTTCATGTGATATCATGTGCAATAACATAACCTGTCTGGATCCTTGTGTATTGATTGGGGTACGGAGGAATATAAATGGTCATGTGAATAATTCTAAAGTAGTATACTCATGTGCAAACTCTTGGATTACTCATATGCAAATTCAAGCCGTTCACATGTTCATCTTGTACTCTAAATCACTAGTTCACTGTTAGTTCTCTATTTATTTTATATATTTACATTACAGCTCTCTCTTTTACTTCATGTATATTCTGCAGTGTTTCATGTATCTTACTCTATTGCATATTTATATATCCTATCATATTATGAACTGTGTGAGATGTACTGTGCTCGCTCCAGTCCTGACTGGACCTATTGAAAATTTTATAGAAGACACTGAGGAGTTCTGTCCCACTTATTACGGAGCAGGCCTAGACGACACATGTGGACTGGACTCTCAGGAGGACCCAGCACTTGCAGATGACACTACCCCAGTAGATTAGGATAGTTAGCTAGACTAGTTTCTATTATCTTCATGTCTTATCAGATACACTTATATTTATTGGAGATGGTATTCTGGATTTGTGGAGATGTTTATCTTAGACTTTCAGCTATCACTCTATCTTGTATTTATTATCTGTGGATTCTGTGTTTTATCTATTCTATCTTATCGTACTTTCTTCCTTAGTTGTGATTGAGTTGTACTTATTATGTCACCTCCATTCGGAGTATATATACTGTACAGGTACCTTATAACTGTTAGATGTATGTAACCTAGGACAGCGTTCTACCGTCGACACTGCGGCGTAGGATGGACGTAACCACTTCTCGTGCCCTTACCCTGGGTATGGGTCGTGACAATTGACTTATCTATTAAGCTCAAACCAACCAAGCCAACATGTTGAACCAAACCAAAATAACCAAGTCAAGAATAAACCAAGACTAGGCTAAGTAGGACAAGTCTAACTACGATCCACCTGACAAATATCAGAAATCCGTACACATATAATGAAAATAAGTATAACGAAAAACGGGAGTGACAACTCTACCCACCTTAAAAGAATTCCATCCTCAAAATTTAATCAAGAGGTTAGAGATGTCGGGGCAAGCTACACTAACCACAGGCAATCTATGACTAGCAATTAATCAAACAATCATTCATGCAAGCAAGGAGTTAAGAGCATAAGGCCTAAGAAAGATATTATACCTCATGAGTCAAACAGGTGTGGATATCACGATCGGATATCATCCTCACGTTCCCAAGTTGACTCACCCAAAGAATGATGGCCCCAAGCAACACAGACTAAACTAATAGTCTTGTTCTTGAGTACCTTCTCTCTTCGGTCCAATATGGATACGGGCCTTTTCTCATACGAAAGGTTGGTACCAACAACCAATTTTGAATGATCAAGGATATGGCTTAGATCCGGGATATACCGTCGCAATTGGAATACATGAAAAATGTCATGTACCTCACGTAATAACGGTGGAAGAGCGAGACGATAGGACACATCGCCTACTCGTTCGAGAATATCAAACGGCCCTATATACCTAGGACTAAGCTTTCCCCGTACGTCGAATTGAATGATGCCACGGGTAGACGAGATCCTAAGGAATACGTGGTCGCCGATAGAGAACTCAAGAGGACGCCGATGAGAATCGGCCCAATGATGCTGACGATCTTGTGCATCTCGAAGATGATCCCTAACTTGTCTGACCACCGCGATAGTCCGAGTAACCATTTCTGGACCAAGCATCTGCCTCTCGCCTACATCATCCCAGGCTAAAGGTGATCTGCACTTTCTGCCATACAGTACCTCAAACGGTGCTATCTGGATACTAGCCTGGAAAATGTTATTGTAGGAGAACTCTACGAGATGAAGGTGATCTTCCCATGAACCACTGAAGTCGAGTGTACATAATCGTAACATATCTTCGAGAGTCTGAATCACGTGTTCTGACTGACCATCTGTCTGCGGATAATATGTTGAACTGAACTTGAGACGAGTCCCCAAACTCTCTTGAAGACTCCGTCAAAAGTATGATGTGAATCTTGAATCTCTGTCTGATATGATACTAACTGGCACTCCATGTAATCTGACTATCTGCCTGAGGTACATCTCTGCAAGCTGATCCGTTGACTGGCCAATTCTGAAAGGGATAAAATGAGCTACCTTCGTGAGCCGGTCAACTATAACCCAGATAGTATCTCTCCCAGCCAGAGATTTAGGTAATCCAGTTACAAAATCTATGGTAATATGCTTCCATTTCCATTCTGGGATCGGTAAATATTGAAGAAGTCTAGCTGGTCTCTGATGTTCAACCTTAACTTGTTGGCAAACTAAACAACGAGAGACAAACCGGACTATCTCCCTCTTTATGCCATTCCACCAGAAATGCTGACGGATGTCTCGGTACATTTTTGTGCCACCGGGATGAATTAAATACTACAAACTGTGAGCCTCTGCCATGATCTCTTACCTGATATCACCACTAGGTACACAAAGATGCATTCTATATCGAAGTGTACCGTCTTCGTGAATACATAACTCTGTTCTCCTTCCTGCTTCATATTCCGCCCTAAGCCGCTGAAGCTTAGAATCTGTTGATTGAGCTATCTTGATCCTCTCAACTATACAGGACTGAACTTGCATACTGGATATCAATGCCACATTGGTAGGAAGAACTACTTACTACTTCTATTTCCATCTTCTGAAGATCTGCTAATAACTCTGGCTGTGCTGTTAGAAAATAGGCTCTTGCTCTTCTACTCAATGCATCTGCAACTACGTTAGCCTTCCCAGGATGATACTGTAAGTTGATGTAGTAATCCACAAGTAGCTCTAGCCATCTCCTATGACGCATGTTAATATTCTTCTGAGTAAACACATACTTAAGACTCTTGTGGTCGGTGAAAATTTTTACCCGATCTCCATACAAATAATGCCTCCACAACTTAAGGGCAAAAACCACCGCTGCTAACTCCAAGTCATGGGTAGGATAATTCCTCTCATGGTCATGAAGCTAACGTGATGTATAAGCTACTACCTTACCATGCTGCATTAAGACACATCCCAATCCTCTGCCAGAAGTGTCACAATAAACTGAAAATCCTTCAGTCCCATCTGGAAGCATGAGAATGGGAGCCATCATTAATCTTCGCTTTAACTTTTCGAATGAACTCTGACACTCTACTGTCCAAGCAAACTGCACATTATTGCGGGTCAACTGCGTCAATGGTGCCGAAATTCGAGCAAAGTCTGACACAAATCGTCTGTAATAGCCGGCCAATCCTAGAAAACTGCGAACTTCTACGACGGTGCTGGGAATTGGCCATGTCTCTATGGCAACTATCTTCTGGGGGTCCACTTCCACTCCACCTCGGATGATGATGTGACCAAAGTACGAAATACGATCAAGCCAAAATTCGTACTTACTGAACATCGCGTATAACTGGTGCTCTCTGAGAATCTGTAGGACAATTCGGAGATGCTGCTCATGTTTTGCTTTATTCTTACTATAGACTAAGATGTCGTCTATGAACACTATCACAAACTGGTCCAAATAGGGCATAAAAATACGATTCATGAGGTCCATGAATACGGCTTACGCATTGGTCGCTCCAAATGGCATAACGAGAAACTCCCAATATCCATATCTAGATCTGAATGCTGTCTTTGGATCTTACTCTTTGACTCGGATCTAATGGTACCCCGATCACAAGTCAATCTTAGAGAATACTGCTGCCCTACTGAGTTGATCAAATGAATCATCTATCCTTGGTAGGAAATATTTGTTCTTTATTGTTACAGAATTCAAGGTACAATAATTAACACATAACCTTGATGTACCATCCTTCTTTTTCACAAGAAGTATCAGGGCTCCCCATGGTGATCCACTAGCACAAATGAATCCCTTGGTTCTGAGTTCTTCAATCATCTTGTATAGGATCTCCAACTCTGATAGTGCCATTCTGTAGACTCTCTCTGACACTGGTGCCGTTCCTGGAATCAAGTCGATAGTGAACTCTATCTCTCTCTCCGGTGGTATATGTGTAAGTTCTTCGAGAAATACGTCAGAAAATTCTTTTACCACTCTGGAAAACTGAACTGCTTCTGCTACTGCCTTCCGCAATACCGGTGGAGAAGGTTCTACTTCGCCTCTGAAAAATAAAAAATTTGGTTCGCCTGGAATACCAAAAATAATCCTGCCAATATAGTAGTTTATTCTTGCGTATTGATCCTTCAACCAATCCATTCCTAGGACCACATCATAATCGGCTATCGAAAATTCTATCAATCTAGCAGGAAACTCTCTACCGCCAACTACGATTCGATATGAAGTATAGACTCTATCTACCCCTACAAGACCATTACCAGTAAGTATATTGAGCCTTACTGACAATAACTCAGGCTCCAGTCCTACCCATGTAGCGAATCGTGCAGACATAAATGAATGCGATGCACCCGAATCAAACAATACTGATGCTAAAAAAGAGTTGACGAGAATGGTACCTGCCACCACCTTACCTGATGCCAATTCTTCTGCCATGGTCAGAGCCATAGCTTGACCTTGTCCTCTCGGTGTTGGTCCCTCTGCTGGTGACCTCTCTGTCTGTTCTGGATCTGAGCTTGGGACTGAGCATACTATTGCGGCCTCTGCTGCTGGAAAGCTTGAGCCTGAGGCGGCAATAGCCTAGGAGGCTGGTACTACTGCTGTACTGGTACTGGTCCCCTAACCGATGGACTAGTTAGGGTTGATGAAGAGGAACTGGCTCTATACGGGTAGGACCCTATCATGTGATCCGGTGCCCCACAAGCCAAGCACAACCCCTGTGCTCTGCGACACTCTGATACTACGTGTCCTGGCTTCCCATAATGAGTGCAGCCCATCGCAGAAGACTGTTTCTGCTTCTGCTTCTGAGCGTATGTCGGTGTCGAGTGCTGAACCGACGAAACTGTGGTCGCCCTCCTAGGAGCTCCAATGGTCAAAGCCCTAGCTGTCGGGGCTGGTGTTGATGACTGGGACAACTGTCCATAAGACCTCTTACGTCCTCCAGTTCGATCTATTATCCTCTGGGAGGTATACTCATGCCTCTTCGCAGCTCGCAAGATAGCATCAAACATCTGGTGCTTAAACTGCTCCACTGCTAGAATGATCTCTAGGTGGAGTCCCTGCTAGAATCGCTGGGCTCGATCCAATTCGGTCGCCACCAATGTGGGAGCAAACCGACTAAGTCTATAAAACTCGGCCGCATATCCATCGACCGTCCTACCCATCTGCTTGAGATTGTTGAATCTGGTCTGCAGATCATACCGAGCTACTGCATCAAAGTACTTTGTCTGGAATTTGTCGCTGAATACCGCCCATAAGACAGGCGTCACCAATCCAACTGCTTGCATCGCCCACCAGCTACGGGCTAAGTCCAATAACTGCAGGCGCACGACGGCCACCTTCTCATCCTCAGGAATCCTAGCTGCTTCCAGGATAACCTCTGTGTCCTAAAGCCATGCATCAGCAGCAATATCATCTTCAGTTCCGTCAAAGAAAGGAGGGTTCAGACGCTTGAAGCTGTTAGCCGCATTGTTCCTTTGATAACCAACTCTGTCAATGGCATCTTGTACTGTCTGGTGCAGGACATCGCCCTAACAATCTTGAAATGCAAGCAATTCTCTAATGAGACCCACCTGGGTTCCATTATCAGCCTCTGCAGGCTGGACTGGTTGAACTGGGGGCTCTGGATCCCCAAAATGCATGACTCGAGAGGCCGCTCCAGAGTGCTGGGCTTGGTCTCCAGGTTGCTACTGGTCCACTGGAGGTGCTCCGCCTTGCTGATCGGTAGGACCAGGAATAATTGTTTGCAAAAAATAAAATAATTTGTTTTATTCCAAACTTGTAAAAGAGTACAAAGTACAATAAATTTTGGGGAAGTACAACTTTAGGAATCTGATCAGAAGACGATCACTTTATCCCTTGGACTATATGAACTTGAAGACTGTAGCCTCAGAAGAATGCAGCAGCAATTTTATAAGAGTTCTTGATCCTCCCTGATGATGATTGGAAACTCTATTTATAGAGTTCAGGAAATAACTGTTTTAGCAGTTATTCTGATGTACGTGAGGAAGGATTGTGCCATACTGGATTGCGCCAACCTTTTGTTGTGCCAACTTTTATTCAGTTGTCAATCGTGTACTAACTGTATTTAGACGCGTGGCATCGTATGATTAAGATGCGCGTGGTCATGTACAGGATAGTAGACACGTCTTGAGAGATTAGTGGCATGTGTGCCATATCATCCTGCTTTAGAATGTAAGTTGTCTCAACTTTATCAGGTTGCGCGAGCTTCAGTCAACAAGTCAAACTGCACTTGATTTGAGAGGCGCCTACACACGTGGCAGCTTTTGATCAAAAGTCATTCAGGTTGCGCCTAGACGCAACTAAGGATTTTGTTTAGATTGCGCCTGGGTGCAACTCACGAATTGTACAAGACAGCTGTCCACTAATTTTTTCTTGAGCGGCACAAATTTGGGGATTCGAAGAGATTTTCCTCGTTCTCTGTTGTATCAGTCGTCAGTATGGTCAGGTAATGATAACCATTAAGTGTCAGATGCCAAGAAGGCTTTGGCGCAAAAAGATTGAGCGCGGTCTAATATTAGGCGTAATCTGATCGGTGGCGCAGTCTGCTTCATATCAGTGGCGCAACTTGATTTTTGGGACGCAACTTGATCACTGATCAGTATATTGAAGGCGCAACTTGACTTTTAGTCTCTACAAGACCCCCTTCAAAGTTTTTAAAACTTAAAGACATTGCAAAGTTTTGTAATACTTTGAATTTATAAAAGTTTGACTAAGTCAGGTTGTACCGGTCTCATGCTCGGTCATCGTGATTAAATACCTTTCTAAAAAATATTCAATCTTCTCTTCGTCTTCCGGAGTTTTATTGATTTCTTTCAGTTTCCCATGAGGAATACGAAGAGTCAATTTGTTGATATATATGTAGTTGATCTCCATACTTTGGTCTTCACTTTTGTTCTTCAATGGCCCCCAAGAAGAAAGAGATGGAGACTAATGCTAACACCACAACCAAGTCTCCTGAAGCGAGATAAGATATTGTGCCTACAACCTTTTTGTTGGAGGCTGACCCAGCTTTGAGGGCAGTGAACTTTCTAAACTGTTTCGGTTTAACTTCGTCAGTCTTCAATCGCTCGAGTGGCGGATCATCCTCTAAGGAGCACACCAATTCAGAGGGATTTCTCAACCTAATGCGTCGCTCGGGGATCTGCACCATGCAAGGGTTGGACGCCGCCCTTCGTCAGACTGATGAAGACAAGGACAAAAAATAATATTCTTTTCTTAATGAGAACAACTTTTGTTATTTTGCTCTCATGTCCTTGGTTGTAGGGGTCCACCCATCTTTATGCAAATAAATTTTTAAAATTTCTGATACTATGTGGCTGTGTCTTCGAATGGTGCTCATGGACATATTTTTTTAGCTGATTCTTCATTTTTTTGTTTCTTCTGAGGAACACGTGGCAGCCGTTACACGCTTTTAGATGCTTATTTTTAGTTTTTTCCCAGAATAGAATCCTAGAACAATGCACCCACCTTCTCTTCACCTTTTTAAAAAAGGACATCCAGAAATGAAACAATCATTCATACTCTCTCAAACAAATGTCTTCCCACAAGGCTTCACTTGCGCTACTTCATTCTGACACTATTTGCTTGCATGTTGTGCCTTCAAAAACTTGTAAGTCTGCGCTAACTATTTCTGAAAATAGGCGCACACTATGGTCCATTGTTCAGCTCTGATTAGAGGCGCATATTGCTGTCATACGCCTGTTTGATCAGTGTTCAGTGCTGATATGCGCTTATTCGTAGGCACATTGCTGATGTGCGCCTATTTGTAGGCACATACTGATGTGCGCCTGTTTATAGGTCCATACTGATGTGTGCCTGTTTGTAGGCGTATTGCTGATGTGTGCCAGTTTGTAGGCGTATACTGATGTGCGCCTGTTTGTAGGCGCATACTGCTGACTGATAGATTTCTGCTAACTTCTCATGTTCCATTGACATTTGCAGGGACTTGGCTAGCGAGCTTCTTCAGAACTGGTATTGGTGATTTGGATGTTGCAGAGGACATTCTTCTGACACCCATATCAGACAGCTCATATGGTTCTGACACTCAAATCAGACAGCTCAGGACTCTTCATGTTAAGAAGGGTCTTCCTCAGATGGTAGGAAGAGCCTGTATACATGAGAGTTGGATGGTGGAGAGACAGAATTATGAATCGTATCACAAAGGTGATCTCGTTCCTAGTTCTCCTGACGGGTTGTCTTCTTCCACCAGTTGTATTGACAGCAGCTCATCTTTGGGCTGCTGCACTCTGGGGTTCTCCTCTCGTCTTTCTGAGAGAGAAGACCAGAGTTAGTTCCATTGTCGAGCTCGTTGCTTCAGGTCGAGACGACAAGGAATTGCCACCAACAAATAAGAAGATCCAAAGATGTAATAGACCTTCATTATCGATAGGAAGATCCAAGAATGTAATAGACCTTCATTAGAATAAAAATCAAAGATGTAATAGATTTTCATCAAGATGTATCTATATTTTTAAAGAAGAAATAAAGAAATGATTGTCTCGTTATTCTCCCTTTTATAATTCAAAGATTTTTTTGATATGCTGACATGGAGAGCAGAATGTAGAGAGAATGTGAATGTGGCAAGTTGTTTGATGTGGCTATTTGAAATTCAGAGACATGGATTCTCATTATGATAAATAAATGAGTGATTATTCACTTCGATTTCCGAGGAAGAAATATTGAATGAATGAATGGCCTTTTAGACTCTCGAAAAAAGAATAAATTAGTGAATAGTCACGTCAGTTTCGGAGAAGGGATAATGAATGGTCGGTTATGAATGAATCGTTAGAAATGAACGAATAGTTGTGCTTCTTTCCAAAAGTTGCATCAGTTCTCGAGGCCGATTACCTAGTTGTTTTGTCTATAAATAGAACAAAACTTTTGTAGATATTGCCAATCTCTTTCCCTTCTGTATGAAAATGTCTTCCAAAGATTTACATGCTCCGAAGATTAAAGAAGAAACCGAGATACTCCCTACTGAGCCTCTTGTGCCTTCTCAGAAAGAAAGAGGTGAAGGCTCAACTGTTCCTCCTGCTGGACAGGATTTGATCTCCAAGTTAGTAGAACCCGGAAAGACTGCCGAAGAAGAAGCATTGAGGATGGCTGCTTGCGAGTTTTTCGTGAGTTCTGGCAATGAGATGCTTGAACGTTTGGCAAACTATGTATTTAATCATGAAGGATCAGGGCCTCCTCCCCGTCCTTAATATTATGTAATTCAATTCTGCTTTTGAATAAAAAATAAACTTTTATTTACATCATGTCTCTGAAAATAAAGTATATTTTGTCTTTATACATAATATTTCTTGAGAAATTTGCCATTGATGGGCATCATAGCAACTCTGCCGTCCATATATGTTAATTGATAGGCTCTATTAGAGAAGACTTTATTTATCACATACGGTCCTTCCCATTTTGCCTCGAACTTGCCTTTACTTATATGTGTCATAGTCATAGGACGTCTGACTGTAAGAACCAACTCGCCTTCTTAAAATGTTCGCACTCTGACTTTGCGATTGAAATCTGCGCCTGATAAAGTTCAATGTGTTGTTGAGCCAATAACCTTTTCTCATCGAGTGCCTCCAATTCCTGAAGCCGAAGATGATCATTATTATCTGTAGTAAGCTCATTAGCAATGGCGATTCTCAATGATGGAATTTGAATCTCCAAAGGTAGTACCGTTTCACATCCATACACCAGAGAAAAAGGTGTACAACCTGTAGGGTTACGGACAGTAGTGCGATATGCCCATAGACATTCTCCAAGTTTATCACTCCAATTATGTTTGTTGATAGAGACAAACTTTTTGAGGAGTTTGATAATGGTCTTGTTGAATGCTTCAGCCAACCCGTTAGTCGCAGGATTATTGGCTGTTGAGGCAACATTATTGATTCTGTTGTCATCACAGAACCTATGAAACTTCTGGCTGATGAATTGTGGCCCATTATTATGAATGATTCGGTGAGGGACACCAAATCTATATATCACATGATGTTTGATGAAGTTGATAACGCTAGTAGTTTTTACTTCAGCTAAAGGTATAGCTTCTGCCCACTTGAAAAAATAATCAGTTATGGCTAAGATGAACCGATGTCCTTTAGATGAAGGAGGATTGATAGGGCCAATTATATCCATGCCCCATGCTTCAAAAGTCCATGAGGCTGCAGTTGGATGAAGAAATTCTGACGGTTGGTGAATGAAATCTGCATAAACATGCGCGGTATTTCCTTGCATAATCAATAGCATCTGATACCATAGAAGGCCAGTAGTAGCCTATACGTCAGATACGATCCTGTAGTTTAGGACCAGGTTGATGTGCTCCACAAACACCATCATGAGCTTCACGTAATATCTGCTTTGCTTCATCACCAGCAAGACACCTCAAGAGTAATCCATCAAAAGTTCTTCGATACAATTCTTAGTAGTTTAATTATAATAGAATCGAAGTGATCAACGACGGATACTTGTAGCTTCTTTACGATCTTCTAGCAAAATGTCATGTACTGCAAAATCAATTAAAGGTGTCCTCCAGTCTTCACTAATGACATTGACTTCAGTTAGGTTGCTGAATTCAATGTTGTGGTTGTTTTCAACACAAAATAATTCTCTATTAGAGATAACCACCATTTGTTGTCTTTTGACTGGAACTGCCAATACTACAGCTAGGTTAGCTAAAGCATCAGCTTCTGTATTGCATGCACGACGTACATGTTCGATGAAGAATCCTTTGAATAAAGAAGCTATTCTAGTTGCTGCTTCATGGTATGGTACCAAATCTTGATGTCGGACTTCATATATGCCTCTAACCTGATTAACAATCAGCTTAGAGTCACCATATACTTCGAGATATTCAATATTCAATTGTTTAGCTAATTGAAGTCCAACGAGCAAAGCATTGTATTCTGCCACATTGTTAGAGCACGATTCGTCTAAAGAATAGGCCATTTGAATAGTTAATCCATCAGGTGAAACAAGAACAATTCCTACTCCAGCAACAAGAGTACCTCCAGGTCCAATTCTAGAAGCTCCATCAAAGAACAACCTCCAAGTAGGAAATTCTTCTGAGATCATAATTGATTCCAATGTTTCGTCCGAAATCTCATCATAGAGTTTAGATGTCTCAGGGACAGGATGAGCTGCTAAAAAGTCAGCAAGTGCTTGGCCTTTCACAGACTTTTGAGGAACATAAACCATATCATATTGTGCTAGCAATATGGCCCATGTGGCAAGTCTAGAATTGAGTGTGCTTGGCTTCTTCATTAAGACTCGAAGAGGATTGACCCGGGATATGACATGAATAGTTTGGCCTATGATGTAATGTCTTGTCTTCTGAACAGCAAACATTAAGGCTAAACATTCCTTCTCCACTGGACTATAACGATGTTCAGCTCCAATCGTTCGGCTGAGATAGTAGATGGCTTATTCATGACCTTCCTTGTTCTTCTGAGCTAGCAAAGCTCCCAATAAATGATCCGTTGCTCGGACATACATTAAGAAGGTTATCCCTGAGATCGGTGGTACAAGAACCGGTAGACTCATTAAATACCGCTTTATGTCATCAAATGCTCGTTGATATTCTTTCGTCCAAACGAAAGACACGCCTTTATTTATTAATTGAGTAAATGGTCTGTAACGTCCAGATAAATTCGAAATGAACCGCCTGATGTACGCAAGTCAACCTTAGAATCTTCGTAGCTCTTTTAGGTTGCGTGGAGGATACATCTCTTGAATGGCTTTGATCTTCTCGGGATCAACGTGTATACCCTTAGAGGTAATGACGAAGCCGAGAAACTTACCACTAGAGACACCCAAGAAAGACTTGGTGGGGTTCATTTTGAGTTAATGCTGGCGCATTAGATTGAAGATAGTTCTTAAATCTTGAATGTGATCTTCTTTGAGACGACTTTTACCAGCAATATCATCAACATAGCATTCGACAGTCTTTCACAAATGATCTCGAAAGATAGTGCTCATAGCCCGCTGGTAAGTTACACCTGCATTCTTAAGAGAAAACGGCATGACCGTATAACAGTACACACCCCGAGGAGTACGAAACGAAGTATATTTTTCATCTTCAGGATCCATCCGGATTTGGTTATATCCAGAAAACCCATCCATGAAAGAAATTCGTTCGAATCCACATGTATTATCGATCATAACATCAGTAATTGGGAGAGGGAATTCGTCTTTAGGGCAAGCATCATTGAGATCCCGAAAGTCTATGCAAACTCGAACCTTCCCGGTCTTCTTCAGGACAGAGATGACATTGGCCACCCAGTCAGGATGTTGTTCTTCTCTGATAAAGCCACAGGCTATAAGCTTTTTTACTTCATCATCAATTGTATCCATCATTTTAGGCTTGAATTGCCGTTGTTGTTGTTTGAACGGTTCGGCATTCGGCAAGATGTTAAGCTTGTGAGTTGCAATTTGAGGATCTAATCCCAGCATATCTTCGTAACTCCAGGCGAAGATGTCAATGTATTCACGAATAAGGTAAATTAATTCTTGTTTATCATCTTCTGGGAGATTCTTGCTGATGAAGATTGGTCGTGATATACCTTTCTCTTCAATATCAATTTGGACCAGTTGATCTTCAGTAGGTGGTTCTCGTTATTCAAAACGAAGTTCCTACTGATTGTTCATCCTTTGTGTCCAAGGATCCATTTCAGTAGCTTCTTCAATGTCACTTTCATCATCTTCTAAGAATTTGGCGGACACCATGTTAGAAGATACTATAGCCTTATGAATACGACCGATGTTGGTATCAGAATCCCACAAGATAGAATCAGAAGAATTTGAGCGTTCTTCTTCATCAGATTCAGAAGGTTCTGGAGTTGGAAGTGGTGACATATAACGTAGTCCTCGTTTTGTTTTACTGTGGTATTGTTGTGATTTTCCTCTTGGAACAGCAATACGAAGAGGGGTTCGCCATCCTTTACCATTGTTGAGACCTGTTCTGAAATCATAGCCCATTTTATGGATGATGGCTTTAGATTATGGACTATAGCGTCGTAATTGTAGCCTTCCTGTATATCTCTACTATCATTATAGAGCATAATTTTTGGTTCTTCTCTTTTGTTGAAGAATATAGGCTTTTCATCTTTCTTTTGAGACGGTACTAAGAAGTACGACTCTTGTATTGAATCCAGTGATACCATATTTCGTCGAGATGATACAACTTCTATTGCAAGTAGTTTAAAGCTATCTAGCATATCCAAATAACACTGAGTATAGTAAAAGACATCAGTATACTGCAAAGGAGTTGCTTTATTGATCTTTATACCATCATTTACAACAGGGACTTTAGCCGTAGCGGGCTTAGTCAGATTGATGACAAGAGGGGGAGAAGAAGAACGAGAAGGAGGAGGAAGCTTCTTGCGACGAAGATCGATTACAAGCGGCTCAGAAAAAGTGAGCTCCCTTTGTTCCTGACTATCACCTTTAGGTCGCTTCTTATGGGAAGGTAGATAAATAGTCAGTGGTTGGGAAGACTGAGGACAGGAGGTACGCCCCTTGACTGGAATCACCAGAGTATCATTAGGTATACTCTTCTGTTCTTCATCTGTGTCCATTGCTAGTACCACCTTCATGAATTTCTCTTTGTACATACGAGAATCGTTGCAATATGCTTCAACTCCTTTGAAAGGATTCAGATCTGCAACCTATTTTTGAACTTCTCCATTACCATCCATATATTTGAAATATTGGTGGAGTATAGAGGGTATAATATTGTGTTTATGGAGGAATGGCCTTCCCAACAAAGCATTGTATGAGCCATGATTGTCAATAACATAGAAAGTTACTTTTGTACGAAGATTGCCAATTTGAAGTTTTAGGCGTATCTTCCCCAAAGGTTCACTTCTTCCTTGATTGAATCCCAGGATGGTAGTGATAGTTGTAGAAAGATTATGTACTGGGATTTTCAAAGCATCCAATAAGGACTTTGGCATGATGCTAAGTACAGACCCGGGATCAATCAGAATACGGTCGACTTATATGGTGTCCACATATCCCATGAAATAGAGAGGACGATCATGACGATTGTCTTCTAATAACATGTCATCTTGTGTAAAAGTGATATTGGGCATTAATTTAAATACACTATGACGATGTGCACAGCTGACTGGCTCCTTTTCGGGCTTTTTGAGAAAACAAGCGTCAGCCTGCATCAAAGCTTCACTTAACGTCTCACGAGTTTCTTTTGAGAGACGTAAAAGTTCAAAGATTGACAATCTCGCTGGAGTATTGGCCAATTGAGCCAATATGTCAAAATTGTAAGGCTTTTCAAGTCCAAGAGATGATGACTTCTTTAATGCTTTATCAAAGCGAACAGGTTGCTTTCCCTTGTCTGCTGATGTTGATTTAGGAGAAGATGGTTCGACCACTGGCACAGATGTAGACGGTGTACCTTCAGCAGGAGAAGATGATGAAGGAAGAACATCCGAGGATGGAGCAGGGTTTTCTTGATTTTTGGAATACTCCCGAAGATAGGGTTTCCCAGATCTAGTGCCCATTAGGATTTTTTCTTCTGTTAATGGTTCAAAGGATACCATATTACAGTTCTTTGATTTAGACTTGGAATGCTTCTTTTGTTTAGAAGAGGAAGGCGTTTCAAATTCTGCAACCAGATCTGGATGAATCCATATGATCTCTCCTCTGTCAGTTGACATCGGAATAAGACCTTCATTTTGAGGAGGCGGGATATTCACAATTTCTAGAGTAGTCCTTAGAATAGGGACAGCTCCATCTTGTACGAGTTGTGGTGGAAAATCACCAAATTGGAGAGAAACCACATTAGCAGTCACTGTTTTCTCGTCCTGCTGTAGAGTAATTGCTCCAGAGTTGACCAACTCCTAAATTTTGCCCTTGAGCACATAACATGCTCTGGTTGGATGCCCTATGAATCTGTGATAAACACAGTATTTAGGGTGATCAGTTTTACCAACTTCTTCTGGTCGCTTTGCCTCTGGAAGCTGAAGCTTATTGCTTTTGATCAAGCAATCGAAGATGCTTAACGTATCATCTTCGTCGAAAGAATACTCTTCTTTTGGACGGGTTGACTTTTGCAGTGGTGCCGATGGGGTGGATGTCGTCTGAGTAACATTGACAGCCAAAGACTCTTTACCTTTAAGATTGATGGCCAATATTTCTTTATTCTCGCGGTTATTCTGGAGATTACTACCCCCAGGTGTAGAATGTTCATCTTGGTTAGGGTGAGTCATCTGGACTCCTAACTGTTTGAACTTTTCAGCACTCACTTCTGGCGCCTTTGCATTAACAATGAAAGAAGGCCAATCCTGGAATTGTGTAGATCCTGTCCACATACTGATAATAGGAAACAAGTTTGATTCGCAAGTGTCTATTGTTACAGCAGATGGAGTACCTAAAGGCATTTTGAGTGCCTCTCGGCGGAATCTTTCAATAAAACTCTCTGTGGATTCATTGTGCCTCTGTTTAATTTTAATGAGGGCAGACATTGTCATGTCGTTGACTCCCTCATAAAATCGTTCCAAGAACATTTACTTGAAACCAACAAAAGAAGTGATACAGCCATCAGGCAGGCTACGATACCAGTCATATGCTACACCGGCTAAACAACCGACGAACACTCTGGTAAGGAGAGCATCATTTGGCTGTAATTTATCAGTCATCACTTCGAAATGATTAATGTACTGACTTGGAGAAGTGCTACCATCAAACAGCATAATGGTTGGGAGTTTATACTTAGGAGGAAATGGAACTTCCTTCCACTCTGTAGGATATGGTTGCTTTATACCCAATCTTTGTAGACCATCCTTCTGCTTAAAAGCCTCAAACTGAGTGCACAGAAGTTTCACAGCCTCATTGGCATCCCCTGATGTTTGGGAATTGGTAGGCTGGTTAGAAGTATTGTGAGGAGGAACAGCGTGATAATTACCACCTCCAGCACCAGACTGACTTGGATCAGCTTGAGTTGGCACAGAAGCGACCTGAGGGGCCGGTACCCCCAGACTAACAGGTACAGAAGATGCTATAAGCTCCGGATTTGTAACATGGTTTACAATCAGAGGCACTGTATGTTGAGCCACCATTATGGTGTGCATACTTGCAACCATTTCTGTCATGGTTTTCAATTTGTCTTCTAATGCAACAATTCATTGCTCTTGGCTGGTTGATGTAGAGGCATCTTGATCTTCTGTAATGGTATATGCTGTCACTTCTCTTGCAGCTATTGATGAGATAGTTTGTTCAGAACTTTCACTATCTGCATCAAACTCCGAAAGAGAGTCCTCTCCCACATGGGTGATAGGGAGATCTTCTTGATTAAAGACACCTTGGATCAAATGTCGATTTCTTGATCTTGTGTATTGAAAGACACCTTCACTGGATGCATGGATCCGGTCTAAGTATTGTTGACTAGGATTACGGGATGCATTACGTCTCGGACGTTTTTCACCCCCAGTGCCTTGAGAAGTCATGTTAACAGAAGCATATAATAGTTCATCTTCGTCTTCTAGTATATGTTCAGGAGTTGAAGCACAGTTCAGACGATCGAAGACAGATCGTCGAGCCGATTGGCAACAACAGTTGATGACAACTTCATGTAGGCAGTGGCAATTTGAAGCATGATTTGGAGGTGAGGAAAACATTCCCGTAGTCTTCCGCCTTTGTGTAAGACGTTGTCGGATATCAGTTACAACCATAGGACGAGAAGAAGTCGGAGGGACATATTCCTTAATGATATTAGGAACATGTCTCCTATTCTTCAGGTGTTTGGTTCCTTGAGTGTACAAGGATGTACTCAACTCATTAGCATAGGTAAAAGGGTCTTTCTTTTCAAACTTTGACTTTTGGTGCATATTGGCCTTTGGCATAGGGTTCTTGCGTTTTGCCAAAGCTGATATTGGTTGACGCCTATTGAGATAAGCACGTAAATCTAAAAATTCTGCTCCCGGTGTCTCTGTTTGTGATACCTTCAATTTTCCTTGTTTGGATCTAGAAATTTGCAAGGTAGGAAGATCTTAACCAGACCCCATAGGAGTAGGCAAGATACCTCTGTGATCAATATTCTTTCCAGTATCAGAGGTTCGAGGACCTCTGTTTACAGGAATGGAATCTGATACATCTTTCTCTGAGTCATAGACCAGGAAAGTTTGAGGAAAGACCAAAGGGTACTTTTCTTTATTTTGAACAGGGTTAGCTAAGAAGCGTTTTCCTTTGTTCTGTTGTATGATCATTTTAGGCATAGATTGTGCCAATTGAGAAAATGCCATAGGAATTTTTCCTTTGTTCTGTCTAGTGTAAGCACTAGGACATGAATTCTCTAAGTTCAGAACTTGAGAACTAGAAGAGGGTATAGCCAAAAGACTAGTTCCCTTAAGTTGTGCCGGAGTAGCAGATTGCTTGGGTTGTGCCATAGTCCTACGGACTACTGGTAGCGCCTTGGCAGCAACTTTGGTAGACTGTGTATCAACAGCAGCTTGAACTGACTTCGTTTTGGCAGCAAGGAAAGTGGTAGACTGCGCATGGGCCGCAGAGTGAGCAGATTGCGCCCTAGCAACAGAAACAGGCTGTACTGGAGCCACTGAGGCGGATTGCGCCTTGATCATTAAGCACTCAAGTTGTGCCTGGGCAACAGTGACTGTGGGGAATTTAGGAGTCCACACAGTCTTGTTCATCGCAATAGCCACCGTGTGCTTGTTGCTATTGGTGTTGATCATATTCTCGTAGGCTGTCTGGTTGACTTGAACAACCAGAGTCTTCCGTGTCTTGTCGATCGACACAATGTCATATTGAGTTGTCACTTTCTCGTCGGAGAAGAAGTCGTCCCCAGCAGAGTCGCCATTTTATTTTTTGCAAACAACAAAATAATTTGTTTTATTCCAAACTTGTTAAAGAGTACAAAGTACAATAAATTCTGGGAAAGTACAACTTTAGGAATCTGATCAGAAGACGATCACTTTATCCCTTGGACTATGTGAACTTGAAGACTGTAGCCTCTGGAGAATACAGTAGCAATTTTGCAAGAGTTCTTGATCCCCCCTGATGATGATTGGAAACTCTATTTATAGAGTTCGGGAAATAACTGTTTTAGCAGTTATTCTGATGTACGTGAGGCTGGATTGTGCCATACTGGATTGCGCCAACTTTCATTCAGTTGTCAATCGTGTACTAACTGTATTTAGACGCGTGGCATCGTATGATTGAGATGCGCGTGGTCGTGTACAGGATAGTAGACACGTCTTGAGAGATTAGTGGCATGTGCGCCACGTCATCCTGCTTTAGAATGTAAGTTGTCTCAAGTTTATCAGGTTGCGCGAGCTTCAGTCAATAAGTCAAACTGTGCTTGATTTGAGCGGTGCCTACACACGTGGCAGCTTCTGATCAAAGGTCATTCAGGTTGCACCTAGGCGCAACTAAGGATTTTGTTTAGATTGCGCCTGGGCACAACTCACGAAGTGTACAAGACAGCTGTCCACCAACTTTTCCTTGAGCGGCATAATTCACGGGATTCGAAGTGATTTTCCTCGTTCTCTATTGTATCAGTCGTCAGTATGGTCTGGTAATGATGACCATTGAGTGTTAGATGCCACGTAGGCTTTGGCGCAAAAAGATTGGGCGCAGTCTGATATCAAGCACAATCTGATAGGTGGTGCAGTCTGCTTCATATCAGTGGCGTAACTTGATTTTTGGGGCGCAACTTGATCACTGATCAGTATATTGAAGGCACAACTTGATTTTTAGGCTCTACAATAATGCCGCTGAAGAAACGACATCGGGAACAATAAAGAAGGACCATGATAGATCGAGGATATAAACATGTGATCAGGTCAAGATTTCGAAAAGATTAGAAGATACGAGTACAGATCAAGGGAGAGTGCTGATTGAGACATCTATTCAGTTCACATATCTTGATTTACAAGACCTGCATGGGCCACCACTTAAACCGTGTCACGCCCCAGAACCAGAATACTGGAGAGCGGGGGATAGACATAGCCAGCTACGTACATTGAGGTATAATCTGCCTCGATATACGGTCACGGCTATCTAGATGCATTAGGGTTTATCTATAAGCCAACAGTCTCTTATGGTCATGAACAAGCCTAGTGTCTCAATCTCAAGCAAGTAAGTAAATGTTACAAGATGTTAGATCATCATACATACAAAGTAAGGTGTTTCTAACATTATATATTCAGATGATCATGGAGCTAGTCATACAAAATATGAAGACTAGCAAGAGTTTCAGTCATACATGATCAACCCTAGGATTTGTCAACCATGTTACAGCCCGTAGGCAGACAGTAATTAAAGTTGCAAACGAGCTAACACTTGTTCGGCGGCTAAATGCCTCAAAAAATATTTTTACAAGAGAGTGGGAGAGCAAAATAAGAACCCACTCGTTGCCAGGGTTGCGCCTAGTGGTCACCATCTGGCTTGAAGGCTGGAGGATCCTCGAGTCCTACACTGAAATCTGGCCATACAAAACCAGCTGGGTCAGACCCCAGAAGAGCAAGTGCCACAAGGGAGGCTTCACTTAAGAACTAAAACCAGCATATTAGCACATGGGGAACATAAATGGTAATAAAAGACATAAGTTAGAGAAAACAAGGTGATAAACGATAAGAAAACTAAGAGACTATTCCGGTAGCCAAGTTACAACCCGTAAACCAAACAAGGACCGGGGTTGTAACCCTTCACCTGAACAGAGCTTAGTCTCCAACCAATTATCGACAAGAGTAAAGCATAAGCAAGCATGTGTTGAAGTAATCATAGACTGGCATCGATTAGACAAGACTAGACTGAACTACATCCATCATTCACGGCCAAGCAAAGGGTACGGCTTGATACTTTAACTAACTGGGGTTATCACAAGCCAAGTTACTAGCAAGATGCAATGAGATGTTTCAGCAGTCACAAGCCCTGCAGCTATCCAGGTTATCCAGACGAGGTTCATTTAAGAGTTATCAAGAATTATTAGGTAGCTTGGAGTTCAACACATGACAATGTGCATAGAACTTGTTTCATGAAGTGCCACACATGACAGTAGACTAGAAATGTGCCCTACTCGACGGTAGGCTACAAGTCCCTCAGGTGTGGTCGGGATAACGGGATCGCCTGTAACTGGAAACATCTCTCTATATGAACTACTTGATCAATCTAGTCATTAACTTAGTCATATTCAGTATAAATCCCTGACCGTAGAAAATCAAGAATTCATGTCCTATACATGATGCAAGACGAGACATGTAGCTTATACAGGCACAATCAAGAAAATCAACCATGGTGTCAAGATAAGAGTTACTTAGCAAGTCAGGGTAGCTGTCGCAACAGCGTTCAAGATTATCACCTCATGCCAGGTTACTTCTTCCTTGTCAAGATTACTTGTCAGGAGTGCACCTCGATGGGCCACTATCAAGATTGTACATGCCTTATCAAGTTACTTATCATGTCAAGAGTGCTTGTCAAGACTGCACCTCGACGGGCCACTATCCAGATTTTTAGTTCGTGTTCATGTCAACATCAATACTGGCAAGTCATGCTATGCTCAACAAGTTATCGAGTCAGGTCGTCACAAATAGGTCAAGTACAAAGGGTAAGCAATTAACATAAAACCAGAAATTAAGTTACAGATCATGCAAGGGGCAAGGGGTACCATGGCCAACAAGTGGCATTAGCCAAGTTGCGCCAGGGTAATAGGCTGTGCTAGCCACTAGGGGGTGTCAAGGCTACAGGTTGCGCCCAAACATTAGGTTGCGCCAAGGCACTAGGGTACACCAGGTCAGGTTGCGCCTGACTGGGGTGCGCCATGTCAGGTTGCGCCAGGGCCCAAGGGGCGCTGGGCTAGATTGCGCCAGACTGAGCTGCACGAGGTCGAGTTGCGCCTGACTCAGGTTTTGCCGCGCTAAGAAGCGTACGCTGGGTCAGGGTACGTCGCGCTAAGAAGCGCGCGCTGGGTCAGGTTGCGCCGCGTTAAGAAGCGCCAGCCGGTCAGGTTGCGTCGCGCTAAGAAGCGCGTGCGGGTCAGGTTGCGTCGCACTAAGAAGCGCGATGGGACAGGTTGCGCCTGGCATTGTTTTTCTTCCCCAAAACAGCAAAGAAGAACCCATAGAACCCGAAAACTTCAAAATGCCATAACTTGCTCAAAATAAGTCCGAATTGAGACATACCAAGCTTTAATAGATCAAAACCAAGAAAAAGAAGAAAAGACCAAAACTTATATCTACAAAAATCTATCCATCAAAACCGAAAATGCCAAGCTCTAAAGAGGCTTAGAATCAAGTGGAGAAGAGAATGGAAAAATAAAATGGGAGATCCATCATGAAGCAAGTTGTACTTGTCTAGGGCTTGGGTGTAGGTGGGAGGAGTAAATAATGAAGAAGAAGAAGTAAATGAAAGTTATGGAGGAGAGAGAGTGTAGTTGACTTATATATTAAGCCCAAACCATCTCAAACCAACCAAGCCAACATGTTGAACCAAACCAAAATAACCAAGTCAAGATTAAACCAAGACTAAGCTAAGCAGGACAAGTCTAACTACGATCCACCTGACAAATATCAAAAATCCGTACACGTATAATGAAAATACGTATAACGGGAAATGGGAGTGACATCAACCCAGAAGTACAGCTCCTTCTATCTCATCCAGAAGCGTAGCCCGTTTAATGGCTCCTTCAGCTGACACTTTATTGCCTCAAGTATAGTCTACTCATCGTCCAAAAGCGCAGTAGCTCCGTCGTCTTTGAAACATAGTCTCTTCATCGCTCCAAAGCACAGTGACTCCATCGTCTTCGAAACACAGTCTCCTCGTTGCTCCAAAGCACAGTGACTTTGTCGTCTTCGAAACACAGTCTACTCGTCACCCCCAAAGCATAGTAACTCTGTCGTCTTCAAAATACAGTCTACTTGTCGCCCCAAAGCACAGCGACTCCGTCGTCTTCGAAACACAGTCTACTCGTCGCCCCAAAGCACAGTGGCTCAGTCATTTTTGAAACACAGTCTACTCGTCGCTCAAGAAGTACAGTGGCATCCGAGCCTCACCAGAAGCACAGCTCGCATAAAAGCGCAGTCCTGTGACGTGGCATTGTTCCACGTAGCAAGTCAGGTATTTATATCTTTTCGGATATCACCCAATTGGTTTGTTTAAACCACCGCTCTTAAGATAGAACAGAGTTTGATTCTGTTGATAAGAGCAATATCCTATTGGTTTATTTAAACCACAGATAAAGATGGAGCTTGTTTCTATGGACGTGGGCCATATCCAATCGGTTTGTTTAAACCAATGGCCCCCTAAGATAAGGACAAATTCCAACTTCGGGGATAGGATCAGAATCTACTCAGGTTCATCCAATCAATATTAAACGCACGACATGTGTCGTTTATCCAGTTATGATGATAACTCCCCAAGATCTTGATAAAAGAGACTCCCAGTGTTCGCCACGTGTTAGCTCAGCAGCAGCCCTCACTGTGCTGCCTCAAGATTCTCTCATATCTTCACGTACAGCGTTCCTGCATAATCCTTATGCACATCGTATATGTGCTCCCCTATAAATAGAAGTATTTTTTTCTTCGATAAAGAGGCTTTGAAATCTTCACAACTTCGACGTTCTCTTGATTGGCAATCCCAGAGTTCCAATCACATGACCAGAAATCCAGAGCAAGTTCAACTTGTCATCAGATCGTCAACGAAGTAAAGGAGCCGTTGCAGTGCTCGATCTCTACCGTCACACTTCCCCATAAAACTTTATACTTAGATATCCTGTTTAGGAATCGATTGTACTCTTTACACGTTTATACAAAAAGTTCATATAACCTTTTATCATGGCAAACATTTGTGACCCCTATTGACTGCGAATGAGCCTTATTATAGACTGAGAGTCCCCATTGGCATATTTTCTATAGGATCGTGAGTTCCCATTAAGTTGCGGTTACCCCAATTTACTTGTAGTCACGTCTAGTACCACACTTCTAGTATGGCATGCCACTGTCTTAGGATCCTTATGTATTAGTTCCCTTGTGCCTTAGTCTCCTTGTGTTTTAGTTGATTCTTTCACGACTATTTCTTCTTTTTTCTGCATATTTTATACTGTTACATTTGGCATATTTTTATGTATCTTGCTATGTCCTCTAAGGACCTGGTGATCTCTCCAAGTTTGTGTATTTTCTTGACTTCCTGTAGGAGTTCCAGCCAAGATCGTGAACTTCTCCTTCTTATCGAAGATGATATCACTTGGATCATGCTTACTACTTTTATTCTTTATTTTGCTATTTCCTTCTTTCTAGTTTTATATTGGTAGTGGATTTGTATCCATTCAGCAACTTGTACAATGATATTTCATACCTGATTCTATAATATATTTATTCTTTTATTTTGTGGATGAGATTAGTTAGCCATGATTATACTGCATTTACAGCCTACGTATATTTATTATACGGTGGCATGTTACGTACCTAGTTCTACATATTTTGGGACTAGGACGTGACAGTTATCCTTCATTAGTTTATTTTATTTATTGTTACTTTGGCATGTTATTTCTTGTACCATGTTATGTCCCCTGAGGACCTGGTGATCTCTCCAGGTAGACGACTGAGCGAAGTTAGTTTGCGGGACAAGATGGTGTTGTTTTTTCTAATTCAGGTATCTTTTGAGATTACATAGTTATCTACTTTTGCTTTCATTATGCTTGTTAGCCTAATATTTGTGGACTCATAATATTTCTTTCGAGTCTATTCGAACAACTATAGCATGGGGTGCACACTATGATATATATTGTCCATTCCTGTATTTTGTATTACTGTTGATAGAATGCCACTATCAGATAGAAGTGGAGGAGGTAGGGGAATGGTCTCGGTGGCCTCCTAGCCTACTAAGTGGGAAGAGGATGCTCCCTCAGAGGCCGCTAAATTGGAGGTGCGGCCTCGCGTTTCTTTCCTTCCTTTTGTCAATATCTGGAATGAAGGAAAAGAAACATAAGTATCCTTGTAAGACGAGATAAAATATTCTAAATATAAAAGACAACAAGTATGCAAATATAATCGGTCCTATGTTGTGATGAGTTCCTATTCTAGTAGGGTTTCCAATAGTACTCTAATGCCTAAGTACCATTAGGAAGGACTTGCATGGACCACCACTTAAAACATGTTACATCCCGCTCTCAGATAACTGGATACGAGCCAAAAACGCTCAGCCTATGTTGTTGTAAATAGCGGTAGTTAGCTGTGTAAACCTTAATTATCACCAATCATGCGAGATCGATCTCTCATCACAGCGTCTATGGCGTATAATAGAACAACAATCACATCATCTTTCAATATGCTTTTGGAATACACTTTTATAATGAATAACTGGAAACAATTTTGGTGAATAGTAAAGAAACTCCTAAGCTATTATTTATACAGTTATCCAACTACACGGTACAGCATCAATACAACACAGATCAGTGTTAGGAATGTAACTACAACATAACACTCTAGCTCTCCAGGTCAACAGCTGGCTCCTCATCCTGAGCTAGGTTATCCCTGACTATATCCTCTGCATGACCATAGTAACTAGTGTAAAGATCTGCATCAATCTCACCTGCAACATATCCAAACAAGAAAGAAGCAAAATACAACCCTACGAAATAATATATACAATGCAAAACTGTAATGCAATAATAATATGGACTAACATGTAACTGAACAATAGTACAATAAATGAAACATGAACAATCTATCAATACAATAGTGATTGAAATATTAATCTGCATGTGATCATCTAGTAGTACAATAGAACAATATAATGCGGTATGGCTTAATCACACGTGCATAATGTATGATTAAGCCATCAACAATATTACACTAAGAGATTTGATCACATGCAAATTAAATATTTTCCCAAAATCTTGATGCACAATCAATCAATCAATGATCAATAAGTATAATTTTTGGAACAATAAGTACAATCAATATCAATAACTCCATGTCGACAAGTGTCCAATATGGAATGCAAGGCAGTAGTACAAGTATAATCCAAGACATAGTGTACTTGCCTAGATTGTTGTAGAAGTCAAGTCCAAAATCTTGAGAATTTGTGTCAAAGGACACAAATATTACTAAAATATTATTCTAAAATCTATAAAAACAATTTCCTAATTTCCTAAAATCACCTACTACTCCAAAGACTTGAAAAAATCCTACTGAAAATATTTTAACCCAAAAATCCATTACAATATTAAACCTAAAACATTCTATTAACAAATAATAACTAGCTACCAATTTCTAATCAACTATCACAAATACCATCTAAAATCAATTCTAGCCTATTAACTCATAGACTAAAACCTAAACCTTGAGATGGGCTCTGGCCCAATAGACTCAATCCAGCCAAAAATCTAATCCATTTCATATGAACCATGGCCCAAAAGCACATAAGTCCAGTCCAACAAAATATGTGTTCTGGCCCATTCTAAACTGAGTTCAACCTAACAGAGCCCATGACCTTCATTACTAGCAAACGGTCACCTAAGATTGTTGTAGAAGTCAAGTCCAAAATCTTGAGAATTTGTGTCAAAGGACACAAATATTACTAAGAGATTATTCTAAAATCTATAAAAACTATTTTCTAATTTCCTAAAATCACCTACTACTCCAAAGGCTTGAAAAATTCCTATTGAAAATATTTTAACCCAAACATCCATTACAATATTAAACCTAAAACATTCTATTAACAAATAATAACTAGCCACCAATTTCTAATCAACTATAACAAATACCATCTAAAATTAATTATAGCCTATAAACTCATAGACTAAAATCTAAACCTTGAGACGGGCTCTGGCCCAATAGACTCAAGCCAGCCAAAAATCTAATCCGTTTCATATGAACCATGGCCCAAAAGCACATAAGTCCAGTCCAACAAAATATGTGTTCTGGCCCTTCCCAAACTGAGTTCAACCTGACAGAGCCCAGGACCTTCATTACTAGCAAACGGTCACCTAAGATTCAAAGTTCTCGTGCCTAGTTCTAGAACCTAAGGTCGAAACTGATTCTGACACGAATTTTGTGTCCACAAACCCGACACCAAGCCCTTACGGCGAATATAGTATCATTGTCCTCCCAGGTGTCCTGATTCTTCTACTGACACCGACACAAACTCAGCCATACAAAAATTCCACTCGAACAAAATCAGAAATTAGAATTTACCAGTGTTGAACCAAACACCTTGTCGATCTCGTCGACACCGATCGCCGGTGTCAAATTCAGACACGACCACTCCCGAACTCCCTCTATTAATCAAATCACCAAACACTTGGTAAACAATTTGAACAGATAATTTTCTTGAGTCTAATTTAATTTCCAACCAAAATAATCAAAACAAAAATTCATCAATGTTAAATTAAAATCAATCAAATGTCTTTTCCAAACCAAATCAAGACTTGATCAATCACCGGTCCAAAGATAGGATGATCAAGAATACTGATCAATCGATCGATCTACGAATTTGATCAAAATCACGTTTCTACTAAAATTGATCAAATTCGAATCACTATTGGTCGATCAATTCGATCAGTTCGATCGAAAAGGTTTCAAAATCAGATCAAGGAGAAAGAAACCTTATTGTCGACTGTAATTACTAAGGCCAGCTCGCCAGAAATGGTGTCGTACCGGAGTGTGCCCTATCGTCGCCGTCGACGACTCGCCAAATCTACAGCTGCCGCCGCCAAGAATCGTTGAACTGCTAAGAAGTCGTGCTGGAACACCGCTCGCCGATTATAGTTGTCGTCGTTGATCAATTGACCACTCTCAGTGGTCGAGGACCACCCCACCAACATCCTTACCGAACACCACCGACGATGAAGCCCAGTCTGGCGCCACTACTCATCGACACCGAAAATATCATCATGAGTTGGTGTTGGTGTTTTTGCCTTTAGACTAGGAAAGATAGTCCCACATCGGCTACACTAAATGATAAGTATCTCAATATAATACATTGCTTGTGTTGAGGTGTGCACATGAGGTGTAATGGGGCACAAGTGTGTGCCATGTGGGAGTATTTTCCTAGAAGGAAAAAGGATTAATTCTAACAATGATGTAAGTTAATTTTTGTTGATCGGACTCGGACTCCAGGATGCCTCGTACATGCACGGTCGTGTGTTCAAGGGGTATGGGCTAGCACTCGACTATGTTGATTGTAGGATGATGTAAAACATCAAACTCTATTTTATAGTATTGGTATTTTAGTCCCACATCGGATAGGAGAGATGGTGAAGTATCACTCCACTTTATAAATAGGCCCCCTGACCTCCTTTCTAAGATGCACCAAAGAAGAGAGTTAAGGGAGTCTGTAAAGTCCAGGAAGCCCGTTCAAGTCTCAAATATTGACTGAGGAGCATTCCAAGAGTTTTCTAGAACTTGTTGGTTCCTGGAAGCGGATCGTATATAGACGAATCTTGCTTTGAGTAACGGTGATCTAATCACCCCAGCAAAGCTACCTTTCTCTTTCTTCTTTCTTTCTCTTCTTCTTTGATCTAATCAGAAACCTCTTGTGGGCTTTCGTCGCTGCTGCTGCTAGCAACTCGATTTCTACCTTCCTAAAAGAAGCTCTACATTCGTTTGCTGTTGTAACAAAATCTTTTTAGATTTTTATTACCCAGAATCCTCCAAGGATCTCTGTAGTGCACCTTCTTTGAAGTGTTGCTACAAAATGTTGTTGCTAATTTAACAACTGTTTCGATTCTATGTTTTCTATCAAAAATTAAGCATCGAGAATAACAATCTCAAAGCAAGATTTTTCATCCGATGGAGAACAACCGTACAAACCTCCTCGACACAAGTTTAACAAACTTAAGAAGTTTGAAGGGAAGCATTACAACGTCTAGAAGAGAAAGGTCAGCCTTAATCTTTAACTTGTAAGCGTTGACTACGTGTTAACAGATCCTGAGCCTTTAAGTCCAGAAGGTAAAAATGCTCGAAGGGTCGCCGAGGCCACCGCTCTGCAATCCAAATGGAGGAGAGATAACAACCTTTGTAAGTTGCTTATCTTAAACTCTATAGAAGATTCTCTGGCAGAGTTATACAGCAAGACAGTCTATGCTAATGACGTCTGGGAGTCTGTAGAGAATCTCTACAAGGCAGATGAAAATAGGAACAAGATCTATATGACCAAAAAGGTCTGAAAGATGCGATTTGAGGATGACAAGACGATGTTGCCTAAAGTCAAAGAGTTTCTCAAGTTACATCAGAAACTTGAGGATGACGGCATAACTTTGTCGATGCATTTGTCGTCGGGGGCACTGTCGCCAAGCTCCCACCTAGGTGGAGCAATTTTATTGCGGATTTGCACTGCAAGAAGATGGAGGTGGATCTTGAACACCTCTTATCCTGGATTCATGTTGAAGATGAGCTAAGGACTCTCACCAGCTATAGTAAAGTCAGCTCAATTTAAGCCAAAGACCTTAGGACGATGGTGCTTGCTTCAACTGTGACAAGAAGGGTCACTTCAAAAAGGATTGTAGGGTTGAGTTATCTAGCGTGGTAGCTGACTAGTGGTCTGACCCTAGTGCATCTGACCATGTGTGCTCTCGAAGGAGCTATTCACCCAGGACGAGCCATGTTATGACGAAGGTCTCGTTGGCGAACATATACCTAGCAGAATATCTGAAGAATGAGACAGTAGTTATGAACCACCGATAAGGATACTGGAATGCATGTTACACATACCATAGATTTTTGAAGATCTGATCTCAGGAAGTCTATTTTCTGATACAGACATGAAAGATGGACATTCGTACTAGCTAAATGGTAATTTCATGGCGATGAACATGCATCGAAAAGATGTTCGGTGCTGAAGAGATATTCAAACTTCTACTGATGGCGATGGAGTTACTTCATTGAATGGACTGAGAGTTGTTCTATTATAGAAGCAGACTCAAGCTGTCCTACCGGGACCTTATCTTCAGAATATGAGGGTAAAGAGGTGGAGGAATTTAAGGTCTGTACAGATACAAGACTGTCAGGAAGCTGCTCAGATGATTGAACTAAAGTATTGATCATCTGGAGTTAGTACATTCAGATATCTGTGACTTTTATCAATTCTCCACAGAGGCCGGTTCGAAGTGTTTCTCGAAGTGCATGTTCGCATGACTTCTCAAGTAGAATGATACAACATTCGAGTAGTTCGAAGACTTCAGGGCTGAAGTTGAACGTTAATACTCAGAAGTGATCGAGGTGGAGAGTATAGGTCTCATAAATTTGTATCGTTCTGCAGAGAACATGGAATTGTTAATGAGACGACTGCTCCATACTCTTCTCAATCAAATGGTGTTACAGAAAGGAAGAACAGAACGTTAACAGAGATAATGAACTCAGTACTGTTGACTGTATGTCTTCCAAATTGCTTTTGGGGCGAAGCAGTGCTTACTGCTACTCTTATTTTGTATAGAGTTCTGTATGCAACTTTGGATGTCACTCTTCATGAACTCTGGTTCAAGGTCAGACCCAACTTGAATGTTATTCGAGTGTGGGGGTGTCTGGCGTATGAGAAGCTTTCGAATTTGAAGATTCAGAAGCTAGGTACAAGGACTACGAAGACAAGCTTCCTGGGTTATGCCAAAAAGAGTGAAGCTTGGTAGTTCCTTGATATTGAATTTAATCATATCATTGAGTCTTGCGATGCAGAATTTTTTGAAGATAAATTTGCAAGGTACAAGAATATTATTCTCACGGATATTCTAGAGAACAATGCACAAGAGGCTGAAGCTCCTTACAGTGATGCAGTCCAAGAAGAAGTTGTTATTGCAAGAACAACTGTTGAACCAAAACTCATAGAACTTGTGTCTAAGCGAATGAGAAGACAGAGGGACTTTGGAGAGGATTTTGTCACCTATCATGTGGAAGCAGATCCGCTTACCTATGATGAGGCTATGAAGACCAGAGATGATGTCCTCTGGAAGGAGGCTATTAATGATGAGTATGACTCGATAACCTCCAACAATATACGGGTGTTGGTCGATCTGCCTGAAGGAGCAAAACCAATCGGATGTAAATGGATCTTCAAGAAGAAGATAAAATCCGATAGAACTGTTGATAAGTTCAAGGCTAGGTTGGTAGTCAAGGGGTTTTTTCAAAATCAGGGAATTGATTAATTTGACACTTATGCTCCAGTAGCACAGATGACTACCATGATCAGGATGTTGATTGCTCTAAGTGTAATTCACAAGCTAGTTATTCATCTGATGGATGTTAAAACTGCTTTTCTGAATGGTGAGTTGACTGAAGAGATTTGCATGCAACAACCAGAAGGATTCATCGTCAAGGGCCTCGAAAACAAAGTCTGTAAGTTGGTGAAATCTCTGTATGATCTAAAACAAGATCCCAAGATGTGGCATGAGAAGTTTGATAAAGTCATAAGATCAAACGGCTACAGGCTCAGCAAGACGAACAAATGTATATACACAAAGTTTGCTAATGGAAGAGGAGTTGTCGTTTGTCTGTACGTGGATGACATGTTGATCTTAGGTACAGATCTAGCAAGTTTTACTGAGATAAAGAAGTTCCTTTCGTCTAAGTTCAGCATAAAGGACTTAGGGGAAGCTGATGTTATCCTAAGGATAAAGATCATCTGGACAGAAACTAGAGTGGCATTGTCACAGTCTCATTACATTGAGAAGATGCTCACACGCTATGGGTATCAGGATCTTCCAGGGATAGATACGTCGTATAGGTGTGACAAGAAGCTGAAGCCAAATCCAAAGAAAAGCATCAGACAGTTGGAGTATTCAAGTGTCATTGGAAGTTTGATGTATGCGACTACTGTCACAAGGCCTGACATAGCTTTTGCCGTGGGGATGCTAAGTCGGTTCACAAGTAATCCAGGTGTGGAGCACTGGAAAGCTGTGAAGAGGGTTATGAGAAACCTCAAAAGGACTCAGAAGTATGCATTGCACTACTGCAAAGATCCAACAGTAGTAGAAGGCTTCAGTGATGCAAGCTGGTGCTCAGAAGTAGAGAGTGAAAGTTCCACAGGAGGATACATATTCTAAATGGATGGAGCTGCTATATTGTGGAAGTCGAAGAAGCAGTCTATGCTCTCACACTCATCTATGGAATCTGAGTTTTATGCACTTAGCAGCTGCAGTAGATGAAGCAGAATGTCTTCGGGAGCTCATGTATGATCTTTCTATGGTTGGTACGCAGATTCTGGTAATGCCAATTTACTGTAACAATCAGGCGACTGTAGTAGTGGCATCAAATGATCTCTTCAATTATAAGAAGAGGACTATGCGATTAAGGCACAGGTCAGTCAATGATCTTACTAAAAAAGGAGTCATTGTCGTGGTGGATGTTCGGAGCCAGGAGAATCTGGTGGATCCGATCACCAAAGGTCTCAAGCGACAACTGGTTGAGGACTTAGCAAGAAAAATGGGCTTGAAGATGTTCTGATATTGTGTCTCTGCAATCCTACCATAAAGTTTTATGCTATTAGTTTAAAGAGAAATCTACTAGGCATCTAGATTTTGGTTTAAGGGAGGACCATTGGCTAGAAGAATATCAGGTACAGTGGGCAATCCTTTGGTATACTGCGGGGTCACGGACCTAGAACCACTATTAGTAGGCAGTCCTCTGGATATTGTGCGATCACGTATCCAGAACTACTGTTAGTGGGCAATCCCTTGGGATATTGTGGGGTTTCAGACCCAGAACTATTGTGAGTAGGCAATCCTTTGGGATCTTGTGGGATTGTGAACCCAGAACTACTGTTGTCTACTATTTGTTCATTATAGAGAACAAAGCACTACACCAAAAAGGTCCTTTTGGAACGCTAAAATTCCATTCCTAATAATTTTAGGCACGCCTATATTCCGTGCCTATTTATGGGCTGCCAGATTTCTTGGAACACCTGTTTGGCGTTCCAGTAAACATTTATTGGAACACTATTAATGTGTTCCAATATTGGAACACCAATAAAGCGTTCCAAAAAAGAGTTCCAACAAAACATTCCAAATACTTTTTGCCTCCCTTATTGGAACGGCTAAAAAGAGTTTCAATTTTGGAACACCATAAACATGTTCCTAAAACAAGCATTCCAGAATAATTTTTGGGCCACTTTCTGGAACAACTAAAAAGTGTTCCAGATTTTGAACGGTATAAATGTTTCATATATATAATTGGTTGCCCACATCATTTGAAATTACAAACATGTAGCTTAAAATAATATAGCATAAGTAGTACAAAACTTGTAGCAATCCAAGAAATTCTATAAAAAAATGACAAACAAGCTTGTAATTATCTTGAGAATTTATGAATGTTGAACTCACAAAAAGATAAATAGAAGTGAACGAATTTTCATATCACAAGTACATGGAGAATAGATAATGTTAAAGCTACATAATAAAAGAACCCAAATGTCTTACATAAACATTGTATATATGTTTAATACAACTTCTCCATCATGCTAGAAAAAAAAACTGAGTTGTGAAAATAATTTGAGTCCCGCACACTTGATGTTCTTCTTAGTGATCATAGGCCTGGAACGATGATAACTGAGCAAACAAAAAATGTGACATCCTGTAGACATTTAAAAGATTATTAAAATTATGATAAAATAATTTGGTCACAAGAACTTATTCATTAAACGAGACACATAAAGATAAGAAAAAATAATTTAGGATAAGCAACAGTTGCAATGAATACCCCAATTAGAGAGGGATGAGAGATAGGAAGAGACCCCAACTAGAGAGTCTACTTTTATAGTACAATGTTAAAATCCAACCCTTATAGTTGATTACTGGAAGCTTGTTGTTATAGTGCATACCAACAGCTTTCTGGTATATGTAATGAAGCTTATGATTTACGGGACCCAGACTATTTTTAATAAATGAAGATTAAGAGTTTTGATGCCCATGAAAATTTTTGGTTCTATTCATTATTTTCAGAAATTCTTCTAGATGATTTTCCAGAAGCATTTAACTATTCCTTAATCAAACATGTAATTTTCCTTCAAATGGAAAGTGGGTCATACCAAGTGTCTCTCATGTCTCTGGTTTTGATGTTCACAGTGAGAACATTTGAGAATGATTGCCATAGTAGGATGCTCATCATACCATTTCGTTTCCTTTTCTTTTCCATATATTTCTTAGGAATGTTGATATCATGTTTATCATGTTACTTTCAATATGTAACATGTAGCTTATATATTTAGGCCAAACTCTCAGAAACTAAGTCACTATGACTATGTTTAATTGTAGAAATCATAATTCAGTCAAGACGAAGACAATAATAACAAACATCATCCAAGAATTCCATAATTCTTTCTGAAAGCAAAAACAGAAAAAAAAACATTAATTTGTTCTCATTAGTTTTTAGATTTCTTTTCGTCATATTTTAAATAAATCTTAGGCATATCATGTTGCGTTAAGCTTTTCAGTCCAATCCATTATCTGTTTACTATGCAAGAATAACATTTTTTTCTTAACAATTGTGTCAAGGCGAGTCTCTAGTATTCTGAGCCATAACCATTTTGACCGATAGGTGCATAAGAACACTATTAATCAAATCCTAAGTGTATCTTCCCATTGCCGAAAAAAATTCTTCATAATAAATGTAGCAATAAAATTTTCTGTCTGGAGTCTCTTTAGCATGCATAAAGCAAGAGTGATCTACATAACGAGTGTTAAAACAACGCGGTGACTCGTTGCTAACACTAAGGGATAGCGATTTTGACTATACGAACAACAATGTTCAAAAGCACAAATGAGAGAAGAGTTACAACTTTGTCTTTCAAGAATATATTCCCGGAAAGATTTCACAAACTATATAACTTCAAGCATCAGCTAAAGAATCAGAAGCTCAATTGAGTTCATTTTGTCGCCAACAATGTTGCACAAATGTACATACAGATTACAACAAACACAACATAGTCACCTACCTAAGTGAAAACAGTAGTGCAAGTCCTTTATATCTAGATTATCCAAGAGTATATGAACAATGAAATAAAAAACCTCTACTTAAGTGGTTGACGTGACAAAATTGTGGAACTTATCACATGAGAAGCAGAAATATGCTACATAGTCAACTAATATCATTATATGAACTACTTAAAAACATGTCACCAAAGGTAGGGTAATAAAATCAGGTTTAAAAAGTGACTTACACTCTATGCGCAGAAAATGGGAAGCCCTCTAACAAAGAATCAAGCACACTTCCACTGCATTCTAACAAAAGTCACCCACAGAACAAAGCATCAGTCGAGACAATAGCATATTTCCTTGCATGACGACTTTCCCATAGCAGAATAACAACAAACATTTAAGCATCAACTAGAGAATCAGAAGCTCAATCGAGTTCATTTTATCACTAACACAAGTTACTCCCGGATGTTGCACAAATGTACATACAGATTACAACAAGCACATCTGGCTGGGTTGTCATTAAACACACCATAGTTAAAAGAGAGCATTGAGATATAAAAAGTAACTGGAGTTAAAAATAAAGTTAATTATTAAGTTTTTATTAGGAAACAAGATGGTTAATGTTATTAGTGCTTATCTGGAAAATATTTACACTAAGGAGGTGGATTTGGCTAATGGTTTGGCTTACCCCAAGTAAGAAAGCACGAAAATTATAAGGCAACATTGGATCGGTTACTTCAAAAAGCATACAAGAACGATATAATTATACTTGAATTGAGATTATGGACTTCCTTTCCATAGTTTGAATTCTTAGTTTTAAGTTAGCTTTGAGTCATATCAAGAGGAGATAATAATTTACAGAGAATTTACAATCATTGGATTTCATTTTTACAATCTGCATCTCAAGGCTGAAGTTCAGATAGTTGATTTGAAGTTGTCATATAGATCGATTCTTTTGATCATTCTAGCATCAAAATAAATATCTAATTCTTGGCATGTCCAGTTGCATTACTTGCGGAGTTGCAGTATAGGAACAATAAAACCATTTATCTAGAGCAGCATATGCACATTAATTTCCATTTTAATATCGATAGAGGTCATACAGTACTAACAGTACAGATATCTAAACCCTTCTCAGTGTCTTGAATTCTTCTAGTCCACACTATGATATATTCAACAAAGAAAATTGTATAAAAAATATAAACAAAATCAACAATATACACAAATGGACCTTGTATGCTTATGTGCATTTCTGTCAAACATCAACAATATGCATTTTCTAACAAGTTTGATTGTAAATCTTGAATATAAACAAAATCAACAATATACACAAATGGACCTTGTATGGTTGTGTGCATTTTTCTAACAAGTTTGAATTTACATAGGTTTAAGGATACACATAATTCCTATAAAAATAGGGATAGAGTTTTTAATTTCCAAAGAAAATTTTATGTTCTTTATCTCTATCTTCAGTTCACCTTACCGCTTCTATTTTATTTTAAACCAACGTAATGGCAACATAACAAAAACAACAAACGTCGTCAATCATAATGATAGGTCAACCAATGAACAATTGTAGGTTAAGATATTGCTTAGGTAACAAACCTGGCGATCCATATTTTCCAATGCAAGCATTGCATCATCTTGACTGGAGTATTGAAGAAATGCATACCCTTTTGACATATTTGTCTCTTTGCGTTTAGCCAGTTTGACTGCAACCGTAAATGTTTTAACTATTAGTTCATGCGGTAATGTATCAAGTTCTCAATACGATGTTGAAGTTCCTAATGGAAAGCAAAAGCTCACCTTCTACTATATGTCCAAACCTTGAGAACAGTTTAAGGAGAGAGGCTTCCCCAGTACAGTATGACAGGTCTGCAGACTCGAACAACTCAATCGTTGGAGGAAGGAAACATAAGAGAAAGAATTAACCATTCTTTAAATTTTAATAGCTGATTAATCTGATGGGTATGTTTCAAACATATCTAAGCAAGCTATAAAGTTATTGAAGCTACTCAGTGTTTCTATATACCAAACAAACTTGCCATCTGTTCCCTTTCCAATCAAACTCGTTAGAACAATCTCAATTCTTACAGGGGACTCTTGTCTATTCAGATTATTACCGATCAAGATGTAATTGGCTAGTATTCCATGGAGTCTTTCACCAGTGCTCAAATAACTAGAACCAAGTCTCTGCTCATGATAAGATCTCAGGATAACCCCCATCGGTAGCATTCGGATATTGACAAGGGATATAGCAAGCATAATCATACAACTTAATATTCAAGTGTTTCAAGTGGTCCCAAATGAATTATTAGAAGTCCAAATTATAAATTTAATTTGGGCCACTAACCACAACCAGCTTCTCCATTAAACTTACAAACTTCACTCAGCAGTTTAGCACAAATACCTTTTTATCAATACGAAGGCTCTTAGGCAATCCTGTTAATGGAGTCAACATGCCATGAGCCATGATTGTAAGACCTAGATAGACTCCGACTCAGCAGTCCTTTCCATTCTGGTACTACTTCAGCTACAAAATAGTAAAATATATTAGGGATAGCAACATAAGAAGACCATACAAGATCGTCAACAACCACATATAATTTCCTGGTTCAAGCAGCTGTAAAGTTTACATGTATATTTGTTGATTGAATAAGAAATGCTATCAAAGCTAAATAAATCAAAGATCGAGTTACACTTGGAGATGGTTCAACACACTTGTGAAATCAAAGACCAGATGTTTGATGTCCGCCCCAAGACCAGATGGTTCAACACACTTGTGAAATCAAAGACCAGATGGTTCAACACACTTGGAGATGGTTCAACACACTTGTGATGATAATTATTATTGCTTTTGAACACTATTGTTAGGAAAGAAGAAGCCTTACCCGAAGAGTCTCCATCGAACAACACGTCGATGCTGATATGGTTCGGAGAAGTTCGTTTCGTGGGCTGGGTACCAGCCTGATGACCGATGCTGTTGAGCGGACAAGAATGCAGGGAGTCATCTCTCTCCGTCATTAGGGAACAGTATGTTCTTGGTGTTGGAGTGGGTGGGGTTCCCAACCTATATGGAGAAGACCCCGAAGTGCGACGAGCGTCGTCCGATGTCGGAGAAGCTCGGAAAGTAGGTGACGGAGTTGCTGCTGCTGCTGCTGGAGCTGCTGGAAGCAGGGGATCCGAGTTCGGGCCGAACTCGGTCCCAGGCTGAGTTCTGGCCGAACTCGGTCTGGCCGTTCCAGGGTTTGGCCAGTAGGTGCTGGTTGCCCCACACAGAGTTTTGGCCGAACTCTGTGTCGTCGGGGGCTGAAGCGAATTTTAGGATGAGTTTTCATCATTGGATCTAATCCAACGGTTCAGGTTGGTTGCAGGATTAGGGAGTTAAGTTGAGTTTTCTCAACCCTAATTCATTATCGTATGATCGCAACGCATTGGACAACACAAGTTTGAGAGAGGAAGGAGGCAAGAGTGCCATTACAACTTCGGAGAAGAAGACGGAGGATTGAAGGTCGCTGTTCGAAGGAGATCGTGTTCAGGTAATCTCTACTCGTCGTTCTCGCTCTTCGTAGCCTTGTAATCATTGTTCTTATCTCTGAGTGTTGTGGGGATCCGATTTGGATCGGAAGGAGTTTGTAGAGGGTGTAATTCTTCTATTCCATTAGTGGAGGCTTCTCAGGGTTGGACTCCGATCGTCCCATGGTTTTTTCTCGCAAGGGTTTCCACGTCAAAAATTCTCTGTATCTGCGTGGATTGTTTTGTGTGTTTGTTTTTGGGTTCGTGCGTTGTATTGCTCGGTCCTCTCGTAGGTACTCTCCGGTTTGGAGAAAGGTTTCTGCGTTTCTTTCCCAACAGAGTGGTATCAGAGCTTTGGGTTCAAAGGGTGTCAGGAGTTGACAGAGGAACTAGAGAAGAGAGATGGACGTGAAGTCGGTGCGCATGGTGAATCTGAACAGCACAAACTATCATTATTGGCGGAGCAAGATGAAGGATTTGCTGTTCGTCAAGAAGCTGCATCTGCCCGTATTTGCATCCGAGAAGCCCAGTGATAAATCCGAGGAGGACTGGAAATTCGAGCATATACAGGTGTGCGGATACATCAGGCAGTTCGTTGACAAGAACGTGTACAACCACGTTGCCAATATTGAGCACGCGAAGACGTTATGGGATAAGCTGGAATCTTTGTACGCGAAGAAGACCGGGGTAAACAAGTTGTTCCTGATCCGGACGATGATGGGTCTACGGTACAAAGATGGGGCATCTATTACGGATCACTTGAGTGATTTCCAGGGCGTGGTTGACCAGCTATCTTCTATGGGAGTCAAGTTCGACGACAAAGTTCAGGGACTGTGGCTGCTGTGTACATTGCCAGACTCGTGGGAGACCGTACGAGTATCTATGATCGCTTCTGCTCCAGAGGGCGTGGTCAGTCTGGAGTTTGCCAAGAGCGGGGTGTTGAATGAAGAGATGCGAAGACGTTCTCAGGGCACTTCATCCACATCCCACCACTCAGAGGTACTTGTTTCAGAGAGCCGTGGAAGGGGCAAAAGCAGGGGTCCAGGTGGTGGCAGAGACAAGAGCAGGGGGAAGTCCAAGGGTCGTTACGAGGACTCGGAGTGTTACCATTACGGTAAGAAGGGCCATATCAAGCGGAATTGTTTCGCTTGGAAGAGAGAGAAGAAGGGTGACAAGGGGAAGCAAGAAGAGAACACTACAGCGGCGGCCTCGGTGCATGGGGGCGATGTGATCGTCGTAGGTGATGAGGTCATTACTAACCTCGCCTACGATGACAATTCTTGGCTGGTGGACTCAGGGGCTTCAGCACATGTATCTCACAATAGGGCACTGTTTGCCACTTACACGACAGACGACTGCGACGTGTTGAAGATGGGCAACGGAGATGTGTCGAAGGCGGTTGCCGTTGGAGATGTGCATTTTAGAACGAAGACGGGTGCGGTTCTTGTTCTCAAGAATGTTCGTCATGTCCCTGATATCCGTTTCAACCTGGTGTCGGTTGGAAGGTTGGATGACGAGGGATTCTTCAGTCTCTTCGGGAACAGTCAGTGGAAGCTTTCCAGAGGTTCGATGGTGATTGCCAGAGGAAGCAAGAAGTCCGGTCTCTACTATATGGAGGGGAGCGCAGAGGGAGCACAGGAGGTGAATGCAATTAGTGATGCGTCTACCGAGTTGTGGCACAGGCAGCTCGGCCATATCAGCGAGAAGGGGATGAGCTACTTGGTGAACAGAAAAGTGATTCCGGGCCTCAAGTCTACAAAGTTGGAGAACTGCGCGCACTGTTTAGCTGGAAAGCAAAATAGGGTGTCTTTCCAAAGTCACCCAAGTTCGAGGAAGCCGGCGTTGCTCGAGTTGATTCACTCGGATGTCCGGTCCTATGAAGGTAAAATCTCTTGGTGGTGCTTCTTACTTTATGACTTTTATTGATGACTGTTCCAGGAAGGTTTGGGTCTATGCCTTAAAGACCAAGGATCAGGTGTTGCCTACTTTCAAGGAGTTTCAGGCCTCTGTTGAAAGGGAGACGGGCAAGAAGTTGTTGTGTGTTCGGTCCGACAATGGCGGCAAATACATCAGTCCCTTTGATGCGTATTGCAGAGAGCAAGGGATACGACACCAGAAGACTCCGCCAAAGACACCTCAGCTCAATGGTGTAGCGGAGCGCATGAACAGGACACTGATGGAGAGGGTGCGGTGTTTGCTGTCAGAAGCAAACTTGTCGGGCAGTTATTGGGGTGAGGCTCTTCTCACAGCTGCTTATATTATTAATTTGTCTCCTAGTGCTCCTTTGCAGGGTAATGTGCCTGACAAAGTATGGTACGGTAAAGAGCCGTCATACAATCACCTGCGGGCGTTTGGTTGTAAAGCCTTCGTGCATGTACCGAAGGACGAGAGGACCAAACTTGAGCCGAAGACGAGGCGATGCGTCTTTGTCGGCTATGGTCGGGATGAGTTTGGCTATAGACTCTACGACCTAGTGGAAGGAAAGCTCTACAGAAGCAGGGACGTGGTGTTCGTCGAGGATCAGACCATGACCAACACTCAGGATTCCGAGACGCCTTCTGAGGCTGAGGAATTGCCTGAGTTAGAGTCATTTTGCTTCGAGCAGTTTCCAGAGGACATCGCAGAGGATCCAGTTATGGGGGAGCCGGTACATGGAGTTGCTCCCAACCTTGATCATCAGCCTGCTGATGGTGGTCAGGGTGTCCCTCAGGAGGATGAGCATGCCGGAGAGGTAGTTCCTGAAGGGGCGGAGGCTGTCGGTATACAGCCAGCACCAGTGGCTCCACTGAGAAGGAGTGACAGGGATCGTCGACCATCTACGAGATACTCACCGGATGAGTATGTGCTATTGACTGACGGAAGAGAGCCCGAAAGTTTTGCAGAGGCTATGGAAGACGAACACAGGCATGAGTGGATGGTGGCTATGCAGGAGGAGATGAGTTCCTTGCACACCAATTCTACTTATGATCTGGTACGGTTGCCAAAGGGCAAGAAGGCTTTGAAGAATCGATGGGTGTTCAGAGTAAAGCAGACGGAAGATGCTACTCGCCCTCGATACAAAGCGAGGCTGGTAGTCAAAGGCTACGGTCAGCGAAAAGGCATGGATTATGATGAGATCTTTTCGCCTGTCGTTAAGCATTCGTCTATCCGGGTGGTGCTAGCATTAGCAGCCAGTTTCGACTTGGAGGTCGAGCAGATGGACGTGAAGACGACATTCCTCTATGGTAATCTTGAGGAGGAGTTATACATGGAGCAGCCGGAGGGATTCTGTGAGAAGGACAAGTCACATTTGGTCTGCCGGTTGAGGAAGAGCTTGTATGGTCTGAAGCAGGCTCCGAGGCAGTGGTACAGGAAGTTCGAGTCGTTTATGGGGGAGCATGGTTATACACGGACGACGTCGAATCATTGTGCATTTGTGAGGTATTTTGTCGATGATGATTTCATCATTTTGTTGCTCTATGTTGATGATATGCTATTAGTGGGTCGGAATGCCAGTAGGATAGCGGAGTTGAAGCACCAACTGGGCGCGGCCTTCTCTATGAAGGATTTGGGCGCAGCGAAGACTATTCTTGGGATAGAGATCAGCCGAGAGAGAGAGTCCAAGCTGCTATACTTGTCCCAAAAGAAGTACATTCACCGGATACTTCAGCGTTTCGGGATAGACGGGTCGAAGAAAGTGAGTTCCCCCCTCGCGGCTCACTTTAAGCTCACTGAGGAACAGTGTCCATCTACCGAGGACAAAAAGGAAGATATAGAGCGGGTTCCATATGCCTCAGCTGTGGGAAGCCTTATGTATGATATGGTGTGTACGAGGCCAGATATTGCTCATGCAGTTGGTACGGTTAGCAGCTATCTTTCAAATCCTGGAAGGGTACATTAGAGTGCGGTCAAGTGGATTCTACGTTATCTTCAGGGCACTGCTGGTTGGAGACTTTCCTTTGGTGGTGACGAGCCGAAGCTGGTTGGGTATACCGACGCTGATATGGCTGGAGATGTAGACACGAGGCGATCGACTTCGGGCTACATGATGATGTTTGCGGAAGGAGCAGTATCATGGCAGTCGCGGTTGCAGAAGTGTGTTGCCTTGTCGACGACAGAGGCAGAGTACATTGCGGCGACGGAGGCTTGCAAGGAGCTGTTGTGGATGAAGAAGCTGCTGCAGGAAATGGGACTGAAGCAAGAGCAGTATACTTTGCTTTGCGACAGTCAGAGTGCAATCCACCTTGTGAAGAATCAGACGTTTCATAGCCGGTCCAAGCACATCGAGACCCGGTATCATTGGATACGGGATGTGGTTGAGAAGAAGGACGCGGAGCTTAAGAAGGTGCATACAGATGACAACGGAGCTAATATGTTCACGAAGATTCTACCAAGGGGGAAGTTTGAGTACTGCAGGCAGGTCGTCGGGATGACGACATCCTCCCCATAGTTGTGAAGGGGAAGATTTGTTGGAGTGGGTGGGGTTCCCAACCTATGTGGAGAAGACCCCGGAGTGCGACGAGCGCCGTCCGATGTCGGAGAAGCTCGGAAAGTAGGTGACGGAGTTGCTGCTGCTGCTGCTGGAGCTGCTGGAAGCAGGGGATCCGAGTTCGGGCCGAACTCGGTCCCAGGCCGAGTTCTGGCCGAACTCGGTCTGGCCGTTCCAGGGTTTGGCCAGTAGGTGCTGGTTGCCCCACACAGAGTTCTGGCCAAACTCTGTGTCGTCGGGGGCTGAAGCGAATTTCAGGATGAGTTTTCATCATTGGATCTAATCCAACGGTTCAGGTTGGTTACGGGATTAGGGAGTTAAGTTGAGTTTTCTCAACCCTAATTCATTATCGTATGATCGCAACGCATTGGACAACACAAGTTTGAGAGAGGAAGGAGGCAAGAGTGCCATTACAACTTCGGAGAAGAAGACGGAGGATTGAAGGTCGCTGTTCGAAGGAGATCGTGTTCGGGTAATCTCTACTCGTCGTTCTCGCTCTTCGTAGCCTTGTAATCATTGTTCTTATCTCTGAGTATTGTGGGGATCCGATTTGGATCGGGAGGAGTTTGTAGAGGGTGTAATTCTTCTATTCCATTAGTGGAGGCTTCTCAAGGTTGGACTCCGATCGTCCCGTGGTTTTTTCCCGCAAGGGTTTCCACGTCAAAAATTCTCTGTGTCTGCGTGGATTGTTTTGTGTGTTTGTTTTTGGGTTCGTGCGTTGTATTGCTCGGTCCTTTCGCAGGTACTCTCCGGTTTGGGGAAAGGTTTCCGCGTTTCTTTCCCAACACCTGGCTGACTGGTGATAGAGTCATGAGAGACATCGTTGTGTGGGCTAGTTTGGACCTTCATCATATCTCTCAGGGTTTCCGTCGAGCTGCTAGTGCTGGTCTCTTCAAAGGAAGATGGAAAAAGCCTTCTATCCAGGACAGACAACGGGGAGTTCTCCATTTTATGGCCATCCATTAAACTAGAAAACCAGGGTGAGGAGCCCTTCTTTATATAAAATAAGATGTAGGCTTTTTCGTTCAGCACTTCAGCTTCAGAAACTGTGTTCACCTGTAAAGTGGAAGTGAAAATTCTAAAATCAGAATTTCGTTGTTTACACATTCACTAGGAGAAACTTACAGGCTAACAAAGTGCAGAAAATTAGGAAAAGAAGAAAATACTTAGCGTGCCAAGTATACTAAATTGTTATGCTAGTATGAGTTACACATGAGAAGGTTTTCCAATAAGTTCTAATAACTCAAGATTAGTCCATTTCTTTGGTAAATAACTAGACCATAGATTACAAGTATTTTATCAACAAATTGGCATGGATGGAAAGGGACAATTATTCAGCCAAGTAAAAAAAAATCAGAATGACTGGGCATCCCTTTCAATTAGAATAGCTAATTTGTCCATTTTAGCCAATTAACATTTGCGAGAATCTTACCTTTGAGTCATCCATAGAATGCCATATGGTTGGGGATGAACGAACGCAACAGTAGTAATGCCCACAGTAAGCACCACCAATATGAACCAGGACCGCGTACAAGTCATACATTGTTTGCTCCTGAAATTATTTTGTGACAAGAAACTTAGAAATTGTTGCGGTGAACAACCAAACTAAAAGAGAAAAACACTCACATCATCTTTTGGACAGCAAAGGAAAGGCTTCATGTCCAGCTCCAATGGATAGTCAACAGATTTGTCAATCTTCTGGATAAAAAGACCATCATTCTCAAATCTCTTTAGATGAAGTGAAATGACTTCTGGAGCTTGATCGATCTTAGTTTGCTTTTCCATGAGCACTTTAGCCTTGCATCCTTCACAAGTGAACTTGGTCTCCTCAATGCTTTCAATCTTAGTAAACGACTCAAGTGCATTAATGAGTGAGTCTGCATCCGCAATATCCAGACTGAGATCAAGCAGGGGTTCAGAAGTGTTTGAACAATGGCCACACTCAGAGCATCGCAGCTGAGATTAGCGAAACAATGTTAAATAAGTAAAAAATAAAAATGACATCAAAATAAGTAAAATAACAGACGATATGGCCCTTAACAGAGCTGAATGGAAAGAAAGGATTCGAACAGCCAACCCCAAAACATTTGGGATAAACGTATTGTTGTTTGTCAATATAAATAAAAGGACATCAGGAAGAACACACTAAGTTTTATATTAATAAGTAATTCAAAAGGTACCTGACTTATTAAACGGCCTCCATAGACATGCTTGACAAGGCTATCTTCATTCATAGCAAGTGGCTTGTCTTTTGTGCTGGGGTCAAGACAGCAGTTGTGGAGGCTGTCCAGCAAGCAGTGCAGGAACTCATGGGCATCTTCTTGCTGTCCTAATTGGAAGTAATTTGATATTTCTAATGATAACTTAAGTCAAGGGACTATAATAGACAAATCACTTATTTAATTGGTTGCACAGAATATGGCCAGTGTTAACCTATTGTAAATCAATGAAAGAAGGGGAAATTATAAACTACATGTTAATTTCTCCTTCATATTATGAAAGTTCTACACTTAGAGATGGTTCAACACACTTGGAGATGCTGACATAGACGAGAGGAGATCATTACAAGCTGAGGTAACAAAGGAGTGCATCTGTGATGTTTGGTGTTCCATCAATTGATCGGACTAGAGAATTCCTTGAGATGATTCCGACATTTGCAATATTGGCCAACAAATGATACAATAGTTACGAGTAATGAGATGTTAGTTAAAGGAGCTGTTAAGACTAGGAGTAGACCCACCAAATGATACAATTGAAAGGAATGGAATTTGTAATGTCAGAGAGGATATGGCCCTTAGCAGAGCTGAATGAAAAATGAGGATTTATATAGGAAACACCAAATATTTAAAAGCTTTGTAGTGGCTGTATTTGTCTGCAATAAATGGTGAATGTGTTCGTTGGTGGGGTTTGGGGGGTAGGTAAAAAGGTCACGATCAAATCTGGTGAATGGCTAGGTACAAATGGAGTGATTAGCATTTTTACATTATACTTCAAGAAAATACAGGTTCCCAAATTCAGATTTGACTTTTTTTTTAGTTTTAACTAGCCAAGAGCTACTATGGAAGGACTGTGAAATGTGAATCATCAAATACCACAATAAGAAAATACATGAAACAGATGCTACCTGATGTGAGAAGCTCCTCGAAAAGATAACAACATCGAAGCCACCAAGAAAATTCCGAAACGCATCTTCTATTTTAACTAATTTATCCATCATCTCAACAAGAAGGTGCCCCGAGATTTTCACTTTCAGTTGAAGATTGTATTTTACAAATACTCTAAGCTCAGAAGAAGAGATCCTATTACCAAAAATAATATTTTTAGTCACAAAATGAACTATAAAACTCTCTGACTATATAAGTAATGGCACTGATAGTTTATTTGGACACATTAACTAGACTACGACTAAAGGTACAGGTGATACAACAAATACCCACTGTAACAAAAGTGCAGGTGCTGTTAGTGGAATAAGCTCTTGTTATCACAATACATAAAATATATGAAGAACAAGATCTTATTATCGATAAATAAGCAATGACACAATAAGTCGGGCAGTATTTTACAAGCAAAATAACATGTGTCAGAATCAAAGTCTTTACTCATCTATACAAAATTAGATAAGTAGGAAAACAAAAGATGAAAAAACAGAAGACAAAGTTGAATTACATGGATTAAGGATGTTGATACTATTGCAGACCTCGAGGAAGTGGAGCTCCATTGGAGGAGGCGTCAGGCCTAGAACTAGCACGGTCGAAGGACCCTAGACAAAGAGAGGCTTTTATTGTGACCTTAGGTTGTATCGAGTGGGTATGTGGGTAGCTAGGCCCTATGGTGTTATAAACCACAACCATGTAAAGCAAACACATGCTGGCATAAATTTTTCACATGGAACATTAAACATACCCCTCTATGTAAAAAAACATACCCCCCAATCATAGTGTTTTAGAACTAAAGAATACGGGAAAAAGAAGGAATTAAGATTGTTTGGACATGTTTTGTAATAATTAAATTTGTGAAAGGTTAGAATGGTCTTTTTGCACTTACAAGAGAAGTGGTAAATTATAAGCTCAAGATTTGAACTTATAATTTACCACTTATAAAGGACGTCATTATATAGTGATGAGCACTTAAAAGTGCAAAATACAAACACCTTAAGTTGGTGGGTCCCACACTTGTTTTAACACTTTAAAGTGCTCAGCACTATATAGTGCAAAAAAGAAACACACTCTTAGTGTTTGTGTAGGAAATTTTGCTACCACTACATCATTGACATTATGCATCCAGTACCACTTGGCATAGATAAAGTTGCAGATAGGAAAACACCATCGCTAAAATGTGCAATTGTAGATAGTTGCTTGAACCTCAAAATCAATTACAAAACATAATTTCATGATATTGACATCCAATTAGGAAGCTACAACCAAAATACTCGTTGCATATCATATTTAAACCTGACCTTCTGAACCTAAAGTTAACCATAAAACCAGTCCTACATAGAGATGGGACGAGAGGATACGAGTATCTTGTTTTTTTTGTTCAATAGTAACATTAGAAATGAACTCACACCCCTACATTTGACAAGGTACGTTATGCTAGTATATTGGGTTGGTGGATTAAGAGAAATTTATAGGCATCTTTTTAGGTTTTGTTCTCTTACTGAGGTTGATCCCTATTTCTTCTTCCTCTAAATCTTGCTCTCATCTACCATTTTACATGTTCTCCTCCACTTGTCAATCATGCCCTCTATCTTCTATTACTTCTGCATATTTTCTTATTTCCGATCCACTAATTCCAATCAAAATTTCTAACATGGTTCCATACATGTCAGACAAATTTCATCAATTAGTACGAAGAGTATCTGATTCATTTACACGAACTACACTTCTACTACTACTACATTTGTCATGATTGTAACTGTCAAGAGCTTGACTTGTAATATTTAAAATGTAAAAGCATCAAGACTTTGAATGTTCAACAAGCAGTAGATGAATAATCCAGAATTAAAGAGTTTTTAGATTAAGGAGGTTGTGCATACATCTATATAATGGAGAGGGCAGTATGAAATGTTAATTGCTAAAACATATGATGATAAGTAAAATAGCACATATTAGCACGAGCTATGATGTGTTAGGACCTAGGGGAAGGGAAGAATTCTTGTACATGTAATTTTAAGTTTCAACTTCTTAATATATGTACTCACATATCCAATTTTTTAGAAAATAGTCATCATTTTTTTGTTTCATATCTTTCTTTATTTTAACATTTCCCGACCTTCAGTTGGATCTTCGAAAGTGTTGCCAAATTTCGAACTTTTCAACCTTGTTGAATTATTCTTTATCGCCGAACTGGGGAGTGCGAACATCTCATGTTACATAGTATGTGATATTGACTATCAAGTCAAGCAATTTGCTAGTCTTACCGGAATATTCGACAATTAATTGAATGATCATAGGAATGTGAACATTTTAGCATTCATACATATGTAGTCTAATATCATAGGGTTAATTGTAGTTATATAAATAATGATAACGACCTTGATTTTATCATAATTAGTCAACAACAACCTATTTGATAACTTGGCCAAATTAATGAATTAACCATTTATAATAATAATATTAACAAAATATCTATGAGTACCATCCCAACCTTAAAACCAAGTGAGACTTTTAGGCACACTACTACTAACACATGCGACTTCTTTAGAAAAGAATAGGATGAACAGATCTAAGAAAGGGAAAGAGAGATCACATATTTCTTGCGGCCATAATCCTGACCTCCATAGTGGCTAGGCTCCTGATACCTCCCGACGCCCTCCTCTTCTCATCCTAAGCTCGACCTGTCGTAAGTGGTCCTTCCGCCACCGTAACCCCCACTTCCTTCTTCTACTACTTCTTCCCTGTAACCCGACTTCCTATACCCACTTCCCCCACCAGACCGCAGATCGGTGTGGAGCAAATAGGACGACCGCGGATCGGACAAGAAACCCTTTTCCTTCAGACCGTAGATATCGGACGACCGGAGATCGGTGGAGAAAATAGGATAACCAATCTTTGGTGGTCTGAAAAGATCGGGCGACCGCACATCGGACGACCGCACATCTGAGGGAAGGTTTCTCCCTTCAGATGGAGAGAGAAGAGAACGAGGGAAGGTTTCTCTTCAGATGGAGTGAAAACAAATAAGAGGGAACATTTTTTGTTTTTCGCGTGGGGAGAGAGTGTTTTCGTTGGGAGAGAGGGTTTTCGTGTGGGGGTGGGCTTTGGAGGGGGGTGTTTAGGTTGGAACGTTTTAGAGGAAAAGGGGTTTTAGACATGAATTAAAACTTTACCCTCTGACACGATTTTGGCACGGTTTAAGTGTGTTCCAGAATAAATAAGTTTAAAAAATAAAAATAAAATTATAATATTTGGAAAGAACTTTTATTCTGGCACACTTTATGTCCGTTCCAACACGTAGGCATGCCAAATAGGCGTTCCGCATTGAAATATGCATAGTGTTCCTAAATAGGTATTTTGGTGTAGTCCTATGAGAGGATGGCTTGGAAGCCTTAATGAGTTCTCGAGCATTTGGGATGTCTGGCATACTTTACAGGAAGCACGGGTAGCACAGCATTATAAAGGAGCATAGTACTCCATGCTAAAGTGGGGTGACACCACATGAGGTACCTAGTGAGGGTAAAGCCTTAGCTTTGGGCCAAGTCACAGCGGCATAGCACCACACATAGGAAAGTGGGCCTAATGGTGTAGAATAAAGAGTGGTAGGAAGCACTACAAAGAGGATGAGCCTCATGTTACAGTGGTATGACACCACATGAGGTAGTGCCTCGGCTTTTCAAGCCATGTCACGGCGGCGTAACACCGTAAGAAAGCGAAAGGGTTCATGCTGGGTAGTTTGGAACTACAAAGAGGCTGGGCCTCATGCTACAGGTGGTATGACACCACATGAGGCAGTGCCTCGCCTTTGGGCCATGTCATAGCGGCGTAGCACCGCAAGGAAGTGAAAGGCTTCATGCCAAGACTCTTTAAAAGAACTCACCTAGAGTATATGGATAGAGATGTAGGCCGTCTCTTGAGGGAAACTTTATAGACATCAAACATACATACACCGAAACCAGGCTGGCACAAGGCCTTTAATGTGCAGCCAGAAGCACAGTTGATGTCATTATGTGAGTAGGAAGAATTGCAGTTATGGTGCAAAATTCAAGGCTTAGTCCATTCTTGTATCATGTTGTTATTTAACCTATGCGAGAAGATTCAAGTCATAGCGATATCTCTCCTAATGCATGATGGACAGTTACTGTAGGGAACGCTCAACCCATGTATTGAGATATGTGGGGGATTGTTGATGTTTTTGCCTTTATACTAGAAAAGATAGTCCCACATCGGCTACACCAAATGATAAGTATCTCGATATAATGCACTACTTGTGTTGAGGTATACACATGAGGTGTAATGGGGCACAAGTATGTGTCATATGGGAGTATTTTCCTAGAAGGAAAAAGAATTAATTCTAACAATGATGTAAGTTGATTTTTGTTGATCGAACTCAGACTCCAGGATGCCTCGTGCATGCACGGTTGTGTGTTCGGGGGTAGGCGTGGGCTAGCACTCGACTATGTTGATTGTGGGATGATATAAAACATCAAACTCTATTTTAGAGTATTGGTATTTTAGTCCCACATCGAATAGGAGAGATGGTGAAGTTTCAATCCACTCTATAAATAGAGCCCCCTGGCCTCCTTTCTAAGATGCACCAAAGAAAAGAGTTAAGGGAGTCCGTAAAGTCCAGAAAGCCCGTTCAAGTCTCAAATATTGACTGACGAGCATTCCAGAAGTTTTCTAGAACTTGCTGGTTCCTGGAAGCGGATCGTATATAGGCGAATATTGCTTTGAGCAACGTGATCTAATCACCCCAGCAAAGCTGCCTTTCTCTTTCTTCTTTCTTTCTCTTCTTCTCTGATCTAATTAGAAACCTTTTGTGGGCTTTCGTCGTTTCTGCTGCTAGCAACTCGATTTGTACCTTCCTAAAAGAAGCTCTACATTCGTTTGCTATTGTAACAAAAAAAATTTAGATTTTTGTTACCCAAAATCCTCCAAGGATCACTGTAGTGTACCTTCTTTGAAGTGTTGCTACGAAAAGTTGTTGCTATTTTAATGACTGTTTCGATTCTTTGTTTTCCATCAAAAATTAAGCATCGAGAATAACAGTTGGGGTGATGGGAACAATGAGAACGCAGAGCTCTAAGTCTCTGTTAACATGGCGGTCTGTCCCAAGCAATGGGTTAGCTAAGGGAGAAGGCTGGGCTAGCTTTGTTGAAAAATCTAAAATAAAAATAAAAAAATGAGAATAGGTATTTATAGACTTCAAGTAGAATGCTCCAGATGGGGAATATTCCATATTAGTTGGGGTGGTTACAAGTCAGGGGCGGCCCTGAGGGCCCTAGACAAACTTTTAAAATGGGGTCCATATATAATATATAAAAAATTGAACTAAAAGTAAATTTTAGAAAATGTTACAGCCAAGACTTGAACCTAAAACCTCTAGTGTGCAAGTTTAACATACTAACACTACACCACAATTGTTTTGTGATAAAGGAGGATCATGTTGCATATTAATTCTATTTTTGATACAAGATTACTAATATATATATATATATATATATATATATATATATTTGAATTAACTTTTTTGGGCTCCCAAATTTCATGGGGCTCTGGGCGGTCGCCCTGGCCGCCCTGGGCCAGGGCTGGCCCTGATACAAGTTAGGTAGGGTTAGTTGTTAATCGGTTAGCAAGAATTGGTTATTAATTAGTTAGGGTTGATTCTAAACCACTAATTAACCATATGCATTTTCTCTTAGGAACATGACTAACTCCATTAGTCTAGAATATTCTCACTCTAAATTTCCATGCTAATTTACTAATCATGCCATTCATAACAAATTTACTAGATCACCCCTACTTAATAATTAAATAGATAATTATTAAGAGGAAAATAATAATAATTTTATTGAAGGGGTTACAGTTTTACATTCCATTCCTAAGTCTCTAATCACGTTCTTCATATTAGGATAATTTTTTGGAAGATTGTAATTTTCTGTAAACAAGCCCTTTAGCCACTCTAGTAATGTCGTTACATTAGTACCCGTACATCCATAACGTGTCTTCAAATTTTGCAACTCAATAATGGTGGACAATGTGGTATTCCCCTTAGGGCAACCTGGATACAGAGGATCAGATGCCATATCCCCAAAAATTTTGTATTTTTTGCTCTCTTGCATCCCAGGCTTAACAATTGTGTCATCTCCCTCGTCGTCTTCATTTGTTACACTCACATTAACAGGTGAATGCTCAACTCCTTGGTATGAATATTGTATACATCGTCAATGAGATCCTTCGAGTCTAGGAAATTTTGATTCTTCAATTCGTGGTTCTTTCATTGGGTTAGCTATTGTGGGTATATAACACCTGGTTGATACACTCAGGCGGGAAGACATAGACCGTAGTCGTATTGGTGGCTAGTGCGAACTTTGCCAGAGAATGAGCAGCCTCATTCCCCGACCTTCTCACGAACATGAAGGCCGGGTTGTTAGGGACTGGAAGCTCGTTCATCACATCGTTTAACAGCTCATATAATCTCCAAGGAACAAGGTTTCTCTCCCCATTTAACATATGAATAGATGTGATGCAGTCTCCTTCGATGATTATCTGATTGTTGTGGAATTGCCTCGCGAGGATTATTTCAATTCGAATTGCTTCAACTTTGGCCTGTAGTCTAGACATTAATTTGTTATATACACTAATATATTTATTTGTACATATTAATTTGTATATACTAATATATTTATTTGTACATATTAATTTGTTATTAATACAAATAAATAAAAATAAAAATATAGAAATTAATTTGTATATAAATACATCTATATTTACTTTTATATTCATTTGTATATAAACTAAGATGGATAATAACAAAATTTATTAGTTAATATAAAATTAATATATACAAATAAATATATTAACTAAATATTTTATTATTATCCTAGATAATAACAAATTAACTAATAGATTAAATCAAACAAAAAAATAAATTAAAACAAACTAAAAGATAAAACCAAATCAAACAAAAAGATAAACCAAAGCAAACCAAACCAAACTAAACCGACTCCTAGAAAAACAGAAATGCTCAATTTCCGTCAACCGGTCCACCATACAGTCTGGCGGAAGGTTTTTCTATTCTCAATTTTTCAGAACTTCCTATCTTCTATCCAATTGCATTAAAAAGTTTTTCGCTCAAGCAAATTTTTTTTGTACATACTAGTACGATTTATGTGCCTTTTCCCAACTCTTCATACTAATAGTAAAATATTCCACAAACTCGGAAGCGAAAAAAAAAAATTAAGATAAACCCAAATTCAAACTTGAAAGCCCACATGTAACCCAATTTTCGATGCCCCTCTTCTACTCTGTCATTCGATGTCTCTCAAGAGGGAATCAAGGAGAAGCAGTTATCACTTGGTTTCACGGCTGGGTCGAAAACAAATCACAATCCTATTTCTTCGGAGGACAAAGTAACTATTCCCAAAGGATAAATGGTAGGCAGGTAGTTTGGAGAGAAAAGAAAAGAAGAAACAAAGGAAAAACATACATAATACATTAAAGAATTACTGCAGAAGCGTTCTGTTATTGTCATAATTGGCGTTGGTGATCGATCTAGAGCAAACTTAGAGGTCGGCGGAATGGACGGGGCGCCGGTCGCGAAAACGTTCTACTCCTACCCTTCCTTCCCCTCCTCCCCAACCGCCGGAGGGGCGATCGGCCTCCTGACCACGCGGAGGCGGCCCCCGGGCTTGTCCCAGCGCGAGTTCCCGCCCGATTCCGACCTCGTCAGGCTGCTCGATGCCCAGCCCGGAGGGCTCCTGGAGGACTGCCTCATGGTCTCCGGACTCGTCGCCGTCCAGGTTGTCAGCGCCGTCTACGTCGTGTCCCTCACCTCTATCCTCTCCCTCGGCCTCAAGCCTCTCTTTGTCGTCATCTTCGGCTGCACCTCCACCTCCGTCTTCGTCCTCCCTTTCGCTATCGCGTTCGAGAGGTACTACTACTGTTCTTCCTTGGTGAAAACTCGATTCATCTTTGTTTTACATTGTCCATGTCGAGTTAGCATTTTGATCGTGGTTGCACTATAATGCAGCAAGAAATGGCCATCCAGATTGAGTCCCAAATTGGCAGCCCAGTTTTTGCTCATAGCCTTTGGAGGGTACGTAAAGCATCTCCCATTTTGATAAATTGGGTTTATAATTAGTTGTACCCCTATAGTTTGTACTTATTTTGGTAACTGTTTCTGTTGTTTCGAAAATAAAGAATACCCTCCTGGCTGCTTAATTTTTTACTCATTTTCTTCTATGCACTAGGAGGGTACAACTAATTAACTTTATAAATCAGGAAGGTATTCTTTATTTTTAAAACAACAGGAGCAATTACCAAAATACGTACAAACCATAGGAGAGTACAACTAATTAACCCTTATTTTCCTTCTGAATATATATAACGCGAAATTGAATAGAACAGGACCCTTCAGCCTTCGGATGTAGGTTTATTTTCAATAGCAACTTTTTTGCAGTCATCATCCTCGTGATGTTAAGACTATTATGACCAACTTCAATCAAGAAATAACTAACAACATCTATTCAATGCAAAGATTCGTGGAGTGCCCAAATGTTTAAAGAAAACTCTAGGATCAACTAATGCAGCAGGGGCGGCCCTGTTCCAAGACAGAGTGAATGACGGCTCAGGACCTTCCGACAAAAAGGCATCAACATGGATATATCTACAACATAACTAGTATGTATCATGTACCATTTTTAATAAATAATTATTGTAGTGTGGTTGTTGTAATATTAGACTTCTACTTTAGAGGTCCTTTGTCCAAATCTTGGTGGTAACTATTTTTTTTTTATATATTTACACCTTTTTTTGACATTATTTATGGTGGGGGCATTTTGCCTTGTGCCCCCATCATCTTAGGGCCGGCCCTGAACTTATGTAATTTTTGGTAAGTCATCACGAAAATTATGGTCAGATTACAAGTATTTTGAATAAGGAACTATCTATCTGGAGATCAGTGTGCTACAACTAATCTCTTTGAGGGAATTAGGGTTCGTTGGGGTTTTTGGTGGGCCAACACTCACAAGGAGAAGCTTAGTCCCACCTTGTCTAGAATCTAAGTGTGCATCTCAATATAATGCTTCATCTTTAAATTGTTTTGTGCACATGGAGATGTTGTAGCCCATGTGGCTTGTGGGGTAATTCTCTAAGAGGACAAGGATCAAGACTCCATGGAACACAATTTTATTTTGTCACTTGATTTTTTTAGGACTTCGGACTGGAGGTTATGAGCATAGTTTTTTATGTGGGTGGTATAGTATGTGCAGCATTACATGTACATGTGGCATTATATGCACATCACTATTATGTGCATGTCATATGATGCGCAACATTATACGCATGTCAGCCCACGTAAGACATTGTACGCAAGTTGTATGCACGAGGTTGTATGCGCGAGGCATCTGCGCATAGGTCCCTATGGACTTTGCAGTTGCGTGCACATAACACTAAGGAGAGCAGATTGTTGCAGATTGCATGCGCCGCACATAGGTATGGTGATGTCAAATTAGTCTGGCGATGTCAAATCAGTCAGACACTAAACGTATAGACTGATGTGACAGACCAATAGTATGGAATATTGGCACGTATAGGGATAGGTCTTGTCACGCCCCAGAACCAGAATACCGGAGAGCGGGAAAATGACTCAGCCAGCTACGTATTACGGGCAGATGAATACCGTATAATATGATCAATGCTGTCTAAAGGACGAGGGGGTGCATACTACATGAAAGTCTTACTAGGGTTACTCAACATCTATTGTCTCAATCATTCAAACAAGAAACAGTAAATAGAGAACATGTAAGATAAAGCAGTAAGGCGTCCCAAACGTTTTGTCAAAATGTTCTTAAGATCTGGCTTTACAAAACTTAGCCAGATGATATAGCAAAGTATACACAATTGTTATCAGCTGCAGTCTGACTTAGTTACAATTATGTAAAAGTGTAAGTACAAGACAATCCGACTAACATGTCGGTGCCAAACAGTAATAAGTAAAGTAAGTAGCAAAACGAGAAGGAAAGTAAGGAATCCACTCGTGTCCTCCTACGATCATTCCTACAGTATTGACCATCTTGGAGGTGGAAGTAAGCGGAGTCCTCGGAAACAGGCTCTAAATCTGGCCATACAAAACCAGAGAGGTTAGACCTCTAATAGCAAGTACCGCAAGGAAGCACGATATGATAAATTTGAAACCAGTGATAAGAGATAAGAAAATAATGATTAGTCTCCGCTTGCTACTGGGATTCACATAACATCACGACACTTCAAACCAACTTCCCAACCAAATAAGGACAGAAGTTGACCCGTCATGTCCTGACGTTCTGCTCATTTCAGTAGTTAATAGAGTAGGTACAGCGCACAGACAAATCAATTTAAACGGCCATGCAACTACTATGGCTTGCTACTGTAAGTTCCCAGTTACCCTAGAATTTATGCAATAAGGGATTCCTCAGTTCTTACTATGTACAAGCAAGGCTAGTCTATCCAATAATCAATTGCGCCAATCATGAATTAGACGAGTCCCAGTGGGACGCTCGTCATCAATATATATAACAATATAGGCAGATACCACTCCCTATCCGTGTGGCAGATTTGCAATATCTGTGGGAACCAGCCGGCATGTCGGGGCACTAATTGTCCCAAAGATGGTTGTCATAAAAGAACTCAGAAATCCATTCTCTCCATGCAATCGTTATTTTATTTAGCTTAATAGTCCCTATGTTGATTGAAATTCTATGCCATGGATCATGGCCATTCAGAATGAGTACTTTCTTACAAGGTACGATATGCACAACTCCACAACGATGCCCGTACGGCTAGATTGTAGATCTTACATAGCGTAATACAACAATCAATCCTAGCCACGGAATAATCATGCCTTGACTGTAAGATGCACATGCTGCTTTACGAAAAAATAGAAGTCAACATGTGTCCATTTGCCAATGTTCGGATCGGCTAGTCGATCGCAATGGTTCATGATTCATACATGAACGTGTCTCATTCAATTCAATAAGACGACTAGCCAGTCTCTTAGTTCCAACTAGGAACGCATGATCAATTATTAGTCAAGGTAACAATCAATGTTAATCAATATCAATCCGGGACAAAAAAATAGCTAAAAGGCACTATGGGCAGCAATAGGTGGGGGCCCATCTATGCGGCCAGAATCGGGTCAGAATCCCATGCGGCTAAGTCCATGCCGCAAAGAAAATAAAATACATGCGGCTAAGAAAATAAAATACATGCGGCTCGGGGAAAACAGTCATATGCGGCTAAAAAAATAAAATACATGCGGCTCGGGGAAAACAGTCATATGCGGCAGGGAAAATGGAGTCTTATGCGGCCGAGAGCCAATCATGCCATGCGGCCAAAAAAATTTATGCGGCCAGAAAAGTACATGAGGCTAGGGCTAACTTGAGCCATGCGGCAAAGGAGATGGAGTCTCATGCAGCTAAGTCAATGCGGCAAGCCGCATGAGAACTGAAGCGCTTATGCGGCCAGGGGACTACATGCATATGCGGCAAGGAAAACGGGTTCATGCGGCCAGAACCGTTAAGAGCAGTGCGGCTATGGCCATGCGGCCAGAGCTGCTAGAAGCCTATGCGGCTGAAAGAGTAACATGCATATGCGGCTGAAATTAACTCAAGCCATGCGGCTGGAAGGAGTTCGGGCCTTATGCGGCCAGGGGACTACATGCATATGCAGCAAGGAAAAGTTCATGCGGCAAGGGAGATATGCGGCTGGGAGCTACCAATGCCATGCGGCCCGACTGCCAAAGCCATGCGGCACTGGACCATGCGGCCAGGGGAAAACTTGCCGCATGAAAAGCCATGCGGTCAAGTGCTGTTCTTCTTCTCCACTTTTCGAAAAGAAGAACCATGGAATCCATGGCTTCTAAGCTCCTCTAAACCCTTATTTAGGGTCAGAATCCAGACTTCCATAGGTCAAAATAGTGCAGAAAGAAATTTTCTACAACATGGAACCCTCAAAACTTGAAAATAATAGAGTTAGATAGATCAAAACCTAAGAAATCCGAAAATGCAACAAACTTAGATCTACAAGTAATGAGCCATGAAAATTAAAAATGCTAAGTACTAGAGTGTCTTAGAATCTCGTGAGGAAGACAATGGAATGCCAAAAATCGGAATCCATCACGAAGCAAGTTGTACTTGCCTAGCTCTCCTAGGTTGGTAGGAGAGTAATGGAGGTTGAAGAGGGAGTAAATGAGAGGGAGTAATGAAGAGAGAGAAAGGGGTGGGGCTTAAATGGGGGTGGTGGTAGGGGGTAGGCGGTAGGTGGAGTTCATGTTGAACCACCCAAGACCGAAAAATAAACCAACTCAGGCCGAACCCAAAATCAAAGTAAAAGTAGAAAGTAAAATGCAGAAAAATAATCAGCGTAAAATTAAAAGAATTTAAATACAAAACAATACATGATAAATATTACATAAATTTATTCATACAGTACACGTATAAAAATACGTATTCTAGGAAAGGGGAGTGACATCTCTACCCTCCTTAGAAAAATTCCGTCCTCGGAATTTCAAATCCAAGCAGGATAGAAACATCAGAGCTAAACTAATCTAAATACAAGCAATTTAAGCAAGCAATCATTTTACAATATCAAATAGCAAGTAATATATCTATAATTATCAATCTACGACATCAAGTAAATTCTACTCATAGGGTGATAAGCATGAGGAATCAAGACAATCAAGGTACACGAAAAAAATATTCTTTGTGAGTCAAATAGGTGCGGGTACCGTGATCGGATATCATCCTCACGTTTCCACGTTGACTCTCCTAAGGAGTGATGTCCCTAAGCAACACGGACAAGGCTAATTGTTCGGTTCTTAAGTATCTTCTCCCTTCGGTCCAAAATGGACACAGGCTGTTCCTTGTAAGACAGGTTGGTACCAACAACCAGTTCAGAATGATCGAGGATATGGCTTGGGTCCGATACATACCTACGCAATTGAGATACATGAAACACGTCATGTACCTCTCGTAACGAAGGTGGAAGTGACAAACGATAAGCAACATCGCCTACCATATCAAGTATAACAAATGGGCCCACGTATCGCGGACTCAACTTTCCGTGAACGCCAAATCTAATGACCCCACGAGTAGGTGAGATCCGCAAGAATACATGGTCCCCAACAGAAAATTCTAGTGGCCTACGATGCTAGTCCACCCAATGACGATGTCGATCCTGCGCAACTCGAAGTCGCTCTCTAATTCCCTTAACCACTTCATCTGTCTGAACAATCATTTCTGGGCCTAGCATCTTCCTCTCCTCGATATCATCCCATGCCAGTGGCGACCTACACTTCTTACCATAGAGTGCTTCAAATGGCGCCATCTGGATACTGGCTTGATAACTGTTGTTGTACGAAAAATCAACTAAGTGTAGGTGGCTCTCCCAAGACCCTCCAAAATCTAGGGTGCAAGCTCGTAACATATCTTCTAAAGTTTGAATTGTTCTTTCTGATTGTCCGTCCGTTTGTGGATGGTAAGCCGTGCTAAATCTCAACTTGGTACCCAGACTATGATGTAGACTCTTCCAGAAATGTGATGTAAAGCGGATATCTCTGTCTGCCATAATACTGACAGGGACCCCATGCTGCCTGACTATCTGCTGCATATACAACTCTGCCAACTTTTCTGTAGATTATCCTACTCTAAAAGGAAGAAAGTATGCCACCTTTGTAAGCCGGTCCACTATCACCGAAATAGCACCTTTACCGCTTGGTGATCTCGATAAACCGGTCACAAAGTCCATAGTGATGTGTTCCCACTTCCATTCCGGAATAGAAAGCGATTACAATAATCCAGCTGGCCTCTGTTGTTCTGCCTTCACTTGTTGACATATCAAGCAACGGAAAACGAATCTAGTTATCTCTCTCTTCATTCCGTTCCACCAGAAGTGCTGCTTGATATTATTGTACATTTTGGTCCCTCCAGGGTGTATAGAATACTGAGAACTGTGGGCTTCTGTCATAACCTCATGTCTGATATCTCCACTAGGCACACATAGGAGTGATCTAAACCTAAGGGTGTCATCTTCGTGAATTTTTATCTCCTTTCTGAGTCCTGACTCACATTCTGTCCTAAGCTTCTAAATCCTTGGGTCCTGGGCCTGAGCTAACTTGATCATGTCTACCAAGTCAGATTGAACTTGTAGACTTGTCAGAATTCCTACATCACTAGGAAGTATAACCTCGATGCCCATCTTCTGAAGGTCTTCTAAGATATATTTTTGTGTTGTCAACATAAATGCGCCGTCTCTCCTGCTAAGAGCATCTGCTACCACATTAGCCTTACCTGGATGATACTGGAGCTCTACGTCATAATATTTGATCAACTCTAACCATCTTCTCTGTCTCATGTTCAGTTCCTTTTGAGTAAAGATGTACTTCAGACTTTTGTGGTCTGTGTACATGTCCACTCGATCACCATATAAGTAATGCCTCCATAGCTTCAAAGTAAATACTACTGCCGCCAACTCCAAGTCATGAGTTGGATAATTCTTCTCGTGGTCTCGAAGTTGCCTAGATGCATATGCTATCATCTTACCATGTTGCATGAGGACACATCCAAGTCCTTTTCCTGACGCTTCACAATAAACGGTAAAACCTCCGGGTCCAACTGGCAATGTAAGAATGGGTGCCGATATCAACTTCTGCTTCAAATTCTCAAATGATGCCTGGCGTTCTGTCAACCAGACGAATGGCACATCCTTCCGTGTCAAGCGGGTCATAGGTGCTGAAAGTCTTGAAAAGTCTGATACGAACCTTCTGTAATATCCTGCCAATCCCATGAAACTACACACATCAGCTACGGTCTTGGGTACTGGCCAACTTTCTACTGCTTCTACCTTCTTGGGATCCACTGCTACTCCAGCTCCTGATATGATGTGTCCCAAAAATGAAATATGATCCATCTAGAACTCACACTTGCTGAGCTTGGCATACAACTGGTTCTCTCTCAGAACCTGTCACACTTTCCGGAGGTGGTCTTCATGCTCCTCTTTACTGGCAGAGTATACAAGAATGTCGTCAAGGAACACAACAACAAAATGATCTAAGTATGGCATAAAGATGTGGTTCATCAAATCCATAAATATTGCTGGAGCATTGGTCAAACCAAACGGCATTACTAAGAATTCATAATGTCCATACTTCGACCTGAATGTTGTCTTGGGAATATCCTCCTTCCAAATGCTCACTTGATGATACCCTGACCGAAGATCTATCTTGGAGAAAACTCTAGCTCTGCTCAACAGATCAAACAAGTCGTCGATCCTGGGTAGTGGGTACTTGTTCTTTACTGTTGTCACGTTGAGCTTCCTGTAGTCAATGCACAATCTTGACGACCCATCCTTCTTCTCCACAAGTACCACTGGTGCTGCCCATGGTGATACGCTGGCTTGAATGAACCTCTTCTCCTTCAGTTCTTCTATGTGTTGATATATCTTGACCTGCTCTGAATCTGCCATTCTATAAACTCGATCTGATATTGGTTTAGTTCCAGGTGCCAATTCTATACTGAACTCAATATCTCTAACCGGTGGTAGACTTGGAAGTTCTTCGGAAAATACGTCTAGAAACTCTTCAACTACCTTCGGAACTTGAACTTCTTCCATTGCCGTTACTATTCCTTGCTCTTGTTGAGTTGCTACTGATCTGACTAAGGTAAACCGCTTCATGCCTAGAATATCAAAAGATACACTCCCTCTACGATAATCTATTGTCGCATGACTGTCTTTCAGCCAGTCCATGCCTAAGATAACGTCGAAATTTCCAACAGAAAATTCTATCAACCTGGCGGGTAAGGAATGCCCGCAAACTACAACGCTACACGCTAGAATAGTTCTACTAACTCCTACGAGCCCATTACCAGTGAGTATATTTAACCTCCCTGGCAATGCCTCGAATTCCATTCCTAGCCGTGTCATAAATTGTACAGATATAAATGAGTGTGATACTCACGAATCAAATAATGCTACTGCGAGATATGAGGCGACGAGAATTTTACCTGCCACAACATCATCCGATGCCAATACCTCTTCTAAGAACAGATTGAATGCCTGCCCTCGACCTCCTTGTTGGTTCCCATGCAGCGGCCTAGTCTGGTGCTGCTGCTGGCCCCTGCCTTGGTGATGCTGGGGTGGTCTATGTTGTTATTGCTGCATCGGCGGTCCCTGCTGCCGAAACATCTGAGCCTGTGACATCAACGGACGTTGTGCCAACGGCCGCTGGTCCTCGATACTGGCCTGTCCCTGGTGCTGGTAGAGCAGGAAATTATTATACTGGTCCTCCTGACCTCGAATTCATAGGACGGGTGGAAACCCGATGATCTGGACTTCCACATATCAAATAATGCCCGTTCAACGTCCGACACACATCTCTAGTGTGCCCTACCTTCCCGCAATAAGTACAGTCCGCAGGAGGTTGCTGGTTCTTCCTCTGTTGCTGTTGCTGCTGCCTTGGTGGTGGTGCTGGCCCTCGCATTGCCACATCGTGAATGCGAACGCCAGGGGACGGTGCTGTTGTTCGGGGCACGACTCCCCCTTCTTCTTTAATCTGATTATGAGATCTCTTCTGACCTCCAGTCCTAGCTGCAATCCTCTGAATGGTGATCTCATGCCTTTGGGTCGCCGTCAACACTTCATCGAAAGTCTGGTAATTGTGCCCCTCTATCAATTGCAAGAGCTCAAGATGGAACCCTTGCTGGAACCTCATAGCCCTCTGGCTCCCCGTTGCTACCATCTCTGGGGCGAACCTACTCAATCTGCAGAACTCTGCTGCATAAGCGTCTACTGTTTTGCCGGCCTGCTTGAGGTTGATAAACTTTTGTTGTATCTCAAACTGTGTCACAACTCCATAGTACTTTATCTTGAATCTTGCGATAAAATCGTTCCAAGCAACATGACGTCTGATGCCCACTTCTTCTGATTCCCACCAATCACGTGCGAGGTCCTGAAGTAACAGCTTCACTAGATCCACACGTTCTTCTGTCGGAACCTTAGCCGCTGTCAGAATAGCCTCAATATCCTTAAGCCATGCATCTGCTGAAATGGCATCTTTCGTGCCCTCGAAACAACGGGGGTTGTACTTGCAAAATCTGGTTGATGCTCCTGAATCTGCCCTCGCTCCTCTTTCCAAAGCCATCTGCAACCCTTGGTTGAGCAACACATTCTGCTCTTGCAACTGAGCGTGCATGTGTTGCTGGGCCAATATCTGATGTTGCTGAGTGGCCATCATCCCTCTCATGATCTCCAGAAGGGCTGGTGTGTCCACCTCCACAGGGGTAGGTGGAACTATTGGTGGTGTTGGAACCTCCGGATACTGCGGTCCAGCTGCTGGTTCCACTATCACTTCTTCTTGAATAGTCTCTTGAGGTAGTACTGGCCCTTGTTGCTGATCAACATGGTCAGGTTGTCCGTGTTGTCCAGTCCTGGCAGATGCGGACGAAGTGCCCCTAAGAAAAGGGACAATAGAACAATCAAACGATCGGACAGAAAGATCGATGAAGTCCAAGGACACTGGAAGGTCAAGCTAGAGTCGAGAGTAACGAATCATGAGATCAAGGAAAACATGTTTGATTGAGACATCCAATAAATCAAAATACCCCACAAGTCTGAAATTTGACCTGCATGGGCCACCACTAAAATCTTATCACGCCCCAGAACCAGAATACCGGAGAGTGGGGGAATAACTCAGCCAGCTACGTATTACGGGCAGATGAATATCGTATAATACGATCAATGCTGTCTAAAGGACGAGGGGGTGCATACTACATGCAAGTCTTACTAGGGTTACTAAACATCTATTGTCTCAATCATTTAAATAAGAAACAGTAAATAGAGAACATGTAAGATAAAGCAGTAAGGCGTCCCAAACGCTTGGTCAAAATTTTCTTGAGATCTGGCTTTACAAAACTTAGCCAGATGATATAGCAAAGTATACACAATTGTTATCAGCTACAGTCTGACTTAGTTACAATTAAGTAAAAGTAAGTACAAGACAATCTGACTAACATGTCGGTGCCAAACGACAATAAGTAAAGTAAGTAGCAAAACGAACGGGAAAGTAAGGAACCCACTCGTGTCCTCCTGCGATCATCCCTCTAGTATTGACCATCTTGGAGGTGGAAGTAAGCGGAGTCCTCGGGAACAGGCTCTAAATCTGGCCATGCAAAACCAGAGAGGTTAGACCTCTAATAGCAAGTACCGCAAGGAAGCACGATATGATAAATTTGAAACCAGTGATAAGAGTTAAGAACATAATAATTAGTCTCCGCTTGCTACTGGGATTCACATAACATCACGACACTTCAAACCAACTTTCCAACCAAACAAGGACAGAAGTTGACCCGTCATGTCCTGACGTTCTGCTCATTTCAGTAGTTAACAAAGTAGGTACAGCGCACAGACAAATCAATTTAAATGGCCATGCAACTACTACGGCTTGCTACTGTAAGTTCCAAGTTATCCTGAAATTTATGCAATAAGGGATTCCTCAGTTCTTACTATGTACAAGCAAGGCTAGTCTATCCAATAATCAATTGCGCCAATCATGAATTAGACGAGTCCCAGCGGGACGCTCGTCATCAATATATATATAACAATATAGGTAGATACCACTCCCTGCCCGTGTGACAGATTTGCAGTATCTGTGGGAACCAGTCGGCATGTCGGGGCACTAATTGTCCCAAAGATAGCTGCCATGTAAGAGCTCGAAAATCTATTCTCTCCATGCAATCGTTATTTTATTTAGCTTAATAGTCCCTATGTTGATTGAAATTCCATGCCGTGGATCATGGTCATTCAGAATGAGTACTTACGTATAAGGTACGATATACACAACTCCACAACGATGCCCGTGCGGCTAGGTTGTAGGTCTTACATAGCGTAATGCAACAATCAATCCTAGCCACGGAATAATCATGCCTTGACTATAGGATGTACATGCTGCTTTACAAAAAAATAGAAGTCAACATGTGTCCATTTGCCAATGTTCGGATCAGCTAGTCGATCGCAATGGTTCATGATTCATATATGAATGTGTCTCATTCAATTCAATAAGATGACTAGCCAGTCTCTTAGTTCCAACTAGGAACGCATGATCAATTATTAGTCAAGGTAACAATCAATATTAATCAATATCAATCCGGAATAAGAAAACAGCTAAAAGGTACTATGGGCAGCAATAGGTGGGGGCCCATCTATGCGGCCAGAATCGGGTCAGAATCTCATGCGGCTAAGTCCATGCGGCAAAGAAAATAAAATACATGCGGCTAAGAAAATAAAATACATGCGGCTCGGGGAAAACAGTCATATGCGGCTAAGAAAATAAAATACATGCGGCTCGAAAAAACAGTCATATACGGCAGAGAAAATGGAGTCTTATGTGGCCGAGAGCCAATCATGCCATGCGGCCAGAAAAATTCGTGCAGCCAGAAAAGTACATGCGGCTGGGGCTAACTTGAGCCATTCGTCAAAGGAGATGGAGTCTCATGCGGCTAAGTCAATGCGGCAAGCCGCATGAGAACTGAAGCGCTTATGCGGCCAGGGGACTACATGCATATGCGGCAAAGAAAACGGGTTCATGCGGCCAGAACCGTTAAGAGCAGTACGGCTAAGGCCATGCGGCCAGAGCTGCTAAAAGCCTATGCGGCTGAAAGAGTAACATGCATATGCGGCTGAAATCAACTCAAGCTATGCGGCTGGAAGGAGTTCGGGCCTTATGCGGCCAGGGGACTACATGCATATGCGGCAAGAAAAAGTTCATGCGGCAAGGGAGATATGCGGCTGGGAGTTGCCAATGCCATGCGGCCCGACTGCCAAAGCCATGCGGCAATGGACCATACGGCCAGGGAAAAACTTGCCGCATGAAAAGCCTTGCGGTCAAGTGCTGTTCTTCTTCTCCACTTATCCGAGAAGAAGAACCATGGAATCCATGGCTTCCAAGCTCCTCTAAACCCTTATTTAGGGTCAGAGTCCAGACTTTCATAGGTCAAAATGGGACAGAAAGAAATTTTCTTCAACATGGAACCCTCAAAACTTGAAAATAATAGGGTTAGATAGATCAAAACCTAAGAAATTCAAAAATGCAACAAACTTAGATCTACAAGTAATGAGCCATGAAAATTAAAAATGCTAAGTACTAGAATGTCGTAGAATCTCGTGAGGAAGACAATGGAACGACAAAAATCGGAATCCATCACGAAGCAAGTTGTACTTGCCTAGCTCTCCTAGGTTGGTGGGAGAGTAATGGAGGTTAAAGAGGGAGTAAATGAGAGGGAGTAATGAAGAGAGAGAAAGGGGTGGGACTTAAATGGGGGTGGGGGTAGGGGGTAGGTGGTAGGTGGAGTTCATGTTGAACCACCCAAGACCGAAAAATAAACCAACTCAGGCCGAACCCAAAAGCAAAGTAAAAGTAGAAAGTAAAATACAGAAAAATAATCAGCGTGAAATTAAAAGAATTTAAATACAGAACTATACCTGATAAATATTACATAAATTCATTCAAGCAGTATACGTATAAAAATACGTATTCTGGGAACGGGGAGTGACAGGTGAAGACCTCCGCTATATACGTGAGATTCTCTCTTTGAAGGGTTGGTTCTTCCAAGAAAAACACAAAAGAAAGAGAGGGAGCAGCCAGCCACCCTGCAAGCATACGATCCTAACCACGGAAATCCAATGCACGACAGCAAGCTAAAATGATATTTTCTTGTCCAAGATCACCCCGAAGTGACTTAGTGTTCTACAAGTTCATCCATTGAACTTGCTAGTTCTTGGAAACAGATTATCAGATATGACGAATCTTGCTTTAAGTAACGGTGATTTTCATCACCCTAGCAAGGAGCTTTTCTGTGTGTTTTCTAGTTCTAGAACTTTGTTCATGCAATCGTCTCGTCTCTTTGTAGTTGCTACGATTGCGAAGAGAAGAACATGTTTACTTTTCTTGTGTTTGTTCTATCTCATTATAGTAACTGCGATTGCAAAGAGTAGAATGTTTTTGCTTTCTTTGTGTCAGTTTGTAACATGCTCGAAGGAGTTGTGAGAAGCTCTTGATCGGTCAGTAGCATTCTATGCACAGGGTGTACTCTGCGGGGCAGTTTACTGCAGAGTTCCTTGTGCGTGATTCCCGTGCGCTAACTGTTCTCTGTGGGACGGTTCATCTGTGTACGAGTTCTATGCATGGTCACTCTATACGTTAATGGTTCTCTGTGGGACAGTTCATATGCGCGTGAGTTCTATGCGCGGCCAACCTATCCGCTAATTGTTCTATACGGGACAGTCTTCTGCGAGCGAGTTCCTGGCACGACCATCCTCTGCACGAGTGTTATCTGCACGGCAGTTCCATGAGCACAGTTTCTACGAGCGAGGATTCTATGCATGTCAGTGCACTTTGAGTCCATTTTCCTGATTCTGGAAGCAACAGTGTTAGCCTCTTCTCATCTCTTCATCTCCATATGAGCACTTCGTCACGTGACACGTCACCTTTCTTTTATATATAGATTGTCCTCTTCTCAGATATCTTCATAATTAGCTCTTGCCATCTCCTCAATTTTCATCCCCATCCCATTTTCCCGTATTGTTTTGATGTGCTTGAGAATCTATGCTCATCACACATTTACTAGTTAGGTAACATGAGCGTGGGTGTGCACATAAATGATTAATACCCTCAGAGACGAAAAATTATACAACAGGCTGACCATATGGCAATAATGATGGCTAACATGTCCAATAGTATAATAATACATGATATAATAGCATCAAAAGTAAAAAATATAACTAATTAAACAAATACCAAATATTAATAAAATATAATTATTAAAAATAATTATGTGTTATTATATTATTGGACGATTTCACTATTCACTATTATCATGCAGTGAATTGTCATGCGGTGACTCCGTCCTAGTGAATAATTTCTACTCATGGACCAATGAACTATTCCTCCTGCACTATTTAATTGTTGATGTACCCCAAATAACAAGGAGAAAAACTTTGATACAGGAGGAGGTATTAAAGTTTTGATACCTCCTTTGTATGACAAGTGGGCCCTTCTTTACTTCGTAAATATGTGTACAAAAAATTTAAGGATAGACTCGTCATACAAAGTAGGTATCAAAACTTTGATACCTCTTTCTGTATCAAAGTTTTACTCAATAGCAAGAGCATATATCGTTGTACCCTTCCCACGTATAGTGTGTCCGATAGAATTGTTTAATACAAAAATGGCTAATTTACACTTTAATAACTTGAACTATCAAATTTTGACTCTTTATTGAACTAGTTTTACAATTATGCTATATGGCTCCCAAAATATTTGGGTAATATCATCTCCCATTATGTGACATCTGACATGGCAGCTGACATGACAAATTTTAACCCAAAAAATTAATTATCCAAATTTTTTTAATGTTAATATTAATGTTAATATTAATATTAATATTAATGATAATATTAATTTTAATTTTAATGTTAATATTAATTTTAGTATTAATATTAATGTTAATTTTAATGTTAAGGTTAATATTAATATTAATTATGATGTTAATTTAATGTTAATTTAATGTTAATTTAATATTAATATTAATTTTAATATTAACTTTAATGTTAAATTTTGTCATGTCAGCTGCCATGTCAGCAACCATGTCATATGCCACATAATGGAAGATGGTATTATCCAAAAAAATTTGAAGCCAAATAACATTATTGCTAGTTTTATTGCCAAGTTGATACCTAAATTGTTTATTTTTAGTTTAATCTATCACTTGTTTAATTAAACCTAACTGTGAGCGCAAAAGACTGTACCCTAGTCTTCTCCTAACATTAGCATGGGAACAAATTTGTTGTTACAGTTTCTTTTGTGTCAATTATGCCCCTTTATAGATGAGACATATGTCCTCAGTGCTTCTAATAGTTGATTTCTTTATGTAAAAAAATAACTAAAGCTTCGTTTGGTGGGGAATCATGGGATTGAAAAAGAAAAATCATTTCTTTTCACGTTTGGATGTTAAAAAAAATTACGAGGAAAGAAAAATGATTCCCTTAGGGTCTGCTTGGATTTAGGGTTATGAGAGGTAAGTAAGAAAAAGTTAAGGGGAAGAAAAAAAATCGTATTTGATTTTAGGGTGGAGGTTTGGAAGGGAGAGCCATAGAGGATTATGTGGTTGTTTTTTAGCCTTCTTTTGTTCATTTTTTAACCCTCGATTCGGAGGGTAACGGGGAAACGAGATTCTTTATTTAAAAAGACATAAACATCCTTTTATTTGACCTATAAAAATATCCCGACGTTCTTTTTCTTTTTTTTCATTGTTCTCTCCTAGCTTCAGGACTAGGTGAGTTTTGTCTTTCTCATACTTCAACTTGATTAGGTTCAAAAAAAAGATGGAATGTAATATGAGAATTTTGTCTACCTCATACGAAAAATTTTATAGGACAAATAATTTTTTTGCAAATTTTCGTTTTGTCTTTCGGAAGGGAGACTCATTAGTTTTGTATTCCTCGTACGAAAATTTTGCAAAGTGTCTTTCTCATATTCATTATGTTATTAGCTTCCGGACCATGTAGGGTCTTGTCTTCCGGGCCTAGTGAATCACTTTGCAAAAATATTTAATTGATGTAATATAATACAATAATGCTAAGTCTACTACCAAATGCTTACAACCCTTTTACAACCACTCACCATGTGCTGACATGTGGGCCATGCCAGCACATGGGTGAGTAGTTGTAAGAGGGTTGTAAGCATTTGGTTGTAACTGTAGCATTACTCTTTTACCATATATTGTATGAGAATAATATATTATATGAGAATAATAGCCATTATTTTTCAAACACTTTTTCAAAATTTTCTCATACTTCATTATGCTCCAGCTGGGTGGCAAAATTTTCTAATATATTATATGAGATTAATGGCCATTATTTCTACATGTATATTATTTCTGCCGAAATATATATTATTTTTGCAATATATGCAATGCATATAGCTATTATTTCTACTATATATATTGTATTGCACTTGTTAGAGAATAATGCATTATTTCTGCCAAAAAATATACTATTTTTTCCATATATGCAATGCATATAGCTATTATTTCTACTTAATTTATTTTGTTTGAATTCTAGTTACTTAATTTATTATGTTTGAATTCTAGTTATTTTATTTTTGTGAAGATATTTTGACAAGTTTTAATTAAAAAATCAATCAAATTAATCTAATTTTATGTCATATGTAATAATGATATTTTGGTAACTATTCTATTTTTATTAATCTTTCTTCCACTCAAAACTTTTAATTAACTCTCCTTCAATCCAAGTTAGGTTATATATATATATATATATATATATATATATATATATATATATATATATATATATATATATATATATTACCCCTTACTCTACCCCCCTCACTTAACCCCAGTTAACTCTGCTTATTTTTTTTCCCCTCACTCCAAGCAGGCCCTTTAGGGGGCGTTTGGTATGCGGAATACTATATAGCCGAAAATTCTATATTCTCGAAAATCAAATTTCAAGGAATTAAATTCCCTGAAAAATTACATTCCCATGTTTGGTGACAATATAAATATTTTCCGAAAAAAAATAAAAAAATAATAATAACAAAAAAAATGAACAAATATAAAAAAAACCGGTAGAAACGACAAAAAAATCGGTAAAAAAGAAAAAAAAAATGGTAAAAACGACAAAAAAATCGGTAAAAACGACAAAATAACAAAAAAACGATGAAAAACGACAAAAAATCGGTTAAAACGACAAAAATGACCAAAAAGCGACAAAAAATGTATAAACGACAAAAAATAACAAAAAGGGATATAATTTCCATGTTCAAAACTAATCAAAATTGATCAAAAAAGAAGAAAAAATTTGACAATTTTTTTTGCCCGGGCAAAAAAAAAATACCCACTTATTCTCAAGAGATAGAATTCCCATGTTTTGTGGGCAAACTATTTAGCCGGGTATTTATAATTGCCGAAAATAAATTTTTTATAAGCCAAACAAACGTGGTAATAGATTCCCATCTTAAATTTTTTCGAAAATAAAAAAAAATACCGCGTACCAAACGCCCCCTTAGGGAAGGAATATGTCTCGTTTGGTTCGCGGAAAGGAAATGAAATTGATTCTTTGATATTTCATTTCCGTTGGAAAATTACAATTCCAACAATTTTTTTTTTTTTGGTGTTTGAAAAAAAACCAAAAAAATTGAGAGAAAAAAGTGAATCCGAGGAAGAAAATGAATCTTTGGGTTGGTGAGAAACTATTTTCTCTTCTTTCAAGAATCAAATTCTTTTTCTACTCATTTTCTTTGACATTCAAATAACGGAAATGAATCACTTTCCTTTAGTAGTGCTCCCATTCCGTGAACCAAACGACGTGGCCTAAGCCCGAAAATTTACTTTTACCATCTCCAAACACCAAAAAAAAAAGGATAAAATTTATAAATTTTCGAAAAAAGAAAAAGAAAAGAAACGATTTCCTTTCCGCGAACTAGAGCTGTCAAAATGGGCTAAGCCCGTTGGGCCGGCCCGTCCCGCCTGCCAAAAAGGTGGGTTGGGCCGAGCATTTAGGAGCCCTCCAAACAGGCGGGCCTAGGCGGCCCGCCTAGCCAGTAGCCCGCCCCGCCTGCCAAAAAGGTGGGTTGGTCCGCCGTCTATTTTTTCATTTAGCACATATATGACATCCGTATAATAAATGATAAAAATTCTCATTTAATGCAAGTAATGACGTATGAAATATTAAATTTGGTCATTTATTTACATGAATGAAGGAGTTTTAAAGAAATATCTACTATTATAATGTTTCTTGTATTTTACTTGTAATTTGATTCATATTAGAGTGAGTAGAAAATATTATATATATAATTTTTTTCTTTTAAGAAACTAAAACAAATAAAAAAAATTTAAAAAAATTAAGTGGGCCGGCCCGCCAAGTCCGCAGCCCGCCGGTGGGTTGGGCTGGGTTGAAATTTTTTCAGCCCAACAAAATGGTGGGTCGGCCTACCCCGTCCCGCCAAATGGTGGGTTATGGGCTGGCCCGCCCCTCCAGCCCGTTTTGACAGCTCTACCGCGAACCAAACTAGGCCCTACAAAAGAGGGATAGAATTGGTACAAACAAATTGAAACAACAGATATCCTCCCGTCTAGGGTTGAGTATTCGGTTCCAACCGAACCGAATAACCGAAAACCGAATTGGACCGAAACCGAATAAGCGAAACCGAAACCGAACCGAATTGGTCAATAACCGAACCGAACCGAACCGAATTAATTCGGTTCGATTTTCGGTTTATTCGGTTTTTGGGTTTATTTGTATTTTTTTTTGTTAATATATATAATAACTAAATATACCTAGATATATTTATTATATACCTATAGTATACACCTATATATATTTAGTATATACCTATAATTAATATATATATATATATATATATATATATATATATATATATATATATATATTTTCTTATTCGTTTTGGATCGAAACCGAAACCCAAAATCGAAACCGAAACCGAAACCGAATAAGAAAATTTAGTATTTTCAAAACAAAACCGAAACCGAAAACCAAAACCGAAACCGAAACCAAAACCGAAACCGAATAAAAAAATTTAATATTTTTAAAACCGAAATCGAACCGATTTGTTTTAAAGCCGAACCGAATCTCTTATTCGGTTCGGTTCAATTCGGTTCGATTTTCGGTTCAAAACCGAATATTGCTCACCCCTACTCCCGTCCCTCTTTCACATCCTTCCTTGCTGCCTGCAACTCTGCCCATCATCTGTTGTAGAAGGTGCTCTTCCTCCCATCCCACGTAGTTGGGAGAACTGCATCTTCCCCATGGCTGTCATTTACAATCAATAAAGGGAATCCCCTTTTTGCCACTCCTGGTGTTATCACAGGTGCCCTCCGACGACGAAAATCCATCTCACAACACCCCCCCCCCCCCCCCCCCCCCCCCCCCCCCCCCCCCCCCCCCCCGGACCACGCACACCCACCCCCACCCACCCACCCACCCATGTTATCCTTTTTTTTTTCTTTTGACACAACGTCTTGTGTTTCATTAACGATAATTAGTAAAAAGAAAGTCAAATACAAAAAGAGTTAATTTTAATAACGCCAAGGAAGAAAATCAAGCATAAAGACCCCCACAAGACTCAAAATGATATATCTATCAGCTTGTCACTAGCTTATAGTAGATCTATATTGTCAAAGTTGTAGCCCTCGAAGCCTAGATATGGAAGTATAAAATAGCAGTTCATATTTATTTTGTTCTTTTTTTTTTTTTTTTTGGGAGAGTAGGCACTAGTCTAGCTAAATCCGAAATCATGTTATGTTCATGAAACAAAAGTTTAAGAAGGATCACAATGTTAGTGGTATCGCAGTTTTGACTATTTTGGATGGAAGTATGAAGGTGGCCTATGTCTTCCAATATTATTGTTTAGGTCAAAAGAAATAGTTCTGAATGGAATATTATCAATATGTATTGATAAATAGTTTTTGACTATTTTGGATCGGAGTATCAATGTGGCCTATGTCTTGCAATATAGTTATTTAGGCCAAAATAAATAGTTTTGAATGAAATAATATTATTATGAATTAATTTTGTGAAATAATATTATTATGGATTATTATGGATTAATGTTTTGGATCGGAGTATCAATGTGGCCTGTGTCTTGCAATATATTATAGATATACAATTTTAGAAAATGGTAATGGTTATTGAATTTTATAATTTATTAATGATTTGCTTCGGCTATTGTCTTATTTTTTATGGCTAACTAGAGTTTAAATCCTGAATTTTATACCAGTTTAGATTTTACTGGAAATTGTTGAGAAATCCAATTTCGGGGTGGACTTTTATGAAATGTCCACCCGCTGGATGAGTTTTATGAAATACCCAGAATTATGTATTTTCACGTTAGATATTCCAAGATTCTCTTTTAGATGCCACCCGCTGGAAACTACTATTTTTATAATACCGAAACTACCCCTCCGCGCGAATTGGTCATCTATATGTATTTGAATTCAAAAAAACTCAGATCTGGATTGCGATTTTCGTCTTCTTCTTCTTCACGGGAAATCTGAATTCCATTACTCTCATCTTCAGCAGAGATCGCAAAGATCGTTCGTAGTTCGGTGTGCTTTTCTTCAGTCGAACTCAGATCATCGCTCGTCATCATCATCATCATCACCACCATCATCTTCATCGTGGAGACATTTGAAGTTTTTCGACGATTAGGTCAATTGTGGAGAGAAGATCTTTCTTCTACTTTTCCCTAAGAATTATCATCGTTTTGAAAGAAGAATGAAACTCTTTACTCCTGACAAAAATTTCTAAAAAAAAATATATTCTCCGTGTTAAAACCACGGAGAATGACCATTCTCCGTGCTAAAATGACAGAGAATGACTATTCTCCGTTTTAAAAACAACGGAGAATGGCATTCTCCGTGTTAAAAACCACGGAGAATGACAATTTTCTATGGGTTTTAACACGGAGAATGCCATTCTCCGTGGTAAAGTGACGGAGAATGGCCATTCTCCGTCATTTTAGTACGGAGAATAGCTATTCTCCGTTGTTTTAACACGGATAATGGTCATTCTCCGTCTTTTTCAATACGGAGAATGACCATTCTCCTCCATGTTAACACGAGATTGGTCATTCTTCATGTCAATATCACGGAGAATGACCATTCTCCGTGTCGAAAAAGACGGAGAATGACCATTCTCCGTTGTAAAAAATGACGGAGAATGTCCATTCTCCGTGTAAAGATCACGGAGAATGATTATTATCCGTGTTAATATCACGGAGAATGACCATTCTCCGTGGTAAATTGACGGAGAATGGCCATTCTCCGTCATTTTAGTACGGAGAATAGCTATTCTCCGTAGTTTTAACACGGAGAATGGTCATTCTTCGTCTTTTTCAATACGGAGAATGACCATTCTCCTCAATGTTAACATGAGATTGGTCATTCTCCGTGTTAATATCACGGAGAATGATCATTCTCCGTGTCGAAAAAGACGGAGAATGACCATTCTCCGTTGTAAAAAATGGCGGAGAATGTTCATTCTCCGTGTAAAGATCACGGAGAATGATTATTATCCGTGTTAATATCACGGAGAATGACCATTCTCCGTGATTGTACCACGGAGAATGGCAATTCTCCGTGGTTTTGACACGGATAATGATCATTCTCCGTCATTTAGTACGGAGAATGGCTATTATCCGTCATTTAGTACGGAGAATGACTATTCTCCTGCGTTTTAACACTAGAAATGGTCATTCTCCGTAATTTTATACTACGAAGAATGGTGAGTTGAAAGTTTGGAAAGCCATAACTTTTGACTGGGAGATCGAAACGAGGTCCGATTTGTCGCAAAACGAGCGAATTTTCGAGGAGCCTGAAAGTAACGGATTTTCAGTTAGACGAACTTTCAAAATTTCAGAATCGCAAAAAAAATGATGTTTTGACCTCCGTTTTGACATGGAAAGATTTTGGAGAAGAAAACCTAGATTCGAAAGTGAGCAGCGTATCGAAGAAGAGGAAGAATAGAAAGTGAGCAGCGTAACGAAGAAGATGAAGAATCAAAATCTTTTTTTTTTGAAGAGTATGTTTCGCGGGTGCTTTGAATAAATTAGAAGGGTAAAAGGGTCATTTGGTACCCGCTTTGGATAAGTTTCTCTAATTCTGGGCATGCGATGAAAGTTTTTTTAGCGGTTGGTTTTTCATGAAATTTTTTTAGTTTTTGGGCATTTCATAAATTTTGCAATTAGATTCCCACCTCTTTATGCCAAAAGAGTTTCCTCAAATTATAAGCATGTGGCTAAGGAAGAACTCCAAAGAACTTCAGTTGCTTTTTAGACCTAGGAATTGGGTAGCGGGGGAGGAACTTAGGGTTTTGGTTTTAATTTTTTAGTTTTCAATTTTGTAAAATTTATATTATTTTTTAGTTTTTATGATGCAACTCTTTTATGCTCATAGCTACCTTGACTAAGGTCTCCAACATGGTTGGCATTCGATCATATATAATTTTTTTGTCAAATTCATTATGGAGCTTTCTTATGCTCCATAGGCAACCCAATATGGGATGATATTTTTTTTTCTTTTTGAAAGAACGTGGTGTCTTGTGTTTCTTTAAAGATAATTAGTAAAAAAATCCAATTTATACACACACAAAATTAACTCTAGTGACATGAAGAAATAAAATCAAGCATAAATACTCCAACAAGACCCAAAATAATGTTTATCAGCAAGTCGCTAGCTTATAGTAGATATAAATTGTCAAATTTGTAGCCTCAAAGCCTAGATATGGAAGTATCTAATAGGTGAGTAGGCACTAGTCTAGCCAAATCCTAAATCAAGTTGTGTTAATGAAACTAGAGTTTAATAGACTTTTATGATGTCATGTTTATATCTATATGAATTTGTTCATGATAGATTATTCTGGTTCTATTTTAAACTACTGAAGATGTCTTGAAAAGTATTTTGAAGTCTTAACTAGTGGTTTATTTTTATTTTCAGTAACCACATAATTTTAAGATATATGTTTTCTTTATTGTCTTGCAATTAGATTCCTACCTCTTTGTGTTAAAAGAGTTTCCTCAAATAATAAGCATGTGGTCTAAGGAGTAAGGAAGAACTCTGAAGTTCTTCAGATGGTTTTGAGATTTAGGAACTGGGTTGGGGGTGGAACTAATTAGGGTTTGGGTTTTTTTATATTTATTTTATTTAGTTTTCAGTCATTTTTATATATATTACTGTTAAGATTTTATGGTGTGACCCTCTTATGTAATAGCTACCTTGACAAGAATCGTCATCAGGTTTGGTATCATATAAACTTTGTCAAATTCTTTATGGAGATTTCTTATGCTCAATTCTCCATTAGGATGGATTTGGTTCTTTTTTTTTTTTCTTTTTGTTTCTTTCTGAGACAGAATAGTGATGTCTTGTGTTTAATTAAAGATAATTAGTAGAAAAAGCCAATTAGAAAAATATTTAATAACAATCTTTTATTTCCCTTTTTTCTGTTGATGGGAAGGGCAGTGATGGCGAGGGGAATGGACCGTTGAAGGAAAGGGGAAAGGGGATTGGGTTAGGAATTGGTTTTTTTAGTTTTATACAATCTTTTGTTTTCCTTTTTTTTTTCCTCTTTTTCTTTGGGGGTGGGGATGTTAGAAATATGTTTTGCTAAGTTTTGGTTAGTAGAGGAGGAGATATTTTTTAAGAATCATTTTTATATTAACATTATAATTAATTTGGATAGTTAAATTTAGATTTTTGTTTAACAAAGTTTGAAACAAAAAGTTAATTTTATTAGGATAATATTAGAAGGCGCATTATGGTCGTAAACTTAACATTGAATTTTTTTTATAGTTGATAGTATATAAACAACAAAACAAAGTTTATGGCACCACATTGTAAAAATTTGGAAGTTGGTCGTTCAACCGCAAATTATCCTTAGAACAGTGACAACTTGTGTATATTTAAGTTGCTTATACCTTTCTTCTTCTTCTTTTCTGTTTTTGTTTTAGTGGATATGTTACTGTTGGTGACTATAAATCGATATATACCACCTTTGAAAACTCATAACCAAATAAGGAAACTCAATTGAGTCAACCTCGTTTTGTGAATTTGTGGTCCATGATTTCTTTATAGTATGTGAATGCCCACAAATTAATGTATTTCCGCCAACGAAAGCTTGCATTAAACTATATCTCATATGTGGAGAAGTTATTTCACCTTAGAAGTATAAACTTCTAGAAGTATAAACTTAATAGTATGTGAATACCCACAAATTAATGTCTTTTTTTACCATATGTGCAGAAGTTATTTCACCACAAATTAATGTTTTTTTTTTTAGTTTTTATAGTATGTGAATGCCCACAAATTAATTTGTGGTCCATGATTTTTTACAACGAGTAGATGATAGAAGAATAAACTTCTAGAAGTTTAAAAAATTACATAAATGGTTAAGTATTATAATGACTTAGAAATATTTTATCAAACTAAATACGAGAATAACCGAGTTTCTTTAGAAAAAGAAGGGATACCAATTTGTGGAGATAAATAGATAACTAGAGCACATTGCTAATGTAAAGAGGATCTAGCCCTTATCGAGGTATATGGAGGAAAGTGTAGAAAATAGTTGTTATATTTTATTGATAATCTCTTGGCTATTTATAGTCTTACAACCTCCTCATTACATTAACTCTCTATAGGAATATTCTATGGCATATTCTCATTACATTAACTCTCTATAGGAATATCCTATGTCATATTCTAACATACCAAATATACTAATAGAATATTCCAACACATATTCCAACATGCCAAAAATACCAATAGGATATTCCAACAGGATATTCCAACACTCCCTCTCAAGATGGACAAAAGATATTCACTAAGCCCATCTTGTCACATCCTCTCATCATGCTGATAGAGCTATGGTCAGTCCGTCTGCTACCTGATCTTTGGTTGGAATATAGCCCAGCTCTAGTAGTCCACTATCCAGCTTTTCTTTGATGAAGAATCTGTCAATCTCGATATGTTTGGTCCTTTCATGCTGTACTGGATTGTTGGCAATACTAATAACTGACTGGTTGTCACACCATAGCTTCATCTTGGCTCCCTGGTCCAGCTTCAGCTCCATCAGCATATTCTTCAACCACAATAGCTCTGTGACTCCCAAGACCATAGCTCTATATTCTACTTCAGCTGTTGATCTGGCCACCACTGACTGCTTCTTACTCCTCCAAGAGACCAAGTTGCCTCCTATAAATATACAGTATCCCGAGGTGGATCTCCTGTCGTCAGCACAGCTAGCCCAGTCAGAATCACAATAACCCTCGATGCTCACATGATTATTTCTTCTGAAAATCAGTCCCTTCCTGGGGCCTCCCTTCAAGTACCTCAGAATCTGGTACACTGCGTCCGTATGATCCTTCTGGAGGTCATGCATGTAGCGGCTCACTACGCCGACCGTAAAGTTGATATCAGGTCGGGTGTGGCTCAAGTAGATCAACTTGTCCACCAATCTCTGATATCTATCCCGGTCAACTGGTTCTCCGGCTTCAGTATCCAGCTTGAACTTCTGGTTTATCGGTGTCATAGTTGGTTTGCATCCCATCATCCCTGTTTCCGTAAGCAGGTCCAGTGCGTACTTCCTCCGAGAAAGAATAATTCCCTCTGTATCTCGAACAATCTCAAACCTAAGAAAGTATCAAAGAGGGCCAAGATCCTTCACCTCGAACTCCTTACCAAGCTTTCCCTTGAGTTGGGTGATCTTCTGCTCATCATCGCCTGTGATAATCATATCATCCACATACACCACAAGCATGGTGATGTGGCCTCCACTTAGTCTGAAGAACACAGTATGATCAGCATTGATCTGCTGATATCTTATCCCTATCATTGCTTTCATGAACCTGTCAAACCACGCTCGAGGAGACTGCTTCAGTCCATAGAAGGACTTCTTCAGCCTGCATACCTTGCCTTCTGTCTGATTGGTGCCGAATTCTGGTGGTATCTCCATGTACACCTCCTCCACTAGATCTCCATGAAGAAATGCATTCTTCACATCCAGTTGGTGTAGCTTCCATTCTCTATTGGCTGCCAGAGATCAAGGTCCTGACAGTACTCATCTTTGCCACTGGTGCAAAGGTCTCGTCATAGTCGATGCCGTACGTCTGACTGTATTCTTTTGTCACAAGTCGAGCTTTATAGTGTTCAACCTGTCCATCTGGGTTCTGCTTCACAGTGAAAACCCACTTGCATCCGACTGCTCTCTTCTTTTCTGGCAGTCTCACCAGCTCCCAAGTTCGGTTCTTCTCTAGAGCTCCCAACTCCTCGTGCATCGCTGCTTTCCACTTTGGATCGTTCTTGGCTACTTACCAATTGTTAGGTATAGTAACACTATCTAATGATGTAATGAAAGCTCCATGAGATGAAAAGATATGATCATATGAGACAAATTTAGCAAGGTCCCAACCATATATCTATTAAGAGGTTTTCCCGCGTTGATGCGAGTGAACCTCCATACTGATGATGGTTGGGGAGGAGGAGAAGGAAGGATATCACCTGAAGGGGAAGGTGGTGGTGTAGGTGTCTTAGGAATCAAGACGGACGCAGTCAAAGGACTTAGCACTGGTACTGTATGAACTAGTCCTGCAAGTTTCTTCTCTCGCCTGCTGTAGGTAAGTATCTTTCCCTGAGCTGTGGGCCTAACACCTCTTATTTCCTCCCCCTGTCACTTTTTACCTTCCTGTACCCTATTTGTTCCTCCAAGCTATACTTCGAGATCAGTCGAAATACTTTCCAACAACTCCCCCTCTCGTCTCATACTTGCAGTATCAGGTAAGATATTTGGATTTTCCTCCTGACTGTAGTATGGCTCATGTTCTCTGAAGTGAACATCCATACTTACAAAAAAATTTCCACTGGACTCCAGCATATGTAACCCTTCTGAGTTCCCGAGCAACCCACAAAAATATACTTGATTGCTCGAGGATCAAGCTTCTCTATCGATGGTTTGTTATCCTTCATGAAGCATACGCAGCCAAACAACTTTAGTGGGAGCATTCCACTATTATTTTCCTGCAGTATCTCGCATGGAGACCTCCATCCCAACACCTTCGAAGGCATCATGTTGATCAGTTGACCTGCTGTCAACACTGCATATTTTTACAAACTCTGTGGGACATTCATGTCTATCATCATACTTCTCGCCACTTCCAGGAGGTGTCTGTTTTTCCTTTCCGCTACACCGTTTTGTGCTGGTGTATATGCACAGGTGGTCTGATGTCGTATCCCTTGGGCGGACAAGTATTTCGCAAGTGTCTTATTGTGTACTCCGTTCTATTGTCAGACCTCAGTACCTTCACCACTGCCTTATATTGAGTTTGGACATATTTATGAAAGTTCCGAAAACAGGAGTGGACCTCACTCTTATTTTTTATCAAATACATCCAAGTAGTATGAGAAAAACAATCTATGAAGGTAACAAAATATTTGTAACCATTCATAGGAGTAATACAAGGCCCCCAGACATCGGAGTACCACATCAAAAACAGACGAGCTCCTATGACCGCTACTCACATATGAACTCCTACTAAGTTTGTCTAACTCACAAGCATCACAAACTAGTTTATCTTTATAAACTTCTTCATAAATTGCAGGGTATAATTTGCTTAAAATACCAAATGAAGAGTGTTCCAACCTCCTGTGGTGGAGTCGCAATGTATCTTTCGTACTCATCTTCTTCGGTCCTTCCATCCCTGCCTTTTTCGCCATAGATACTAATGCTGAATCCAGTCCTTCTCGATCCAGGTACCACAGTCCATCATGCCAAGTACTAGTCCCAAGTCTTCGTCCCGTCTCCTTCTCCTGGAAGATCACCTTAGGAATATCAAAGCAGACAGTGCATTTTAATTAGAGGATTATAGAACTAACGGACAAAAGACTGACTGGAAAAGAAGGAGCATGCAAAACATTGGATAATTTTACTGAACCTGTACAATCTACAGTAGCCTTACTGACCACTGGCTGGAAAGTACCATCAGCTATTTGAAAGAATGATGTCCGTCGATGTTAGGTGAGTGTAGGAAGAAAACTTACTAGCATTCCCTATCACGTGTCGAGATGCACCCGAATCGATAATCCAATCCGACGATCTGAGGAAAGACATAGATACAAGGGCGAGTGAGTCGTCAGTACCTTCCGTCGATGGATGGGAATACATGACAGCGTTGTCTCTGGCGAAGAATGAGGTGGACGCCTTCCCGGTCCTACTCCTCATATCTCCATCGCTCGACGCTCTCTACCTCCTCTTGAGTACTTCCAATATGTCCTACAGTTCCTGATCCTCCTCAGTATAGGCACCGTCACTGTCTCTTCGCCTTCTGCTACCAACAGGTTCGCCCGACAACCTCCTCGACCGCCCCGTCGACCCCGACAATCACGGTCACATCATCCAAACTGTCTACGTCTACCGTCTGAATCTTCCTTGGGTGGTTTGGTGCAAGCATACCTCAGATGACCCACCTTTCCGCAGTTATAGCACTGCCGGGGCTCTCCCTTAGGTCCTGACGAAGCTCTTCGTCCTGTCGAGCCCTCATTCGGCTCTGTCTTCTCTGCGAGGGTTCTCCTTCCTCATCATTGCCAACTTAGGTAGGTAGTCGGTCCATCAAGCTTCAGATCGATGGAGGAAAGCTCCAACTTCGACGACGTTCGTGTCGTGCTCTGTCATGCCCCGCTCCCGCAAGAGCGATCGTCCTCGCTAAGACGTGATACCGTACGGGCCTAGGTTGTGCCCGTGCAAGGCTAATTCCAGAAACGGCTGATTTGAGCTAGGCCACAGAGTCGCACTGAGTGTCCCCATTTGCAGCGGAAAGTAAATGAACATAAGTGGAAGCGAATTCAAACTCTTTATTGATTTTCAAGAAGTTTACAAGCGGCGCTAGGCCGATATTACAAATCGCTCAAGATCTCTCTCTCTGAAACATAAAAGGCGTGCCAAGTGGCTTACAAGATGGAATGATTCATGGTGATTTTTCGATACATTAGGTCCTGTATAGGGTGCTTCAGCTTCTTGCAACGTTCCAAGGCCCCAGAGTTGGCTCCGCGCCTTAGTACGTTCGATGGAAGCTCCGTACCCGCCGATGTCTCCTACATCCTGCATGCAGACTGTGGGGTTATCAGTATATTGTTATGCACTGGTGGGGAGGCTAGCTCGCCCACAATGCTATCATTACCAAACACGTTCTATTTACTTTTGTGTATCTCTATCATTCATTGTCTTTTTAATCTTGCCTTAGGATCAATTTCATGGCATATGTCATAACCTATCCCGTGTTGCCAAATTCAAGTATCGCATGGAAATACATGCACGACTTACCCATACTTACCGTCCGGCCTTCCCAGTCCAAAGCAAATCAAGTTAGTCAATAATTCATATGTAATAACATAACGTGCCTCATGTGAACTTTCAATATCAAGGGCGTGTCCCTGCCTCGGGTTCTAGCGCATCGTAGGTGTGTTCTCTAATTCATTATCATTTGGTGTGATACATTTTAAGCCGTTCAATAGGCACTTGTTCATTTAACTTAGACTACTTTGATTTCAATGCAAGGACTTGCACGTGGATAGCCACCAGCAAAGTCCACTTAATCTATATGTACCGGTCGCTGGCATCACAAGCCATTTGGACATGTTTTCCCCTTGTTATTTCTCACCTATCATAGCGTGCGGCTGGAACACCTAGATAGTCTCTTTGAAATACCCCACACTTACGTTTCCTGTAGTGGCCAAGCCCGCACCCAGGTTGCTCGTAAGCCCCTTTGATTCCGCCTAGGCCGGCATATCCCCCCTTTGATTATGCCGCAGAATCCTTTTTTCTTCACGGCCACGGCATCGCCACCCTTCGCCCGTGCCGTTTGTCCACGACCATTTCGTATTAACTTGTCTTTTTAACTTAACGGCTGTCTCTGAGCCGTAGGCTAACCCTTAGCCTTCTTACGTTATCGACCAGGTTGGCGTCCGTGCAGCGCGGGTAGCGAGCCTCGTTGTACGTGCCCGTCACACCTGCCGCTAACTATTCTTTTTTTTCTTATCTTTTATTCATTCTTTCATTCGTTGGTTCATTCACATCTTCAATCATTCATTCATTATGCAACTCCCCGTACGGGAGTCGCCTTGGCGATCCATCGGTCCCATAGTCTTTCAATATTGCTATACTCTACTCGGAACGACTATATTGATAGTCTTCCCGTTTCATTGTTGTAACCCATTCATTGTTTCATTGTTTGAACGCATAAGGAACATAAACGTAAGCTTGTGTCTTAGCACGAGCGTAGAGCGCGGTGCGAGAGATCTCACATTTTCCATGTTCTTTTCTATATTCTATACAAGCATACAAGATGGGATTATTCCCTTAGCTAGGTGCGTTGAGTCCTTTATTAGCATGCACGGGGTTATCGCCTAGCGATTCTCGTGATAGTATCCGTATTGTTATGTGTCTAGGCTAAGCAAAGACGGGTTCATCGGAGCCACCCACCTTAGCGATGTTCGCATCGGCCGAGCGATACTCCGAGCGCGGCTTTGAAAGTCTAAGTCTGGATTCATCTTGATGGACCAATGTAAGCCTTGCATCGATTCTTCATTAAGTCGATGCCAACTCTTCGGGTCGACGGCTCGTTTGAGTCATTGTACTTGCCGTTTGAATCGGCGTTCCGCTAGGGCGGAGCCGGTCATTACATAATACACCACTCAAAACAAGTCTCGTCCTCGAGACTTTCTGAGTGCAAGTCATCCTACCATTCCTTAACTCGTGTCGTCGTGTTTCTTAGACAATTCCTGTCGGATGGCTCTATTATTCTATGGCACCGAACTATACTCGATACCTTTTCAAGTTTCGTGTCGCATACGTTTGGTCGATTTTATTGGATAACTTTTCATTCATTTTAGAGTTGATGGCACTTATTCAATTCAAGTGTTTCTTCGACTTGGTTGCGATTTCGACGTATCATGGGACTGAAACGGTCGCACGTGGTGCGTTGTAATTTATCAAACTCGAGAGACATAATCTGAGGCAAACTTACTTACTCGTTCATGCGCATCGCAACACCCACTTGCAGCTGCATTCGAATTCATCATATCGCTGAGTTTGGATCGTGCACGCATTCAAGGCGTCCCCCGAATACGTACATTTCAACCAAGCTTAGCGAATAGCGAAGTCGGACAAGCTACTCTGATAGTTTCGATTTGCCGATCGTTTTGCTAACTTCGATTTAAAACCGAACTCGCGTGCATCTCACTATCGTTTATCTCGGTCATCGAGATGGCCCGAATCGTTTCTCAAGCATTCTTGTCCACGAAATCAGTATGATTTCTTCTTAGCGGGGTCGACCAAGTCTAAGTACTTTTCGTTCGACTCAAAATCATGCACACTCCCAGTTTCTCGTTCCTGCTCTAAGTCTTATTGTCCCAAAGTCTATCGTCCGTCCAGACGATACTGAAATGTCAATCGCACAGGTTCAATCACTCGGCATAGGATCGTCCGCCTATCCGCTACGTCAGCTCACAAGGTCATAGTTACAACTTAAGTCTGTGGCTTATCGTACAAAGTCGCTGCACGAAGCCCGTCCCAAATCCTATAGTCAAACCATTTATTCGTTTGTACGGGAGTTTCTACCCAAGCTCGCGTCACTCAAATTTCTAAACATCGAGCACGATCACCTATTCGCATCAATGTATTCGTTTTGCGCGTATTCGAATCCATTCAAATCACCAACTCTAACCAATTCATGTATTCGATCACGAGGTCGTCTAGCTTTGACAATATGTTGCGCCCCAATCTCATGCGAGTCCGATTATCCACGGCGGTTCATGAATCACCATGCAACGCTCCCGCGGAATAATTATTCTTATCGGGGCGTAACTCTTGTTTGAGTTTTAGACTAACCCATTCTCGATACGCGGATTGGACCTACTCAATCCTCAAGTTCAATTCTTCAAGCACACAAATTTATTCTCGAGTCCACCTTCGCGTCAAACCACAAGTCGAAGCAATCAGATTGCCACGCCATCCAAGTTCAATCATTCCCGCTGTATGAAACACCATATCAGCGCTCACGCGGAGTGATCGCCATAATCCGACGTGACGCATGTGCGAGGCTGGAGTTGCGCTCGCATAAGACAAGAACGTTAACGTTGTGGTTGTCAACGAAGCAAATCCAAGCATTCATATTTTCATCTAAGCCAAATCAATTCGATAGTCTGATCGTCATACATTCAACTAGAAAATCCTCGAGCTAAAACTATCTTTTCCTCGACACATTTTTAACATCCCAAGTATAGCATCCAACGGAACAATAACATTTGTACGATCATCATTCGCCAGTCAGAGTACCCCCGAGTTATCGCATATCGATCTTTGATACGCCTCAATACCATCGACGATATGCGTAACCTGACGATCTTCCTTTGCAACCGATTTCGAGTCGTGCGTTGATGCTGTTGTCCGAGTTGGATATTCCACAATTTCCTCGATATTTAAGATCAAGTTCTACTGCTATTCCTCAAGCTAGTTTCAAGATCGTTGTTCAAACACAAGTCGCAATTCATTTCAATCAATCGGAAATCGTGCGCGTGATCCTCTAAGTTTTCCTCGATCAAGACCCTTCATTTTCATTCATCGTTCCGAACTATTTTCTAACTCACGTTGCCCATTGGTAAGTTGTATAGCGACATCTCGTTCGGGACTTTTGAAGTCACAGCCAACTAAGCGTGACACGTTCTAAGGCTTTGCGCGATCGCATCGCCTCGCCGACATACTCGTTCTATCCGTAAATCCTTTAGTTTCGCTCGAACAATTTCTATGACGTCCATACACCACTTAGGGTTCGAGCCACTCGACTAGTCGTCGACACTCATTCTTATTCTTCTTCGAACCTAACACATACAGCACTCGGACTCAAGCCATACGATCTAGTCCTCAATCACGTTCGCGTCATGCGCTAAGACATCCTTCAGATCCTGTTCGACGAATCTTTAGCGTAATCGCTCACATCGCCTCGACGTACTAAGTCGTTCGCACTAATCCTCAACATCTAAGCCAATCTTTCGGGTACGCCTAAGCGTTAACTCGATAAGGTTCCCATCGATAGACACTCAAAGTGTACCTCCGTTCTTGATCGAGCGATACTTGATATCGCTCGCAACCCGATTGCACCCAAAAGTCGTGGTGTGCGACACGCGGACTAAGTCGTGCCGTATAACCATCTCGTGTGGACTATATTCCGAGTTTGCACACTTAATTGCTAGGGTCATCGTAGGACTAGTTAGGCATGCACGCGACATGTTAACTTTAGCGTGTGTTTTCACTCAAGACAAGTTGACACCGTTCGGCACAAAGGCCTTCGCCTATCGATCCCGTTCAACCGAGTACTTATACGAGCTTTTGAAAATATTAGACTTATTGTATGGAACATCCCAAGGCACAACGAGAGAGAGCGTATACTTTTTTATTCCCAACGAGCTTTCAGAACTGAGAGAATCGAAATGAAGTCCAAGGACGTAAAGCCGTGCTCTGATACCAATCTGTCACGCCCTGCTCCCGCAAGAGCGATCGTCCTCGCTAAGGGGTGATGCCGCACGGACCTAGGTTGCGCTCGTGCAAGGCTAATTCCAGATACGGCAGATTTGAGCTAGGCCACAGAGTCGCACTGAGTGTCTCCATTTGCAGCAAAAAGTAAATAAACACAAGTGGAAGCGAATTTAAACTCTTTATTGATTTTCAAGAAGTTTACAAGCGGCGCTAGGCCGATATTACAAATCGCTCAAGCTCTCTCTCTCTCTCTGAAACATAAAAGGCGTGCCAAGTGGCTTACAAGATGGAATGATTCATGGCGATGTTCCGATACATTATGTCTTGTATAGGGTGCTTCAGCTTCTTACAACATTTCAAGGCCCCAGAGTTGGCTCCGCGCCTTAGTACGTTCGATGGAAGCTCCGCACCCGCCGATGTCTCCTGTATCCTGCATGCAGACTGTGGGGTTATCAGTACATTGTTATGCACTGGTGGGGAGGCTAGCTCGCCCACAATGCTATCATTACCAAACACGTTCTATTTACTTTTGTGCATCTCTATCATTCATTGTCTTTCTAATCTTGCCTTAGGATCAATTTCATGGCATATGTCATAACCTATCCCGTGTTGCCAAATTCAAGTGTCGCATGGAAATACATGCACGACTTACTCATACTTACCGTCCGGCCTTCGCTGTCCAAAGCAAATCAAGTTAGTCAACAATTCATATATAATAACATAACGTGCCTCATGTGAACTTTCAATATCAAGGACGTGTCCCTGCCTCGGGTTCTAGCGCATCGTAGGTGTGTTCTCTAATTCATTATCATTTGGTGTGATACATTTCAAGCCGTTCAATAGGCACTTGTTCATTTAACTTAGACTACTTTGATTTCAATGCAAGGACTTGCACGTGGATAGCCACCAGCAAAGTCTACTTAATCTATATGCACCGGTCGCTGGCATCACAAGCCATTTGGACATGTTCTCTCCTTGGTATTTCTCACTTATCATAGCGTGCGGCTGGAACACCTAGATAGTCTCTTTGAAATACCCCACACTTACGTTTCCTGTAGTGGCCAAGCCCGCACCCAGGTTGCTCATAAGCCCCTTTGATTCCGCCTAGGCCGGCATATCCCCCCTTTGATCATGCCGCGGAATCCCTTTTTCTTCACGGCCACGACATCGCCACCCCTCGCCCGTGCCGTTTGTCCACGACTATTTCGTATTAACTTGTCTTTTTAACTTAACGGCTATCTCTGAGCCGTAGGCTAACCCTTAGCCTTCTTACGTTATCGACCAGGTTGGCGTCCGTGCACCGCGGGTAGCGAGCCCCGTTGCACGTGCCCGTCACACCTGCCGCTAACCATTCTTTTTTTCTTATCTTTTATTCATTCTTTCATTCGTTGGTTCATTCACATCTTCAATCATTCATTCATTATGCAACTCCCCGTGCGGGAGTCGCCTTGGCGACCCATCGGTCCCATAGTCTTTCAATGTTGCTATGCTCTACTCGGAACGACTATATTGATAGTCTTCCCGTTTCATTGTTGTAACACATTCATTATTTCATTGTTTGAATGCATAAGGAACATAAACGTAAGCTTGTGCCTTAGCACGAGCGTAGAGCGCGGTGCGAGAGATCTCACATTTTTCATGTTCTTTTCCATATTCTATACAAGCATACAAGATGGGATTATTCCCTTAGCTAGGTGCGTTGAGTCCTTTATTAGCATGCACGGGGTTATCGCCTAGCGATTCTCGTGGAAGTGTCCGTATTGTTATGTGTCTAGGCTAAGCAAAGACGGGTTCATCGGAGCCACCCACCTTAGCGATGTTCGCATCGGCCGAGCGATACTCCGAGCGCGCCTTTGAAAGTCTAAGTCTGGATTCATCTTGACGGGCCAATGTAAGCCTTGCATCGATTCTTCATTAAGTCGATGCCAACTCTTCGGGTCGACGGCTCGTTTGAGTCGTTGCACTTGCCGTTTGAATCGGCGTTCCGCTAGGGCGGAGCGGGTCTTACATGCTCTCACCAGCCGACATCTTCATCAACGTCGCAAGCTCTGCAGGATCCAGCTTCTTGATGATCTCCTCCATCGATGCTTCTCCTCTCCGATCACGTCACGTCCGCTGCACGACTCACGCTCGTCCTCGTCGTCCGCTCCTAGATCCGAACATGTCTATTTTTATCAGATCTAGACATCGGTGTCCTCTTTCGGAATGATCCGAACAACGACAACAACGGCGCCGTTACATGTGGTAGGAGGGGGCGGCGTGCATGTGGGAGGGGTGGCCGACGCGTATACCACAGCGGGCAGCAGTCGCAGCAGCAGCAGGCACGGTAAGGGGGGCTGCTGTGCACGAGTTAGGGTTTGGTGGCAGAGAGAGAGAAGAGGGAGAATGTTAGAGTTTGTGGAAAGGTGGCTCTGATACCATGTAGAAAATGGTTGTTATATTTTATTGATAATCTCTTGGCTATTTATAGCCTTACAACCTCCTCATTACATTAACTCTCTATAGGAATATCCTATGGCATATTCTCATTACATTAACTCTCTATAGGAATATCCTATGTCATATTCCAACATAGCAAATATACTAATAGGATATTCCAACACATATTCCAACATACCAAAAATACCAATAGGATATTCCAACAGAAAGTAATTCTTGTCCAAAAATTATCTTTAAGTTGATCTTGTATTTTACTTCTTTGAGCATTAATATAGATTAATATTATTTGTTGATAACTTGCATGTTTATTCAGGGTGACAACATTTCAAGCACTCATGTTGTTGGGAATTGAGGAAAACATCCCCAACCATTGCATCTGCCATGCCTAATCTTGCTCCAGGCATTATCTTTATAATTGCAGCTTCTCTCAGGTAAATAATTTTACTATTTATGATCTAAGCTTAGCAATGTACTTATGAATATTGCAGTGAGTAGGTAGCAATCTCTAAAATATGGCAAGCAATGTCAATGTCAGCATAGACGGGTTCTCCGCCTTATAAACTTGTCAAAAAATGTGTTGTCAATAATAATAGTAATAAATATGTAAATATATTTCTTGTATGAGAATTGATGTAAGTTTAGGTCGTTAATAATGTGACAAAAAAAAATATTTAGTACATCTCACCTTAGCAAGAATTTCAGTAAATCTTCAAATATGAGAAGCATATGCTGATATTTCGATAAAATAAGTTAAATGCTAGTTTGCATTTAAATACCTTCAAATTTCACACTTTTGTTAGTTGTTATTATGTTTTATTTTCATTCGCGCATTACCATCGTCAAAATTTTATTCATAGTTTGCAGTATCGGCAGATACCTATCCGATACTACCGATACGATTTGGCATGTCCCGATCCGATACCGACCGATACCTACAATTTGGCAAAGAAAATTGAACAAAAATGACCAATCAACAAGGGTGTGAAAACATAATAAGATCGTAAAAGAAAAAAAAACTTATCAATTGCATGTAAATCAATAGAGAAAGGTGACTACTATTTATTCAATTTCAAACTACTAAGAAATAACACTAAAAATAACTAAATTATCCCTAAATGTATAAAATATACTTTCTAAAATGTCAATAATTTATTAATAATTATTTGTTTTCCGGTACAAAAAAATTCAATACTCTGATCCGAACCTGCTAATACCGCCGATCCCGATACTCTTAGGAATTGTCAGAAACTGATTCCAATATTGATACTACGAACCTTTTTATTCTTATGCAGATGGGGATAAAGAAAATATAGGGATAATTTCTTTCTTGTTGAAAATCATCCTATGTAGTTATACTCTTTGGAAATGAATGTAAGATATGAATGAAGGTAAAGGAGGTAGTTAATTGCAAAAGCTCAAAAGTCAATAGTAGTGATGTGCTAATAAATAAGGCTTGTGGTTGCAATATGGAAAAGAATGGAATTATGGCATTTAAATGGAAACTAGCCTATATCGAAGAAGTTTAAGTTTATATTTGAAAGAACATATTTTTAAGTATCCTAGTTCCATATACACGTATAGGCAAATTAGCATTTAAATACAAATTAGCCAATACTAAAGAAGCTTAAGTTTAAATTTGAAAGAAATATATTGAAGTATCTTAGTTCCATGTACACATATTAATCAACTTGATTTCATGTAGGTTGTCTTCCATCCAACTCAAGCATTAAGAACATTTATAGGCCTTTCCCCATTTTAAATTCAAATCATCCAAAAATATTTAAGTGAATATTACAAGTATATGTTGGTGTTTTTGCCTTTGGACTAGAAAAAATAGTCCCACATCGGCTACACCAAATGGTGAGTATCTCAATATAATGCATTGCTTGTGTTGAGGTGTGCACATGAGGTGTAGTAGAGCACAAGTTTGTGCCATGTGGGAGTATTTTCCTAGAAGGAAAAAGGACTAAATCCAACAAGGATGCAAGTTGATTTTTGTTGTGCGGACTCGGACTCGGACGCGGACTCCAAGATGTCTTGTGCATGCACGGGAGGGTTCGGGGGGTAGGCGTGGACTGGCACACTTCTATGCTGATTGTGGGATGATCTAAAATATCAAACTCTATTTTTGAGTATTGGTATTTTAGTCCCACATCGGATAGGAGAAGAGGTGAAGTCTCAACTCCACTCTATAAATAGAGCCCCTTGGCCTCCTTTGAAAGATGCGCCAAGAAGAGAGCTGAGGGAGTCTGTTAAGTCCAGGAAGCCCGTTCAAGTCTCAAATATTGACTTACGAGCGTTCCAGAAGTTCTTCGTGAACTTGCTGGTTCCTGGAAGCTGTTCGTGCTCGTGTGGGGCGAATAAAGCTTTGAGCAATGGTGGTTCATTCACCCCAGCATCTCATTCTCGCCTGTCATCGCTGCTGTTGCCTTTTACAGCAACTTCTTTTTAGAAGCTCTACTGTCGATAGTTGCTTGCACAAAGTCTCTTTAGATTTTGTGTGTATTACGTAGAATCTTTTTAGATCCTCGTAATTCAGAATCCTCCAGGATCTCTGTTGCACATCTTCTTTAAGGTGCTGCGTTTGAAACGTTGTGTGTACAATTGTTTCAGTTTTAGAATTTTCTATCGAAAATTGTGCCTCGACACTAACAATCTCAAAGCTTTATTGAGAAGATGGACAATTCTCGTGCTTCGCTCATCGATACCGGCTTTAACTAGTTGGAAAAATTCGATGGCGAACACTTCCAGATATAGAGACGAAATGTCACTTTAAATCTTCAACTCGTGAATGTTGATCACGTGCTGTCAGAAGAAGAACCGATCGTTCCAACCACTAGATCTGCTGCGGCTGTGGCCGCTGCTACGACCAAGCAAGCGAAGTGGAAGAGAGAAAACAGTATATGCAAACTACTGATACTCAATTCCATGGAAGACTCTCTGGCAGAGTCCTACTCCAAGAAGACATCTGCCAAAGAGATATGGGATTCCTTGGGAAAGCTCTATGAAGATGACGAGAACTGGTCCAAGATCTTCATGGTAGAAAAATACCATAAGTGGACCTTCGAAGACGAGAAGGCGATGCTGCCCCAAGTGAAGGAGTTTCTGAAGTTGCGTCAGAAACTAGAAGACGAGAATATGCCCCTCGTCGACAAGTTTGTCGTTGGAGGGATCGTCGCGAAACTTCCTACAGATTGGAGCAACTTCAATGCAAGGATGCATCGAAAGAAGATGGAAATTAGCTTAAAAGATTTCTTACAAGAGATCCATGTTGAGGACGAGATGCGCTCTCAACAGAAGATGGATACTCTGTCCAAACAACTGGCGAAGACAAATCTGGTCCAAACCAGAGAGTACCAGGGGAAGCAGGCTGCTTCTCATCGCAAAAAGAAGGACTTCACGAATCTGAAAGTGAAGGGTCCTGCTTTCAAGCAGCAGAAGTCCAAGTCCTATGTGACTTGCTTCAATTATCGCAAGAAGGGCCACTACAAATCCGAATGCAAGTCCAAGCCCAAAGAACAAGGTGAGCCTAGTAAGGTTTTTATGATTACTAATCTAGTTGCCATGATAGAACATGTTGCAACTGTGGGGGCTGACTTGGACTGGTGGATAGACACTGGTGCGACCTGCCATGTCTGTTCAGACAAAGACTGGTTCGTCTCTTATGAGCCAACTTCAGAGAAGGTCATAATGGCAAACCAGGCACAAGCTGAAATGCTGGAGATCGGGACGGTGGAGCTGAAACTCACATCGGAGAACACTCTGACGCTTCAAGGTGTGAAGCATGTTCCAGTAATTGCTAAGAACCTGATCTCTGGAAGTCTGCTCTGCAACGCAGGCTTGAGGATGGACATCAATGCTGGCCAGTTGGTGATGTCCAAGAAGGGTACATTCTTCGGGAAAGCTTTCCAAACTGAAAGAATGTACAAGATTCAGCTTGTTGTAACCCAGCATGATAATATAAATGCAATCACTTTTTCTGATTATTCTCTTGAGTTGTGGCATAATAGGCTAGGACATGTTCATTGTAAAAGGATTAACAGAATGTCTAGTCTAGGACTTATCTCTAAGTGTGGGGATAAGGTAGAGAAATACGAAGTATGTGCTCAGACGAAGATCACAAGGAAACCCTTTCACAGGGTCCATCGAAGCACAGATCTTCTGGAGTTGGTTCACTCAGATATCTGTGACTTCAAACAATTCTCTACAAAGGCCGAGATGAAGTATTTCATTACTTTCATCGATGATTTCTCAAAGTATGCTTTCGTCTACTTGCTCAAGTCTAAAGACGAAGCATTCGAGAAGTTCAAGGAGTTCAGGGCCGAGGCTGAGCGGCAAACTGGACAACAACTCAAGAGGTTAAGGAGTGATCGAGGCGGGGAGTATCGGTCTCATGAATTCTTATCATTCTGCAAAGAACATGGAATCATCAACGAGACAACGGCTCCATACTCTCCTCAATCCAACGGAGTAGCAGAAAGGAAGAACAGAACGTTGACAGAGATGATGAACTCCATGCTGTTGACTGCGGGTCTTCCAAAGTGTTACTGGGGAAAAGCTGTACTAACGGCAACGTTCATTCTGAACAGAGTGCCATATGCAACTTCCGACATAACTCCTCATGAACTCTGGTTCAAAGTCAGATCTAACTTGAATGTCATTCGAGTGTGGGGGTGTCTGGCTTATGTGAAGCTCCCGGATCTGAAGATTCAGAAGCTGGGGACAAGGACTACGAAGATGATCTTCTTGGGGTATGCCGAGAAGAGTGATGCTCGAAGATTCCTTGATATCGAGTCAAACCATATCATCGAATCTCGCGATGCTGAATACTTTGAAGACAAGTTTGCAAAACACAAGAATATTGTTCTCGTGAATCTTCCGGAGAATGATGAGGGTACAAAGCAGACAGAAGTCTTTAATGAACCAGTAGTCCAAGATGAAGCTGTCGTCAAGGAGACACCAGCTGAACCAGAACTCGCTGAGCCGTCAACTAAGCGAACGAGGAGACCGAAAGACTTCGGAGATGACTTCGTCACCTATCATGTGGAAGCAAATCCGCTTACCTATGATGAGGCGATGAAGACCAGAGATGCTGTATTCTGGAAGGAGGCGATAGACAACGAGATTGACTCAATCACCTCCAACAACACATGGGTATTGGTTGACCTGCCAAAAGGAGCAAGACCCATCGGATGCAAATGGATCTTCAAGAAGAAGATGAAAGCAGATGGAACCATTGACAAGTTCAAGGCCAGGCTAGTGGCCAAGGGGTTTGCTCAGAAGCAGGGGATCGACTACATTGACACTTATGCTCCAGTAGCTCGGATGACAACCATCATATTGTTAATTGCTCTAGCAGCAATACACAAGCTGGTGATACATCAGATGGATGTGAAAACGACATTCCTTAATGGCGAGCTGACCGAAGAGATCTACATGCAACAACCAGAAGGTTTTGTCGTCAGAGGTCTGGAAGACAAAGTCTGCAAGTTGATGAAGTCTCTGTATAGTTTGAAACAAGCTCCCAAAATGTGGCATGAGAAGTTTGACAAGGTGATAAGGTCAAATGGCTACAGGGTCAGTAAAACAGACAAGTGTGTCTATACGAAGTTTGCTGACGGAAGAGGAGTAATCGTATGTCTTTACGTGGACGACATGCTAATCCTAGGTACGGATTTAAGCTGTGTCACAGAGACAAAGAAATTCCTCTCGACCAAGTTCAGTATGAAGGACTTGGGGGATGCCGACGTAATCTTGGTGCTCAAGATCATCCGGACAGGCACTAGAATAGCGCTGTCACAATCTCATTATATTGAGAAGATGCTCACTCGCTACGGGTATCAAGATCTTCCTTTTATTGATACACCGTACCGGAGTGATCAGAAGCTGGAGCCAAATTCGAAGGAAAATGTCAGGCAGTTGGAGTACGCTAGCATCATCGGAAGCTTAATGTACGCTACTACTGCCACAAGGCCTGACATAGCTTTTGCAGTGGAAATGCTGAGTCGGTTCACTAGCAATCCAGGCGTTGAGCACTGGAAAGCTGTGAAGCGTGTTATGAGATATCTCAAGAAAACTCAGACATATGCACTTTTCTACAGTGAAGATCCGTTAGTAGTGGAAGGCTTCAGTGATGCTAGCTGGTGTTCAGATATGGAGAGCGAGTATTCCACAGGTGGATTCGTATTCGCCATGGACGGAGCTGCTATATCGTGGAAGTCGAAGAAGCAGACTATGTTATCTCGCTCCTCCATAGAATCTGAATTCTTTGCATTGGATGCTGCTGCAGATGAAGCAGAGTGGCTTCGGGAGCTCATGTATGATCTTTCGGTGGTTGGGGCTCAGATACCGACAATACCGATATACTGTGACAACCAGGCGGCAGCAGCAGTGGCATCAAATGAACTTTTCAACGGAAAAAAGAGAACGGTGCGGTTGAAGCACAGAGCAGTACATGATCTTATCAAGAGAGGTGTTATTGCAGTGATTGATGTTCGGAGTCAGGAGAACCTGGCAGATCCATTCACAAAGGGCCTCAAGCGCCAGTTGGTCGATGACACAGCTTGTAAAATGGGCTTGAAGGTATTCTGATAGTGTGTCTTTGTAATCCTACCATAAAGTTTTATGCTATTAGTTCAAAGAAAAATCTACTAGGCATCTAACTTTTGGTTCAAAGGAGGATCACTGACTGGGAAACTATCAGGTAACAGTGGGTACTTGTTCTCTGGAACATGGAAGGGATACGGACCCATAACCATTGTTGTCTACTATGTATTTTCTGCGAAAAAAAACAGATCCTGTGGAAGGTTGGCTTAAACGCCTTAATGAGTTCTCAGGCAGAGTGAATGCCTGGTGTGCTTTACAGGAAGCACGGTAGAGCAGCACTACAAGGAGTGAAACTCCATGCTACAGTGGGGTGACTCCACCATGAGGTTCCCAGGTAGGGGTAATACCTCGGCTTTGCAAGCCAAGTCATAGCGGCGTAGCACCGCAAATAGGCAGGTAGCCTAATGTTGTATGACGTAATTAAAGAGTTGTAGACAGCACTACAAAGGGGAGGATGGCCCCATGTTACGACACCACGATGAGGTACCCAGGTAGGGGTAAAGCCTTGGCATTGCAAGCCATGTCGTTGCGGCGTAACACCGCAAGGAAGCCTTAGGCTTCATGCTGAGTAGATTGGCACTACAAAGAGGCTGAGACCTCATGCTACAGTAGTATGACACTACGATGAGGTTTCCAGGTAGGGGTAATGCCTCGGCTTCAGGCCATGTCATAGCGGCGTAGCACCGCAAGGAAGTGCAAGGCTTCATGCCATATCTCTTTAATAAAGAACTCACCTATAGTGTATGGACAGAGATATCAGGCCGTCTCTTGAGGGTAAACTTGTAGACGCCCAAAAATTATATACTGAAACCAGGCTGGCACAAGGCCTTCAATGTGCAGCCAGAAGCACAGTTGATGTCATTATGTGAGTAGAAAAAATTGCAGTTATGGTGCAGAATTCAAGGCTTAGTCCATTCTTGTATCATGCTGTTATTTAACCTATGCGGGAAGATTCAAGTCGTAGCGACATCTCTCCTAATGCATGATGGGCAGTCACTGTGGGGAACGCTCAACCCATATATTTAGATATGTGGGGGATTGTTGGTATTTTTGCCTTTGGACTGGAAAAGATAGTCCCACATCGGCTACACCAAATGGTGAGTATCTCAATATAATGCATTGCTTGTGTTGAGGTGTGCACATGAGGTATAGTAGAGCACAAGTTTGTGCCATGTGGGAGTATTTTCCTAGAAGGAAAAAGGACTAAATCCAACAAGGATGCAAGTTGATTTTTGTTGTGCGGACTCGGACTCGGACGCGGACTCCAAGATGTCTCGTGCATGCACGGGAGGGTTCGGGGGGTAGGCGTAGACTGGCACACTTCTATGTTGATTGTAGGATGATCTAAAATATCAAACTCTATTTTTGAGTATTGGTATTTTAGTCCCACATCAGATAGGAGAAGAGGTGAAGTCTCAACTCCACTCTATAAATAGAGCCCCTTGGCCTCCTTTGAAAGATGCACCAAGAAGAGAGTTGAGGGAGTCTGTTAAGTCCAGGAAGCCCGTTCAAGTCTCAAATATTGACTTACGAGCGTTCCAGAAGTTCTTCGTGAACTTGCTGGTTCCTGGAAGCTGTTCGTGCTCGTGTGGGGCGAATAAAGCTTTGAGCAACGGTGGTTCATTCACCCAGCATCTCATTTTCGCCTGTCATCGCTGCTGTTGCCTTTTACAGTAACTTCTTTTTAGAAGCTCTACTGCCGATAGTTACTTGCACAAAGTCTCTTTAGATTTTTTGTGTATTACGTAGAATCTTTTTAGATCCTCGTAATTCAGAATCCTCCAGGATCTCTGTTGCACATCTTCTTTAAGGTGCTGCATTTGAAACGTTGTGTGTACAATTGTTTCAGTTTCAGAATTTTCCATCGAAAATTGTGCCTCGGCACTAATAGTATACCCAATTCAAATTCAAATATAGGAATTTATGTTCAATTTAACTAACAGAATTGCAAGTTGTTGTGCTTGCCAAACTTTTAATAATCTTAATGTAGGGATTGATGACTACTTGATTACAAGGGTTACAACTAAATAATGTTTTAAGTATGGTCGAGTGTGACTAATAAATGGTATTTTCCTTTTCTTTACAAATACATGCACTTTTATCTCTAGATTTATCTAATAATTTATTTTTATCTTTTTTAAGGTTTGAGAAAGTCGACATAAAATGCAAGTATACTCGCATCAAGATTCTAGGAACATTGGTCTGCTTAGGAGGGGCCATAACTATGAGCATTTTACAAAGTCCAATAACTTCACCAATGCATCATCAGTCTCCAACATTGCATGTCTCCACAAGTTCCTTGCAAGATGAAGGCCATAATGACTGGATCATAGGTTGTTTATATCTTCTAGCAGCCGTTCTCGTGGTTTCATGTAGCACAATTTTGCAGGTTATGACTATTTTCTAGCTATGTGATCTACTACTAAAGTTCTTTCTATTATTTTTACAAGATTTTATGATAACAAAATTGATAGAGAATAAAAAGTAAATTATATAGGAGAAAAGCATCATTTTACTTCAATGTAGGTTGATTAGAATGACTCTCTCGCCAAATAAACCATGCAATAAATATGCCCCTCATATTAATTATATATTTATATGTCATAGCTCAACCTAGTCATACTTCAAGATATTTGATTTAAAACCTTATTATACCAAAACAACAAGAATGTGATTCCATGTTATTTTTGGCATATTATGCAATAGAGATGAACACGGTTTGTATAGAAAATTGCACCATCAAACGTTTTTTCCTATACTCTTTCATAGTTTTAGGAGATCTGTAGGTTGCTACTTTGTTTTATAAATTGCACCATTATCTTTGGATATGCAGGTTTATACACCCTATAGGTCTTTATATTCTCAGGTGAGGAGTCTTATTTCATTTATAGTATTGGTAGTTCTAACGTTGCTAATAGTGATGATCATGGCACCAAAGAAAGCATTTGTCATGAAAGCTACAACATATTGTGGATCTGCTAGTTTGTTCCTCCATAATTTAGTACTCTAGTATATTTGATGAGTTAGATTTCATTGTGTACTTTAGTTCATGCTAATTCACAAAACTTGTTAGAAGCATAGGAAGACCTAAACATGAGTTGATTTGTGATGTTAGATTTGGTAGTATGAATTAAAAAGCGAACCCATTGATTGAGTCTAGTACCAATGTTGTACGACTTAAAACGGGTACCACCTTTGGAGCTAATTCTTGTTCCAACATTAGATCTCATGCATGTACACACTTTAAGAAGACTCCACGTTAGTAGTGACATAGTATTTAAACCTTAGGTTTCCGGTCTATACCAACTCATGAAGACAATTTGATTTATATCTATCACATCTGTTAAATCTGCCATAAAAAAAATCAAAGCACCCAATTATTCCATCTCGAAACCTCTGATACTACTTTTTATGAACATAGTCTAACCTGAGTTGTGTGTCTACCGATTGCTGCTTGGTCGTCTGCTGACGAGGGACAGACTCATCTCCTTTGGGATCCAAGTCCCCAACCCGAAGTGTGTACTGTGTGAAGTGGACAATGAATCTATGAGACACTTGTTCTTTGAGTGTGAGGTGTCCTGGTATATCTGGCCTGAGCAGTGCCACAGAGCGCTGGGAGGATGTGACATAAGTAGAGAGATTGTAACCATCATCATCGGGATCGGAGACCGCAGAGGGAGGGGGCAGGTTTGGTTCAAGACTGCCAGATTACGGCTTGCAGCCTCCGTCTGGCATGTCTGGAGGAAAAGGAACCGTCACATATTCGAGGGACTATCCACCCCTCCTATAGGCATTCTACATAATATAGAATTTGATGTAACTGCTATGGCACCCTAAATGGGTGGGAGAATATCCTCGATTATACGATTGTTGAGTGGAATTTAGAATAAAATTTACCCTTTTTCCTATATATATATGTATATGTATATATATATATATATATATATATATATATATATATATATATATATATATATATATATATATATATATATATATATATATGAGGAGGGATCCGTATCCACTCACTTTTGCATCCCCTCTTTCATATCCATTGGATTATGTTAAGTCATAATCTTAACCGTTGATTTTTTAACGGTTAAGATTAGATGACTTAGACAAGATCCCATGGGTGTTATCATGGAGATGCATGAAGGATGCAAAAGTGAGGGGATACGGATTCCTCCTATATATATATACATATCTATATATATATATATATATATATATATATATATATATATATATATATATATATATATATATATTTTTGGAAAAAGGGTAAATTTTATTCCACTATCAGCGCAATAAGGTTACAGCATAAAGATACAATCCCAACTCAGGGGGACATTACTAGTACATCCGACTCAATGTTATGAAGGATGCCCGCCGGTGGGGTGGACAGTCCCTCATAAATACGCCGGTTCCTCTCCCTCCAGACATGCCAAACTGATGCAGCAAGCCTCAATCTAGCACGTCTGGCCCAGCTCTGCTCCTGGCCCCTGCAATCTCCAATCCACTTAAGGATTTCTCTGAAGTCACGCTCCCTTCCCACCCCTCCTAAGTATCTCCGGCTCTGCTCTGCCCAGATGCTCCACGCCACATGGCACTGAAAGAATAGATGCCCTATAGATTCATTCTCTGTCTCACACAAAACACACTTAGGGTCAGGAACTGGGACCCCGAACCGAAGCAGTCTGTCCCTAGTAAGCAACCGGCCCAGCACCAGTTTATATACAGACAGTTGCATCTTCCTGACGAGGCCCTTCCCCCAAATGAAGTCGTACTCCTCAATCTTATCGAAGTGGGAACGAACAAGATCGTAGCAGCTGCTAAATCTGAACTCTCCAGCACCCTCCGTGGAGCCAGGAGGAGTCCAAACCCAGACGTCAGACAGTGCATCATGAGTGATCTGTACCTGCCTGATCTCCCCTCCTAACTGAGCAGTGAAACGATACTCCTCTGGTTTCCAGACCCCACCACTGATGATGTGCCTACAAGTCAGACCTCTGTACGCCACACCGTTCGTCTGGGGACCCAGAATCTCCAGAAGAGACTGACCTGCAATCTACGGATCAAACCATAGGTCCGTCTCCCCTCCCTCCCTCATCTTCCTCCGAATAGCCTTCCGAAGTACTGTACGGTTCCTCAGGATATGTTTGAAAGACACAGAGAAGTTGTTGTCAATTTCACATACCCAGAAGTTCCTACCCCGGAGATACCGACTAGACATCCAAGCCGACCAAAGAGAATCGCCCTGAAGGAACCTCCACGCCAGCTTGATCCCCGCCGCCTCCCTGACAGATACAAGAGAACGCAGACCCACACCGCCCTCTTTTCTAGGTCGACAGAGCTGCTTCCAAGAGATGGCGTGAATCCCACCATGCCATATGAACTTGGCACATATGCCCTCAATCTTTCTGATAGTAGCCAAAGGAACCATAATAGATTGGAGCCAAAACAGAGCAATAGCAGGTATAACCGATCGTACCAGCTCAATACGCCCTCCA